>JAPWDM010000077.1:0-441601 GCA_035578155.1 Brachynemurus nebulosus | reverse complement strand
GTCTCAGCATCGTGCCGGGCAACCTCTGTTGCCCGAGGACCTTAAGCGGGTCAGAGGGCTAATGAGGTCTTATGGCCTCAACATCGACTCTGATAGAGACATCGTGATAGCAATATCACGTCTTGATGAAAGAGTCAATGTAGCCCGAAGACGCCTCGAAACGTTTGATAGCCGCAAGGCTAGCTTCCTTGCAAACAGGAACTCCGAGGTAAACCGCTCTCAGTTCTATCGCTCACTGAGTGATAAGAAACAGGTCAAGCACGATGTGCCTGTGACGGAGGTTAGTGGCTTCTGGTCCGCGATGTGGGAACCTCGTGAGAGGCCAGAGGTGACCGCCTCTTTCGATGCGTATCCTCTAGAAAATTCTGCGAGATCACAGTAGTTGGGATAGGCATTACTAGTCAGGATCGGCTACATACAGTGGAGATACAGAAGAAGTGTAAGTATGATTTACTTGCGAACGAGCTAGGGCTAATATACAAGAGCTTGTCAAGAGCTATGCTGTACGTCATGACGAGAAACAGTGCTGTAACAAAGTACCACAACTGGTATGCGAAGATGCCGTGTACAACTCTGACACCTAAGCATACATCCAGTCACACCTTCTGAGTAAAGAGCTTGAGAGGATATCTGTTCTTTGACCGGAGGAGAGGAACCGAAGACTTTGAGAAACTCTCGGGGAGAGATGGTCATGGGTGGCCAGGTGCTAACAGATGATGGCCAGAATGGCATGGCAGGTGAAGCTACTGCGGTTTGACAACAAGGCATGTAAGAGAATATGACCTTATAATATACAATTTATGCTCGTCTTGCTCGGGTCCCAAGAGTTGTGAAAATAGCGATCAACCCACAGCTGATTTGATCCTGCTTTCTGATCACAAGCCAGAGTGATGGTGATGGTGGTAATAATCGGTGTGACCTTGCAAGAGTACAAAAGTATCCTTGAAGTTGATCAGACTCGAGAGGATGATCACAGCAATCAGAAGTCGATCTTCATGTGATACTTTACATGCAAAAAGAACAGAATGATCTGTTTTATTTTCTGTAGGAAAAGGCAGCTGATAACTATAAAGTTGTCATACTAAGGCTCCTTACTCTTCATCCACTCTCTCGAAATCCTTTCCCTGGCTAATGCCTAAAATGACGTGCTTCGATACTTTGTCCGATATAGCAAGTCATTTAGTGGTATTTAGAAGCATGTTGAACGTTTTCAAAGGAGCGTGAAGCGAAAGATCTAAGCGGCTCTCCAGAACTTCCTTCCGAAAATTTTTGCGAAGAGATGACAGAGGCCACAGTCGATGAATGGAGAGAACAAATCCAGAAGCAGGAAGAGGAACGACGGCGCACGGAAGAAGCCGAGCACAGGCAGTAGTGAGGTAACACACACCGATTTCCTGAATTTCCTCGAACCTTTCTTCGAATCTATAGACGAAAAGAAGTATCAGAGCATCACGCGGTTCGAGAAGCCGATAGAAGTACCAAAGGAAAAATACAGGCGATATACCGACATACTTTGGGACAGGCTGTGTGCGAGCTTCATCGTGGACGATACTGTTTCTGTCGAAGCAAAATCGTACGACGGTCCGGAGATGAAGCCGAAGTCCCGCATACGATTGCGTTCTAGTATGCTGACATTTTTTCTGAAGAATGCGGTGCTAGAGGACTACAAGAATCCGGTCGAGAATGCACTGTATGACGAGTACCGTGAGGTGGTCGAAGAAAACAACAAGAGGAGGAAGCTCATCAGTGAGGCCGTGATGGAGCGCATAAAGCCAATAGGGTATTTTCAGATTCACTCAATGATACACGGAGAGCTGGAAGGCATATTCAGGAAGAAGCTGATGCGCAAGCGTCACAAGCCGTGTGCAGCCGAGGATGCTGTCGCTGCGGAGTACATGAGGCGCATGGAGGAGTTCTACGAGGTCTTCGGGCCCCTGGAGCAGTTCCCCGATGATGCTCTTAATTTCCCTGACATACTTCCGTGCAGCGCCCTTAAGGATTTACCACCATATCTACCCTAGAACAACGATCAGACAAGGAGAGGGGCCACCAGCAACTGCGATGGGGCTTATGTCGAGGTTTTAAGCTTTAACAGGTGGAATACAGAATGAGATATATAGAGGCGAGTAGGTGTTCTTCATGTTTACTCTGTTTTTGCTATGAGCGTACACGCTGTGTCCCTTTCGCCAGCCCATACACCACACGATTTACAGTAGTAGGATGCTTTCGTCGTACTCCGGCCAGATCGTCCTATTCACTCGCTCTTACGAGCCGCTTACATCACTTCATCCTTTTGGATTTCTGAGCGGGTGTCCGTATTAGAGAACTTGTTATTTGATAGCAGAGGGATCTATATGAAGAGAGGATGGCCTAGTCTCTAGGAGTACAGAAATCCATGGCAGGAATCATAAGGAACCTCTGACAGCCAAGGCAACCTTTTACTAATATACATCCGCATATACGTTAATAGCTGGATAAATGCCTGGCAACCACCTTTATATTCCGTCATAGCTTCACAGGACAAGAGATACTCTTGAGAGTCTTAGGACAATGGGAAGAAGCTGTGATTGACATAGCAAGAGAGTGTGAGATCATATCATTCAGTCGTCATCGGCCAGCTGTAACAGCACAAGCTTCTGTCGATACTTGCAGGGATGTAAGGCTTTGCTGCTGCCTTTCATCAGATTTATCTTATCACGAAATGAGAATCCACTGGAGTGACCGAGTCAGGAAAGACAATGGCAAGAAGTGTGGATACAGAAGCAGATAAGGTAGTTCGCTGCGTAATAGGCACGACCCTTGGCTAGAAAGTCTCTGCTACTGGAAATATTTTGTATGACACCGTTCTCTGATTAGAATGCTCTACGTATCACAACCAGAGCCGTGCACAGCATCTAAAACCACACTGTGAAGATAATGAATTGCATTTACTGATATTTAATTGATCAATAATGTTCCTAGTTGCCTATCAAAGTCCTGAATACATAGATTTCAACATCTTTATTGCGAAGATATTCTGTAGACTTGTGTCTGTCTGTCTACCTGTCTGTATGCTACTCTTACTATCGCTTAATTCCTATATAGACCTTCTGGTGTTCCTGATATCCTTCTTCAGCTGAGCTAGAATCTTAAGCTGTTGATCGGCAGTGTTAGTTAGTTGCCAGATGGCCTTGGAGATTTCCTGGTTCTCCCGCCTTATGTTCGAGAGCAGAATGTCCAGCTTGATCTTTGCCTCTGAACACTCCTTCTCGCTCTTCAGAAAGGCACTGTCACTCTCGAGCTTAAGGAGAAGGAGATCATTGTCAAGCTTATCGATATCGCTTCTGCTTCTCTGCCTATTCCTATCTGCTATTTCCTTCTTCTCGAGGTATATCGCGCCGATCGTCTTCAGCTTCATGTTCAGATGCTCATACTGCTCCTCAAGATCCTTCAGTACGATGCTCTTCTCAATGATTGATTCTTCGAGCGTAGCAACGTGTATCTCGTGGTTCACCAGCATCTCCCTGCGGTCAACTATTGCATCTTCGATTTTCTGAATCAACGCCCCACCTTGTTCCTTCGTAGACTCCTCCTCATGAACAGTAGTCATCTCCTGGCTACTACTCCCTAGAGCCGCGTTCAGAGACTTGATCCTTGCCAGCTCGTTTTCCACAATCCTTCCAGCACGAGACTGCAGCAGCTCCCCGATAATTCTCTCGTTCTCCTCTGTCTTCTCGGCAATCGTGCTTTCAAGCGCCATGATGTTCTTTACAGCAGCCTCTCTCTCAGGTTTCATCCGCTCGAGTTCCTTATACAGGTTCACCTTCTCGATGTTCATCCCCTTTATGTCCTCGGGGTTGACAGTCTGCTGGTTAATCTGCTCCAGGAGATCGTTCTTGAGCTGTATCAGAGTGTCTATCGAGGTCTCGTAACTCCTTATCTCGTCGGCTATCTTCTCAATAGAGTCAATATACTTTTTCTTCTTCACCTCCAGCTGTCGCTCGTGTGCGATCAGCATATTCAGATCCTCCACTATCTTTTTCTTCCGATTCTCCAAACCAGGTGTGTCACACAGCTTGTCCTTGTACTCAGTTACCTTCCGCTCCTTCTTCTCGAGCTCATTCCGCAGCTCGTCGATCAGCTCTGCATCCCGAGCATGCAGCCGCTCCATCCTCTCCACGAACTCCTGGTCGTGTTCCTCGTCGTTATCATCGCCGTGGCTCAACATGAAGCGTTCATATCCCTCGCACACATACTCGAAGAACGCCTTTTCAACACTCGCAGTTTCCTCCTTCGCCTCTGTCTGCCTGACGAGATCCACCAGCCAGCCCAACATGCTCAGAATGACGGGCCAGGTGTGGGGTGTCACCGCCGCGAGCTGGCTCCTTGTTATCTCGTTGCAGTAGGGATATCGCAGCATCTTGATTGCTACAAGCGCTTCATCCTCGAACCTGACAAGGGGAGTAGGGTCGATAAAGGAAAATATGAATCTGAAGGTGGTTTGGAACTCCTTGTTGGACGGGTTCTGGAGTGACTTCGCAGTCGCAGTTCCTTCGTGGTTGTTTGCAGTCAAAAAGTCAACCACATTCTCGATACAGTCCTGCTTATACTGCCTGTCGCGCACGTTTCGAGATGGCTTGATGTCTTCTGCATTCAAGGATGGCCGTGAGCTCAGCACCGTGGGTCTCATGCTGGAAAGAGGTGCTTTTAGGCTCTTCCTCGGTTGTGGAGTCATCGAGAATCTCCTCATGTTTGGGATGCTCTATCGGGAAAATATTCAAATTGGCGGGATATAAGGCGGATGGTCCAAAGGGTGGAATAGAAAGAGGCGTGGAACAGCAAGTATATGCCTCCTGGCTTCAGCTTATCTTGTTGAGTCTAGCGAAGTATCAAAGGTAGATATAAGGGTGCCGTATATTCAAACAAAATGTCAATGTTCTGAGTAATCCTCTTGCTGGATGTGTAACTCTTCTAGACAGGAGCAACATCTTCTAAATAACTCCTGTTCCACGTATCTATGTGTGCTTGCGCAACCTTTCTCATCACCTTGCTGATACTTAGGAGTTGTTCAGCTTGGTAAGTGCTCCCTGGCAATAATATACGTGTCATGGACATTTCTCGAATTACAGCGTGATTACGAGAAGAAGAGTTTCTGTGCTATCAAAGGATACGAGGTTGACATCTATGAGTGAATGTACAGCCGCATTGATGTTATGAGATTTAGGCTCATGGTTATTTGATACAGGACACAAGGCCTCCCACATCGTCCACTTTTTTCAGTCAAGTTGTTGGTTTCAGGACTTTTCCATCCAAATAATGCAGCATAAGGGTCAGTAGTACCTATCGCACTTTATATAGCTCTTTGCAATGCATCTAGTATCTTATTCACAAAAACAGGATGAGGGCCTTGTCTATTTCTGTGGCCCTGATTCTAGTGATTTTAAACATCTCGTGATTCGAAAAGACTGTCCAATCCATATCTGCTTAATGCCTATGCTTGAGTTTTATCGCTAAAAGTGAGGTTCTTACAATCGTTTGCCCTGATTCCAGATGACGCTTACATCATAAATTTTGTGTTGCCCTTCCGCCCCAATGGAATACGGTTTCGACGACACTATTCCCCTGCAGTATCTGAACAACGAAAACGTGTATGCGTTCTGCGAGGACTACCACAAGAACTCTATCAACCTCCCTGAGAAGAAGATACGACTGTCTGCCTTACAGCGCATGCAGCCGCAGAAAATATCTTTTCGGATGCCGCAGAAAAATTTGGAGAAAGAGAGGAACACGCTTCTTGACGGTGCAATCAGTAGCAGGAGAAGTGTTCTAATAAACCAAGGCCTACAGATTTTAGGTGTGACCTTCAATGAGGATCCTGAAAGGCTGTTCGAAACTAACCTACACATATCAGAAATACTAGACATAGCCCTCGAGCTTAAAAGGTACAAGCTTGTGTACCAGCAGAAGAGACTTAGAAGCAAGGTAGCGGCTGCGCTTGCACGGAAGCTGTCGGAAAGCGTAGATTATTCGGAGTTATCGAGGTCTGTGCTTGAGGTCGACAACCTCAAGGATGCGCTTATCTTTTGCAAACTTGAGGATCTGTACGCACAATCGGAGAATGCAGAAAACAAATAAATAAAAGTGTGAAATCTTACTATACTGTCTGCAAAAAAAGCACGGAAAGTAACTGAGAACCTGGAAGCTAGTGAGTGCTTCCTTTATCATCAAAGTTTGATTTCGTCTGTAAATGTTAGTAGAGTAGCGGGCTATATGATGTGGTGGGATTGTGACCGATTGGGATGTGCAGGATTGGAACAAAGTTTGGTGATCCCTGTGGTCGCAATTAAATTATTAATTGGAAGGTCAGATTTGCTTATATGCATTGTTGTCAGACTGCAGTAGCTTCACCTGTCATTTCGTTTTTGCCATCACCTGTAAGCAATTGTTGTGTTTGATCGTTTCCCGAGAGTTTCTCCAAGTCTTCGGTTCCTCGCCGCCGGTTGAAAGAAAGATATCCTCTCAAGCATTTTCCTGAGAACCCGTGACTGGATGTATGCGTGGTTGTTAGGAGAAATACCCAGCATCTTCGCATACCGGTTGTGGTACTTTATTACAGCACCGACTCTTGGCTTGATATACAGCATCGCTTAGTTGAGCTCTTGCAGGTTAGCCCTAGCTCGTTCGCAAGTAAGTCATACTTACGTTTCTTCCCTGTCTCAACCGTAGGGGGTCAATCCTGGCTTGTTATGCCTACTTCAATTATCGTGATCTCACTGCGCTTATTGTTGAATACTACGATCTAGGATTCAGAATGGCTGCTCTCCTTGCCGATGAGTTCTTAGATTCGGAGAGTGTGTAAAAGAGGCTAGCTAGCATGAGCTCAGACTTGAGCTCGACACTATGCAGACCTCATCCAAACTGACTGTGGGGCATATACAGCCGCTCCTTGCAGGAAGGCTGTTTGTGAATGCCGTGTTTTATCAATGCCCTGCGAATCTCTCTGTCAAGTCTCCCGAATGCTTCCGGCTCTAGCTTGAGGACTCCGACATAGTAGTTGACGAGTGAGATAGCATACTCGTTGATAGCCCTGAATAAATTCTTACTATACAACTTTGTCTTGCATAAGCTCTCAACTCTAGCTAGAAGTGCGAGGCGACTATCCATTATTTTCATGTGATTCAGCCAAAATAAATTTATAGTTATAGCTTAGAATAGGAAGAAATTGCCATTGATACTTTTTGGAAAGGTCAAAATGCTGATTATTTTTTTCCCAGGTAGGGGTGATGTTTATTGTCGTTATTATCTGATATTGAGGTCCCGTAGAGTGGCTTCTCGGGACCATACCACTCACAGTCCTAATAGTGTCGGAGTGATGGCTATTTCCACTAATGTTTATATTGTCAATTTTGGTACTCAATGCACACAATGAGAGCACACGGAATCGTGTCCTCCGTTTCTTGTCTAGTTTTCATTCCTAAGAAGGAAGAATACATTTTTTTCATAGAATGAGCTCCAGATGACTTCTTTTTCAGTCACTAGAAGCCCGTAACATATAGAGTTGGTTCTATGGGACTCTATCAGCCTGAAATCTCGGTCGTAGAGACGATATCCGTCGTACATACACGCAGCATGGACCACATTTCCATTCATCTTCATCCTCCATAAAGTACCCACATCTTTATAGACCATCTCTGTCTTTCCAGTCCTTAAATCTATCCCTTCTACTTGCTCGTCATAGGAGGAAACATAGAGAATATTATTATGCTCGTTTTCTACAATGTCAATGATCCCTGCTCTTCTTCTGCAAATCTCCTTCGATTGACACCTGGCCCTATCGTAGCAAAACAAAGTACCATCCTCAGCACCTGCGAACACATCAGTGTCGATGATCTTGACTGTCCATAGCGGTTGATTCGTTAGCTGTTCCTGATGTATCAGTTCCAATTGGGTGTCGAAAAAAGTGACAGTACCGCTTATGTCGACGACGGCTAAGTTCTCGGAAAAGTCTAACTTCGTGTTGATACTCTTTGTAGTTATAACTTTCGTTTCGTTAGAGCTGTAAGCTAGGATCGTGCCTGCGTTTGCAGAGTAGATTGTCCCGTATCCAACACACATGTCCAGCGTCCCACTTGTTTCAACCTCTTTTTGGAGACTACGTGAGTGTTTTTCCACGAACTGAAGTTTTCCTGATCTCTTTACTTCATCCTCATCATAGGAGTAGCTACCCAGAACGATACTATCATCCGTCTCGACTATGCAGTCGACACTCGTATCATAACTACGTTCTTCTGGTGCAGCGGTCTTCATCTTCTAACATGGGCTCTTTCGGACATGCCGAAGACTCCGAAGAAAGGCATGCAGTGGACAGAACTAACAGCCAATATAAACACAGATATGTGCTTGCAACAGCTAAATAAACTGCAGCCATACATTGTATCAAGAGAATATGTCATAGTAGAAGGGCGATCATGCTCTAGCATCTGATGATTATACTCTCCCAACCTACTACTCGCACCGTCATTCGCTTGCCCTTTTGTTTTCGGCAACTCAAATCTATATATATAGAGCGCTTCTGCCGCTAGTTTTGGGCACCTTTCTGAAGTGTTTACAGACAATGTTTTGCTAATTTCACGAAATATGTCTGATTTGCGCCATAGGTTATGATGGATAAGTCGTTGCTATATGATGCTGCTGTTTTGTTCCTTAGAGCAGAATTTTTGAGCCTCGAGAGCCAGCGATGACGATGTCGACGATAACACAGATAGAGCCGGGCACAATTGTGGACATGGTGGACTATCCCGACACGTGTGTCCAGAGCATCATCAGCGATGTCGTTGTCGGGAGCAGTGACACACATCTCGTGGTAATCGACACGCAGGGAAATCTGCACGAGACATTCTCTGGAAACAGTACACCGAACACAGAGTACTTTTTCGTGAGTAGCGAGCGAAATTTTATAGATCTTCTCGAGACGCTCTGCTGTAGGAAGTGGGAAAGAGCTACGGGGCAAGTGCCGGAGGTTGCCATCGTCATAGATTCTATCACCTTCGCCATGGACTCTGGAAACCTCACGACTGTAAAAATAGCGAGCATCCTGTGGAGACTGGTCTACGAGTCGAACGCAGTTCTTCTCACAATCAACCACTACAAGATGAAGCTGCAAGAGCACAAGTACACACTCGCACCGCGAATGGGAAGAATCTGGGGACTTCTTGTGACCTACCAGATACTTCTCCGATATGACAATGATGGAAAGATCAGGTATGATTTGGAGTGCTTAGAGGTAGAAAGAATGAAAAGGAAGATCGTGACTAGGAAGGAGCACCTGTATGTAAACTATGTACCACACAGTGGTTGTCGAGAAATAATATGTAGATGAGTGGTGTAGCTCATGACACTGATATCACAGACAGTAGAGATGATATATGGTGCGGTCATATTTGTCTACAGTCGATCTAATTGTATTTATTCGCTAGTAATTTGTTTATGCACTATATGGAGGGTTCAGACACTGGAAGCAGCTCTAGTTGTAAAAGAGATAAAACAACCCACGCAGAGCACCAGTGTCATTCGGAGTTATGTAAAGTGCTTAAAAGTGCACAGCCTATGGCTATCTGGCATACCGCTGTCATTCCAATCTATCTTCTTTGAGAAGCGTCTCGCTAATGTCGGTGGCTCTGATCTTGACTGGCCGAGGAATGTTCTCAAGAGTTGCGTTACGATTCCGGAGGATGCTGCTGATAGGATGGAGAAAGACATGTGCAGAATCCTGTAGAATGATCGGTCTGTCCATAGGTCATTACAAGAAATATGCTGAGAATGTACTGCAAATTTCATGCAAGGATGCCGGATATTTTGCCTAACATGTACACATACATCCAGTCACAGCTTCTCAGGAAGAAATATTCCTGAGTATGTTTCCTTCAAATTACCGGCTGAGAACGAAGAGACATTGAAAGCAATGTCTGGAGAGGTGAAGAGGTTCTTTGCAGCGGTAGGCCTTGAGATGAATCGCGAGAAATCGGCAACGAATGCGATCTCATGTGAGGATGCCGCGGTATATCTTGAGGACTCGAAAGGGTACAAATACCTCGGTATTATCGAGGATAACTCAGGTAAGCCAATGCAAGAGAGCTTTCTAAAGGTCAGAGACGAGTTACTGAAGAGAGTAGAGAGGCTGTGCAAGACAAAGCTAAACTCACGGAATCTCTTTCACGCCATCAACGAGCACGCAATCTCTTTGCTAAACTACTATGTTGGCGTGTGGAGGATAGACTCTGAAGAGTTCAAGAAGCTCGACGATGCGGTGAGGATGGTGCTGCTACAACACCATGTGCATTACCAGCCAGCCAGCAAAGCTAGGCTGTACCTGCCGAGAGCTGAGCTGGGCCGCGGTTTGCAGAGCATCACTTTTAGGAGTGAGCTTGTTCTTCTACAGCTATACACTACCTTGGCTGGCTCGTCGTTCACCTCCCTCCGCCGGTCTGCCATTCTGTCCACTGAGCGTATACATAAGACGCACCTGTCTTTGATGCATGAGCACTTGACAGAGGACATGAGACAGTCCCTAGTCAATGCTCAACGAGCATCCCTATACAGCGAAATCAACAGTAGGTTTTTTTCACCAGAGGCTGTATGGGGCCGCTGAGAACGAACTAGTGAGCATCAAAGACTCTGCATTGTGGCTTCGCAAAGGCAACATCACTCCCAGAGAAGAAGCCGCATTATGCAACCTGCAGGACAGAAACGTGTTTTTCAGCGAGAAGTCTAGATGTCCCCACTGCAATAACAGTGCCAAAACAGCTAGATGACCACCTTGCTTTCAAATGTGATCGGCTGCTGAGCCATGACTATACAAGAAGACATAACGAGGTGGTACGTCGCATTCATTTACTCCTGTGTAACAGATACAGAGTTAAGAGCTCTAAGCACATCAGACTACATTCAGTCTCTGAAATCTTGGCGAACGACCATGTGGAAATCCGTGTTGATACGAGAGTCAAGACGGACGTCAAGGTCTCCGCCATATGATAGGACATTCTAGTCATCGATAAGAGGAAAAATGAAACTTTGATCAATAAGATAGGAATAACCAGTCAGGACTGCCTCAAAACAGTCGAGACTGAGAAGCTTCACAAGTACGATCTACTTACCGGTGAGATATCGCTACTACATGAGTGCTACACATAAATGATAATTCCCTATGTTCTAATATGGGACGGAATAGTCACCAACTGTCATGCGAAGTACGTCAAGAGCTTGGAATCCCCCCTAACGTGGAATCTTACATTCTTTCTCGAGTACTCAAGAAAACTCTTGAGACCATTTCCTTCGAAGCACGCAGAAGCATTCACAATGATGCGGGAGATGCTGAGCGTATCGAGAAGGCGGTGGGTAAGCTACTTGGTACGGAGAACCCGTAGGTAGAGGACGAACCAAAGATGTATACGAGTACATCTGCAAATTAGCTCTTTCATGAAAAGTAAATCATTTTGTCCAACAGGTGCGAGCAGATGCAGATATGCCCGAACAGCATGGCAGGTGAAGCTACTGCAGTTTGATGAAAATGTATGTAAGAGAATATGACCTGCATATTAATTTATTGTTTCCTATAAGGATCCTAGTACCACTGGGATACTATGACTGTTATAAAAAACGACTGCTTCCTGTCTGTTTCCTCTTATCATAGTATAATCAGGTGTTCCTGTAGCCATTTAAGATGAGCTCTAATGGATGGGGCCACAAGGCTATGTGAGGAAGTCAAAACTACTAACATTGCGCAGCTTGACTTAGTGCGCATCACATGCTTTACAGCCTGGAGATCTATCAGCCAAACATCCTACTTCCTCTTCACGTTCCCTTCTCTATCTATAAACAAAGATCCTAGCCCACCTGAAATAACGACTCTACAATTTCTAAGACTCTTTTGCAGGTACGATCCGGCGTCAAGAGGCAGAATAGTAGCCTCCACCTCGAAATACCTCAACGTGTCGCTAAACCTCGTGATAATGTGGTAGAAAGATAGTCCTTCTAGAGAGCATCCGAGGATTGAGAGTTTTTGTAGGCTCTTGATTCTTTCAAACATCCTCGTCCTGATCGTACAGTTTACTAGCCTGAGCTGTCTCAGGCGAGGCAAGAAAAGCTCCTGAAGAACACAAGGCTGACCGCCAGAAATTGTGAGACTTTCAACTGCGAAAAGATCACAGATGCTGATAGAAAAGCTGTGCTTCAGACTCAGTGAGATGAGAGGACTTCCTAGGGAATGGAAACTCAGCTCTTTCTCGGCATCTACATACACGAAATGCTTTAATGTGCCTTCCCTGAGCTTTTTTTCGAATAGTTTTGATGGGAAAGAAGACCTGATGCATTCAAAAGCAATCAGTGATGGTGTTTCGGCGATAAAAAGCGACTCCAACGGAAAGTCCTCTGTCTTACTGAACTCCAGGTTCTCTATACGAAGAAACTTCGGCCTGAAAAACGACAGCAACTCCATGAATTTCTTCGTGCTGAACCCCGTTCTGTCCTGAATGACAAGTTTGAGGATCTTCGCACTTCTTTCGCCGTCGGGCAGAACAATATTCTTGCAGTTGCTGATAACCAGCTCCGTTAAGTTCAAGCCTCTCAATGACGTCATGTACACGTTGTTTATGTTGCGAAGAGTCAGCGACCGCAGCAAACGGTAGCACTGCAGTTCGAGCCTCATAGTAATTAGGTTGCTGAAGACCAGGCTTGTCTCGAGAAACGGGTCGGCAAGAGCCAACGGGTTCCTTCTCTGGCCGGTCGCTGTGAGTCTAGACGCTATGTTTTCCAGACGTGGTTCGTACCTGGCAACAATCAGGGAGAGCTCTGGTGACAGTGTAAAGTCGCATGTTTTATTCAGGCTTCGTTCCTCTTCACGGCGCCTCTTCGTGCACAAGTCTCTGACTCGTTGCATGAAGCACAAAATTTTCAAAAGCAAGTGCCGAAAAATTCTAGTATTTCAAGCAATATATAATTAGAGAACTCGAAATTGTACTCGGATAGTTAAACCGTGTGGATTTAGTGATTCAGCATATGATAAAGATCCTATTATCTAAGAGTATGCTTCGTGGAGCCCATTGAAATTTATCGGCTAACAATGCCAAGTGTTTCTCTTCATCAGGCTAAAGTACACGTTTTCGACATTTCGCGATGATGGTATGATAGATCACAGCAAGCTGAATGACATGACCTTAGAAGAATATATTACCACTACTTAGGCGGGAAGCTTTAGGGAAAAGGAACAAGAGACAGCCTTAAATTTGTTAAGCCTTTTTAGCATGTTTTCTATACTTACTAGTGAGAATAAATGGATACTCGGACTATCCTCATAGTGCTTGGACAGTGCTTCAGTCTCAAAACCACATCTCACCTTTTTCTGATCAAATCTTCAGCGCATACTTTTGCGAGCTCTTAACAGTAAATATAGGACAAAAACACAGAATACACTTAGTATTGCGCTTTCAATAGTTTATTCATCTTTACTTCTCGATCTTACGGTTCACTTCACACTTTCTCTCGTTCTTCGCTACTCTCTCTGCCTTCTCCTTTCTCAGCTTCTCGAAGCTCTTTCCCTCGACTATCCCGCCGCGCAGAGTGAGATTCTTGGCACTATTCGAGCCCCAGCGAGGTAGCCAGGCACTATACTCTTCAGAATATACTAGTCTGTCCTTCTTTCTCCTCTTAATCCCCTTTGACTCCGCAAACTTCTCCCACTTCGTTTTCAGCTTCTCGATCGACGCAGTGGTCGGTAAATCGTACTTTGAAGGAACAATCTCGTGGACGATGTCTGTGTCCTTGCGAAAAGACTTGTTCTTCCTGATCTCCTCAAACAGGCCCTTGAGTAGCTGACTGACATTCTCCTCTACTGTTCCCTCAGTTTTGTCTGAAGTAACAGTCAGAAGCTGCTGGTAGACTGCTGGCATGGGAGTGCCAGAGTATCGAAATATAAAAATGGAAGTCGAGAGATAACGAATGGAGAAGAGAGCAAGAGCATTTGAGTGGGCGCTGAAGCTTTGGTGGCGATACAAAAGACATTGATGTATGTGATACTAGAACAGAAACTGATATCGAAATGGACAGACCAAAATATCTCAGTAAGTCTGAATGTATGAGGTCCGAAAAGGTAGTCAGTAACCCAGTCATATACACATACATACGAATAGCTCATTATCCAGCATCCATCTTGTGAAAAAATTTCGATATAATATAAGGATGATAGCAAGGGCAAAGAGTAGACCAATAGAACGGATAGAAAGCTGTTGGATGCTCATAGTTTTTGACACGTAAGTCACAACACTGCATTAAGTTCACTTCCCATGCTCTTCATGCCATCGCATGCTAGCATCCGTTGAACCGTGACCGTGACAGTTTTTTTTTAAAAGTTTCTTCCAGGTCTCTGATTCTCGTTGTCTGTAAAAGGGAACACGCCAAGCGTATTTCTTTGAAGCTGTGACTGGATGTATGTTATAATGTTTCTGGAATGCCCGGCACCTTCTACACCGGTCTGGTCCTTGCTTGCAACACCGTTTAATGTTGCAACGTACATCATTGTTCTTGTTTACCTATTATAGATGAGTCTTAGTTCATTCGCAAGTAAATAATACCTACGCTTCATCCTTGTCTCAACTGTTCTTAGATACCTAGTTTTTTGCCTATTTATTCCACCGTGATCTCGATGCGTTTTTCGTCGAATACTACGATAAGATCGATTGTACTTCACCCTGACGTCTGTCTTAATGTGAATGTAAAGACATTCATCTCATATCCAGTTGTTACTATCTTCTGAAGACAGTGCATCCTGGTCTGGATGTTTTGTGATCCGCTATACAAATAAAACGGTAAAAATGGTTTTATGGTAATAACCAAGGGTTAATATACAAGCAAACACCTTGTAGTTAGATAAGTATAAGATCTACGTTTCATTTTTAGCAAAACGTACTGCCAAGCATGCAAATATAATATGTACCAGCCTACTACACCTTTCGGCTGACAATAGTGAAATACTCTGTTTATCCGAACAGCTGATCAGATTATAGTGTTATTTAGTTTTACTTTCTTACTGTATTAGGTTTATATCCTTCCCTACCACAATACACCATCATGGCTAGTAGCTTCAAGGCGCTCAATATTAGTCCTCCCTCTAAGATACAGGAAGCAGCGGGAAATATCTTCCTTAGCCTGCTGATGAACTCGGCGGAATAGGTTGGCACTCACAATGATCAGCCAAGTTAGATAACGGCTAGTTGATGAGATTGCAACCCTCAAGAGGGCCATCTTCCACATAATACGTTTAGGAGTTAAACTTAAAGCATCTGTACATCCTCCATATCCCAACGGAGAAGCCTTCTCAGATGGACCTAAGAAGGAACCGATAGTCAAAAGAGAAGGGATATATATTTGCACACGCATGCTTTGATACAGAGATATAATGCACTGAATACTATTAGAAAACACAAAGCACTTATCTAGCTATCAGAAGCTAGATAAATTAAAACCTATTTTATCTCTGAAAGAGGAATTGAATATGAAGGGTTGCAAAACGCCTTTGTATTCTTTTATAACCCTTCGTGGCTGGTTTTTTATAGAAATGTAAGCACACTACATATACTGCGAAAGATATTTTAGCATGCTAACACTCTGTTATCCCACTCAAATCCCTTTATTATTCAATCGGGAGATACATATACACAGTTTTCTATGTCCCCTCCCATTTCTAGCGTAGAAGCAATCCAAAGTATGTTTCGTGTCTCGAGCTCTTTGAGTCTCAGGTACGCGTAGACACATGCCATATCATCATAGGTGTGTAGGACGGACGAACACACCTTAGCAATGCGCTTGATGCCCCATATCATTACGTCCTCGACACCGGGACATAGTATGCTCCTCAGCTGATCCTCAGAATCTGATCGTGACAATTCCTCAAGGACAGAGTGTGGGAAGTTGGTGCATGTGGGGAAGATCTTCATTTTGTCCTGGAGGTGGGATCCGTCAATACATATCTCTATAACAAGAAGATCTCCTTCCTTTGCTCTTATAAGATCTCTCATTCCTCCCTCGGCCTGCAGATAGAATCTCTCGAGACAGTTCCTTAATACGCGGTAAGTCGAGAGAGCGGTGCGTGCAGAAGACCGATCAATAGGCACGCCTTCGAAATAGTTTCTGAGGGGCGTGGACTCGATATATGCCCTGAAAGTGTCTCTGATGCTCACGGATTTTACCTGAGGCTCTGCACAGGTATTAGTGAGCAGTGAAGAAGAGAAGAATTCTGTAAGAGCGTGCATGTCAAAGAAGAGCTGTGTTCCGAGACAGCTAATGGACCTGGCCTCGTTGAATTCATCATTCAAGTCCTTCGCGAGGCATCCAGCAAGGGAAGTGATGTTATCGGACATTCCGATGGTCTTGGGTCTGAAGCGCCCAAGACGCGTTGCAAACTCGTCAAAGGTGCTTGCCCTGATGAGAGACAAGTAGTCATTGCTCTTTAGAAGGGCATTATTCCTCCCATTGATGTCTGAAATGATGAATTCTTTGCTTGATATTTTCAGCATACAAAAAACTTGTGAGTTATTTTTATCTGCATCCGAAACATCATGAAACGCGGTGATCGTGTGTTTGCAGACTTGCATTATGTTTTTGGCTGTAAGACAGCACTGTGAGCTGAACTGGAAACAGGGATTACCTTCAATTGCTTTTTGCGAGAGATCTTCGCCAGGATGTAGGCTCCTTAGGCTTCTGGAACCACGCAATGAAGAAACTCACACCGAAAGACCCGTGACAATATAGTAGGGTTTATAGGGCACTTTACAAAGGAAATTTACCATGTTGTAAAGTTGCTGTATTTTTGTGTATCTCCCACAGTGACCTTACACTGCTTCTGCAGATTTTGTTCTGATTAATTCATCTTGAGCTCCGAACACGTGGGAAAGAAAACGATGATTACACTTTCTTGCCTTTATACTTTACGAAAAAATTTATCGTTACATCTTACTGGATGCTCGCGGTAGTATAATCACCAACCCTTTTTGAACGGTCTTAGCTTGCGCACTTTGACGAGTGCGGAGATAGTGAGAGAATACAGTGTGTGAATATGAGAAGGAAGCGGATTTACCGTGTAAGCATATTACAAGGTGCACTACTGGTATGCAGGGATGCCTGACATGCCTGTCATCACAATATACCCCCAGTCACAGCTTCTCAGGAAGAGAAGTGCCTGAGAATCGCCTATCTTTTCTTCCACTGGCAGCGAGGAACTAAAGACTTAGGGAGAAACTCTCGGGAAGAAGACGGTCGTCATTCAACAGGTGCTAGTAGTTGATAGCCAGATCACCATGGAAGGAGAAGCTACTGTAGTTCATGGCAATCCATGTAGGCAAACATGACCTCCTAATAAATTTCTCTGGTATTTTCATCTTTTCTCCTCCACCATCATAGATGCAATCAAATGCCGGAACAGTAGAAACAACTATAAGCGCGTGAAACTACAGCCTATAAACTGCTTCCAATACATCTATCCCTTTTGTACATCTCTAAGCTGTCAAAACGTACTAAATTATATTTTTTACTCTCTCCAAAACAGTGGAAAATTTTTCAAGTGGTGCAAGCAGTCTTTCTGCAGCTAAGGCGTCATAAAGATGGGGATTCCTCTAGTAAGGATGTGAATATGCCATGATATCGTAGCTGAATCTGGTTAAGTCTCTTCCCTATAGAGACAACATCCTTCTCCTGCTTTGACATAAGAAAATCTATTTCTATCTGTTTCAGAGCTTTTCACCAACAGGCTCAGAGACACCGTGAACGAAGAGGTCAGAAGATAGAAGGATGAGAAGTCGGTTGAATAACTGCACAGCTACATTTTTTTTGTATTAAATGCCTGCCAGAGCTTTGAATCACTTTACAAAAGCCTCTTAGATATATCATTTCTTGGTAAATTTTTATTGTTTGTGTGGAATGATAAGGACACTCAATAAAAGCAGACTGGTCAAAACATAATAGAACAATCATTTTAGTCATCCTACACACTGTCTTGGACTTGTGAGTCTCTCCAGCTCACATCTCTACTTTTTCTGTTCTTAGTCACTGCTCTTCACACTGAAAGATCCTTTTATATACATTCGTGCGAAAAGAAGCGCAGTAAAGGAGAAAGCTACACATACACCTTTCTGATCTTGAGATTGTACCAGTGCCTTGTGGTGTTATTGGAAGTAAAATCTGAGCGAGAGTGTGTCTTCAATGTTTTTTCATACTAATTTTGTTCCTTTCTGGTATTCGCTTTAAAATAAGTGGAAATATGGATGAGAGACTTCAGACGTAGATTACTGATACAAACAGAGTCTTCTGGTGTTCAACTGTAAAGCGCCTCTTTTCTGTAATAGAGCTGTCAGAGACTCTGAAATGGTTTGTCCATTTTTTTGCCCTAATAATGCCGAGCTTGACACGGCTTGCCGCGACCATTACGACGTTCACATCCACACTCGGAAGTGGGATTATATACATGCCATCTGGGTTCAACATGATAGGATACACGTACTCAGTAGCCATCCTTGCACTCCTGGCTGCAATTACTGGGTTCACCATCTATTCTATTGGTTACGCAGCACAGAGGCAGGGGAAGAAGGACATTTCATACCCAGGGATTGCTGGAAGTTTCTCACGGATACTAGGGATTGCCGTTATACTTGCGCTCTTAGGATCGAACATCGGCACACTGATTTTCATAAGCAGGAAGCTCGTAGGAAATGGGCAGCTTGTTCTTTCTCGAGCACTCGGGTCTGCCGATACCTACGAAGTGATCCAGTTCCAGAGAATGTGCATACTGGGAGTTCTTCTTCTCTTCGGAGTTCTTTTCTTCTACCACGCTAGCGTACCAGTTCTCACGATACTCTCTAAGATCAGCGTGAGTGTCGTGTCTCTGTACGCCTTTTTAGTCTTTTTCTACGGGATTTTCCGTGGCTTCGAAATCTCGAAGCTAAATAACTCCCCTTCAGACATACAGAGCGGAGTGGCTCGCTTTATATTCGCCCTCCACTGCCAGTTCTCTTTCCCCTCTCTGTATGAAGAGATGATCGACAAGTCTGCGTCTGCTCTTTTGATCGTGAGCTCTCTGAGCAGCCTTCTCACGTTCTTTGTCTACGCTTCTACTGGGTTTTTCGGCTACAAGTACGCTGGGAATACTATAGGTAACCTCGATATGCTCGATGTAATGTACAGGATAGCAGAGGGAAAACGCAATGCCTCTCTTCCCGAGGGGCGATGGGCCAAGTGGTTTTTCGATGGACATGACCATTGCCAATTCTCTTGGTGCCTTGTTCCTCTTGGTATTCTTCGGTGCTATCGTATTCTCTGCCCTGCCTATCGTTCCGATATTACAAGGTTTCGTACCTATAAAGGACAGAAAGATTGGCAGGCTTGTTTCTTCCCTTCTTCTGGGTGCGGTCATCCTGTTCGCCTGCGTACCTATTACGCTGGACATCGATAAGCTCCTGATCATCATAGCTGCTCTCTTTACAAACACACTCAGCTTCTTCTTCCCTGCCATATTTATGATTTTCTCCAACAAGCTTGCTTCCTGTGCAAGCTTGGCTTCTGCTGTTATAGCCGCTGCAAGTGTCTTTGTGGGCGGTCATATGATGTACGGTCTGATCGCTCCCCTCTTCGACAAGTGAAGGTATTACACGACATAGCAGCTTGTTCTCTGAGATAAGCATGGTATCTGTGGGACTCACTCAGCTTCGTGCCCACACTATCCTCGTCACCATCATCACAATAAATCTGCCGAGCCAGCTTTGACAGTATTTTTCGAATGTATTTTTGTGCCTTTTAGGCTCACCGTAGCGTCGATTGGCCATTTTGAGAGAGGCTGATGTTGTTGCCAAGGCTAAATCCTTGAGGCTGTCAATTCTTTGTATCCATAAATCACCGACGAAATCTGAGAGAGATGGGAAAGAAAGAAAGCAGACTGTCAGGATTTCAGCAGTGGTAACTGTTGGTGCTCGAATCTGTGTCTATCTCCTTATTATTCGACTAAGATGGAAGATATCTAGGGGGATCCTAAACATTATAACAGATCTCTTCTACACTAACCAAGTTATAGGCAAAATCTGAAATAAAAAAGATGACAAGAGACTTTGGATCTGGTGAGAAATTTGAATCAACGCACTAGATCCTCATTTGCTTACGCCCAGACCCAGAAACGACAATATCATAGTTTTTTAGCGTCTCAAAAGTTCAATCAAAAATTCTAGCGTTATGAGTCATAAGGCTCCATGAAGAAATTCAGAGAGAGAAGCAACAGGAGCATATACTTCAGCTGTTACTCTGAGGATGAGTTATTCGTGTCGTCTTTGTTCCTCTCTATTTGATTTACAGTCTTGTTTAATCATCACAGGTGTATTGTGAACACTATTTCCACCCCTCAAATACCTGATACAAATCTCGAAATCTTTTTCCTCTTCATCCAGTCACTTTTCTTGATCTTCTCAATAATCTTTTTGACTGATCCTTTTCGAACGCCAGCCTCCAGTATTCTCAGAACTCCCTTCTCGTCAAGTATCCCCACCTCGGTCGCTCTGTCAAAGAGCTCGTTTCTGAAGTTCAAACATAGGCACTCCACGATAGTCTCTTTGTACAACGAATACCCGATCAATTCCCCCTTCTTTTTCTCTTTCATCGCGAACATCAAGATCCTCTCCATTTCAATCACCAACTCGTACATGTACTCTTCCCCAGCCACGTGATAGATCATTGTAATGACCCTCCAGTATCCTGCTGAAGACTCACCAGTTTTTTTGCAAGAAGAGATCTCCTCATAGCATTTCCACAGAACTTCCATTGTCAGCTCGGAACAACCGAGACAGTGGGAATAAACGGCTCTACAGTACTCCGCTACTTCTTCCACTCTTGCCGTCGCAAGACACTCCCTTACGTAGCCAGGCATGTTCCTTACAACTGTCTTCCTGGCAACTTCGTACTCTTCAGACTCCTGCCTGGAAAGACAGTAGAGGTGGTTGAGAAGCTTCACAAGGATCCGCACCAGGAGGTAAACGTACAACGGTGGCTCTGAGTCTGCCCTTATACGGAGAATCAGCTGAAAGAGCTTCCGATGAATGCATTCGCTGCTGCAAGTGTTTTGGGTCTGAGAACTAGTTTGTGAGGCAATACACTCGGTTGCATAGTACAGGATCGCAATTCCGAGAGTGGCATTCGCACACTCGTACTTTTGAACACACGATCTGAGTATAGCGATCAGCAAGTCATACTTCTTACGCTTGAGGGCGGTTTCGAACATGAAGAGGATGTTCTCTGCCTTCTTCTCAGTTCTGAGAATTGAGAGGACCTTTTTCTCTTTGTTCAGCGCTACAAAGTACTTGAACATCACCTTGGCGGAGATCCCTGGGCTCTTAGAATAGAGCTGAGCCGCAAGCTCCGTCCTGTCTGTTTCAAGATAAGCGACCAGGAGTATTTCTGCGAACCGAGACTTATACTCCACAGCCAGGCTGTGTTTCTCAAAGAGCACAATGATCTTCTGGTACTTCTTGGTGGCTGAAAAGAAGAGCACAATATCTTCCAGAAACTTGGTTACAAAGTGGAGTTCCTCGTTCATCAACTTGTGGTCGCTATCCTTGTCATCCCGGACTGCCCCTAGGACTATCCTGTGTCTCATGTCCGTCACAATTATGTATTTTACTGCTCTTGCGAGACACTCCAAGTCCTTTCTGCCGATCATCTTTATCGCCTGCAGAGCAGCAAGTGCTTTCTGGAACGAATCCTCTTTAAGGAGTGTCAGGAAGAGGAAATAGAGTGCTGGTTTGCTTGCATTCAGGAGGCTGTAGGGAGGCGCTCTGAAGTCTGAGACTACGTAGAGCAGGACCGTAAGGTACTCGATTACTTCCTTTCTCCGTCTTTCTCTCTCTGAGATCATTTCCGTAATTCTTTGCGAGAGGAGATTATTAACACAAGAATGATTTGTTAAAAGGTTCTCAACGAAGAGCTCTACATCCTCTGTGTCTCTGACAAAGCTCAAGGCCAGCAGAAGGAGTTCCGAAGACATGCTTTCTTCTCCGCTCTTACTCTGCGCCGCTTCTAGGCAAAACGAGAGTATCTCCTTGGCAGTGTTTCTTGTTGCTCTCTTGTAGATCCTCTCTTGTTTTGAAGCAAGCTGGGTGATACTTTCTTTGATAGCCATTGCTTTCTTCCCTAACCTTATCACTATGAAATGGTTTCGGATCAGCAGTTTTTCCAGAAGGCAGATGTCTGCAGGATGCAGCAGCTCATTAGTTAGTATCTTTTCTACTTCATCGATAGCCATCCGGGCTATCCTCTCTGCAGATTTACCGTCTCTATAAAACACTAGATCATTTGCGAGCCCAGACAAGATCTGTGCTCTGACAAAACTGTCCATACTTTCGTTACCTACGACAACAGCTTCAAGGTTCATAAGGTCGATATAGAATGACTCTCCTTCTCTTTTCTTTCTGTTGATCTCACGGACAAGCGAAGCAGTCCTGTCTGTTGTATCGCCTCTATGATCTCTTCTACGAGTGTCTTGTTCAATGGCCTCTTGGTCTTTACTACCCAATGATGATATATCATTATCATCTTTTGTGTTACAATTTTTATTTTCTGCTTTGGGTACATCTTCAGTTTTGAAGACAGCATCCATTTCAGAACCAGGATTATTAGCGGCAGTGTGGTCATTTCCCCTCGTTTTTGCTCCTTTCTTCCCATTTATATCATCTTCTCTCATCTCCTCACAGGAAGGCATATTCCCGTCGATGGTGTCCATCGCCATCCAATGCATAAATTTCGTAGAAATACTTACATTCCACTCCAGCACTATCCCAGAACCGTGAACCACAAGTGACGGAATGCCGGCATTTCTATGTTGCTTTTCCATGACTTGTTTCCAAGATGTTTCTCAGCCTACGCTCTGTACGAAGTGCAATATTGCCCCATCAATTGCAGCAGTTTGGCGAAATTTTCATTACCATTACGAAATCATCATAAAAGCTTTACTATAAACCAATGGTCGCCAATCCATCGATTCCAGCTCCTGTCTATACAGTCTTTAGTAAACTTTCCAATCATCACTGCACAATTCTTGCTGAAAACTCCTTTAATCACGCTTAAAAATATACCTAGATCATTTAATTACTCTTCCTAAACTCCTCGTATAGTAAACCCAGGTCTATCTCGAATGCACTGATAGCAAGCGGAATCTTGAACATGGCACAGACCCTTGGATGTATCACTCCCATAACTCCAATCTTCCGGTCCCTCACGAGGACCTCGGCTGTCTGGTTCTCAAGGAAATAGTCTGTCTTTCCGTGCTCGTACCGGTAAAGAGCTCTTAGTGAACATTTCTCGAGCAGGAAGCTCAGAGGCCCATGAACCTCCTCAAGCATGCTTGTGTGTCCAGCAATCATCCCACAGAGCATCCTCTTGTTCCGTGCTCCTACTTCAGCCACAGAATCATCGCACAGAACTACGACATCAGAAACCTCAAACATTCTCAAAGGGAGCTTGGCGTGCTGGTTGGCAGCAACCGACTTCAGTAGGCCCGGTATGAGAGAGGTACGTACAACCTCGTACTCCTTGGACTTCGGGTTCTCAAGGATGACCTCCTGCGTCTTGTCCACAAAATTCTCGAATGAAGAAAGAAGAGAGAGCGTAAGCACCTCAGTGAAGCCGAAAAGCGCTATTTCCTGTCTTATTTTCTCTGAAAAGTGATTGATCTTGTCCTCAGAACCTATCGTACACACATCAGGGTATACCTTTTCGATGTTGTTGAAACCGTATGCGATCGCGATATCCTCAAGAATATCACACTCGTGCATCACATCAGAGCGTACATCAGGCACCTCTACAATGCACTCGTTCTCCCTTCCGCCACTACCTATTCTATACTCCATACGCTCGAGAAGTGTCTCGATCTCTTCCCTGCTTATCCTCAGCTTCAGTCTGTCCCTGACTTCTTCTGTACGCAGCTTGAAACTGTGATTGTTGAAGAAAGGCGTGGTAACGACTGACTTCTTCCGCTCATCAATGATATCCACAGCCTCTATCTTGCTTCCCCTGAAGTTATAAAGGAGCATCTTGAGTGCAGTATTCACCCGATTGATATCAGTACCGGTGACTTCGACAAAAATGTCTCTTGTATTATGCGATATCTTCGTATCTTCAGAGTTGATAATTGGCGGAACAGAAATCACTTTGTCGTTGCACATGAAAATTACTGAGCGCCTGGGGTCTTTTAACAGCGAAAAGTACTTCGAGAGCTGCTTGTCATTTCTGAGGTGCTTCTCAAGTTCTGAACCTCTGATGCAATGGGAGGCATTTAGCGGCTTAAAGAGGACAGAGTCGAGATTGACACTCTGATAGATGATCGTATCTGTTGGCGAGGCTATTTTGTCGAGGTCGTGCGTCCCGATAGCAACTATAGACCTGTTCCGTCCTATGGATCCGTGTAGCTTGTCTTGATAAGTTATGAAACTATCGTAAGCTTCACCAGTCATATCAACACCTCGGATCACAGCACAGGCCACCGCGTGCCTTTCGTCTGTGTGCTTCTTCACTACCCTTATCTTGGAGAGAGGAAGAGGCCGGGTTCCGCTAACAATGTTCCTGTACCTCATTCCAATAGCATAGCACTGTATGGCCTGGGATATTCCCTCGGCACACAAAAGGTCATAACGGTTCGCGCCGATATCGAGCTTGTACATCGTCTTGTTGTCTTCTTCGTATATCTCGTCCAGCTCAATCCCAAAGTCAAAGAGTAGCTCTTCAAACTCCTCGTTGCTGTACTCCTTTCCGATAAGGTGGCAGAGCCTATCCCTGCTGACAGAGACGGAGGGCATCGATGGGAGTCGCAAATACAAAATTTTTGATAGTTGTCTCAGTACATGTACGTACGTACGTATGTACACGACCCAGTTTGGGAGTGGGATGTGAAAGGACTTAGGGAATCAAGAGAGTAAAGGCACTTGCCGATCGCCATAACACCATACACCATAAAGGAACGCACTTTCTTCGCAAGATGCTCACATCAAAAAAATCAGAGAGACTGATATAATACGAAGGGTATGTAATCCCACAAAGCTTTTTTCAGAGTGTAACTTTTCGTCTTCCTATTATGATTAGCGCAGCAAACAGAGTACTTATTGCAATCGTCAAGGTCAGGATATGACACTACAGTGTATAATCAAATCATGATTGAGTACCGAGTTCAGGAATATTCTTTGCTCTTTGTAGGTAAAAATGATGGATGGTGTGAAGAATCAATCAACCCGTTGGAATTCAGTATGTGATTCACTCCGATCTTCCAGGCAGTTGTCAGAAGCCAAATGTCAAAAGACTAAAGCTAGCACGCGAGAGGATAGTCGGTCGGCTTTAGAGCTTATTGTATAATTTCACGCTGTACATAACCTACTAAGTAAGGTTCCAGTGCACATAACGCAATATGATTGGCTAGTCAAATAAGGACATTTAGCGCACTTCGAATCATGTCAAGTCTCAAGACAAGACTCTTGTAGAAGAGAATATCAAGACTGTGTTTATCACTTACTAGCTTAGATACACTCCGTAACATCCAAAATGCAAAAGTGATGAGAACGGCCAATCGAAAGAGTGTATAAGAAAAATGCTGGTGGAAAGAACATCGTTGTTTTTTTTTCTTTGAGCTCTGACTCAGAAGAAACGAAAGAAGGCCTATTCTGTTTATCTCTCATCGAATTAGAATTTGCAAGGAGAGGGTACTGACCCTCTGATGGGGATTGTCCCCTAGTTCTGGCTTTATGATATAGATATAGACGATGGGTATCCTTGATCAAAAAATTCTATCCTTATATTACGTTTTGCGCAAGACCGCTAGTCTCCTTTCTCTCCAAGAAAAAGCAGGGGTTTCTATAGTCTCATCCTCGTGTAATCGGAGATATCGACCTATATCTGTGATCAAGTTATTATGATCGAGGATGTACCATCGAATGATCCAGAGTTCTATTAACACGAGTCAACGTGGAGAGTAGTACCCAGAGTTTATTAGATGCCGGTAGCAACTAATCTTCTTCTTCTCCTTTACCCGACATATACAGTTCCCGGAAAATATACGTATGGTGATGATAACACGTGGAAGAAGGTGATATTCCAGCCTATTTATTTCCTCTTTTGAGCAGAAGTCTCTCTTGTGCACAGATGAACTGGTGGATGCTCTTGTACTGCTCTGTAAGCTCAGAAATGCCCCTGTTGAATTCCGCAGACTCCCTGTTGAGCCTCTGGAGAAGAGATGAAATATTTTCCTCTTCCTGGCCCATAGGAGATGGGGTTCGCAAGCAGCGTAAGAAATAACGCGGTCCCAGAATGGCGGGATTTTTACATAGACTATGACAGGCTGCGTAGCAAGTTGAAGAAAAAGAGTTTCCAGCCTCTCCTCTACGCAGAGCTAACGAAGATTAACAACTTCTTCTTCTTGCTGGAGAGGAAAGCAGTGGATGAAAAGAACAAGATATTCGACGATGTGTTCACCGAGATGCCGCACGAGAACTTCGATGATCTTCGTGCGCAGACTGAAGACACGGACGGTGAGACGAGCTCAGGCAACGATGTTGCACGTGCCGAGAGTTACGAGGAGCCGGGTTTTAGTGTGCGCAAGAACGGTAACGGCGACTTCCAGGGTAACCGGGGCGAGGTCAGGACCGATGACGAAGAGGATATTCCGGACACTGAGTCTGGCAGCACTGAGAGTGAGACAAGGCAGGAGGAGGAAGAGGAAGGGACCCCTTCAGAGAGCTCAGCGGCCCTTACTGAGACTCTGAAGGAGCACATCGGTCGAGGCCTCAAGAGGTTCATGAGGCTGCCTGGTGGAATTACAAGGAGGCGTAAGGAAAAGGTAATCACGGAGTTCCTGCACACTCTCGTTAAGATAACAACGTACAGGGACTTGAACAGCTCTGCGATGCTGAAGCTGGCAGAAAAGCACTCTAAGAAGTTCAGCGGGTTCTATGAGGAGTTCGAGAAGAAGTACCATGAGACCTACCTCTTTAAGTCAAAAAAGATAGAGCAGATCAGGACGGCTATGAAACAGCTGTATAAGAGACTGTTCGCGAGCAACCAGCCTGATAAGGCGAAGAGGGTATTTAAAAGGATCAAGAAAGGGCTCGTATCTTCCGACTGGCTCTTTATAATCAGCGGATTTCTTACGGGCCTTTCCCTTGCAGTATCGTTTTGCATCTTTCCCTTTGACGCGCCATCAGGAAAAAATCTCACGTTCTGGGCCGTCAACAATATCTACATGGGGTTTTTGGCCTTTGGGCTGTGTATAAAAGTTTTCAAGAGTGTTCACATCAACTACAAGTTCATTTTCAACTTCGATGTCTGTTCCTCAATGAACAACTCGCTGTATCTTCTCACTATATCCCTTATGTTTGCCTTTAACCTCGTTGCTTACGGGCTGTCTCTTAAGATCGACAGAAACGTATACCTGTTCCTCATCATACTCCAGGCTTGCGTGCTTTTTATTCCCCTGGACATTCTTTTCTACAACTCCAGACTTTATCTCATTGGTGTGTTCGCTCGTGCCGTGCTCCAGCCCCTTTCGACCATTCGCTTCCGTCACTTTTATTTCGCAGACGTAGCCCAGAGCTTCTCCTTTCCGATCAAGCAGATAGCTTCTTCTTTCGGTGTAAGGCGGAAGATAATTCTGACATTTCTGTGCGCAGTTTTTCCCACGGTCAGAATACTGCAGTGTCTGAAGCGTTACAAGGACTCTCGAATGTTCTTCCCGCACATTGTAAATTGCTTCAAATTTTCACTCGGGCTCCTGTTCGCCTTCTCCCCCTTCATCTTCGCCGACAGCCCGCACTATACACTCGTCTTTTCAGTGATCGGACTTCTGAGCACACTGGCCTCGATTACCTGGGACCTCTTCATGGACTGGGGCATACTGCGCACCCGCCGACTCTTCCCTTTCTACGCCTATTCCGCGATAATCGGCTATAACGTCGCGGCGCGGTTCCTGTGGGCGATTAAGCTCATGACCAAGATCGACGAGCCCGTGCTGGAGAGCTTGGCAGAGATTCTGAGAAGGTTTCTGTGGACCTTGCTGCGTGTAGAGGTCGAGCATCTCAACAACTGTGATGAGTTCAAGATCAAGAATGCTATCAGCCTCACCGCTGGAGAGTTGTTCTACAAGAAAGACCAGGTTGAAATCTATCGAGAAAGACAGTACGGCTACGAGACTGAGACCGAGGCAGAGGAACAGAGCGAGCGGAGAAGCTTGTCGTCTGCTGAAGGATTGTAAGAGTCTGCATAGTATCTCAGAACAAAGCCATGTGGGTTTGGTGATAGACTTGAGACACTGAACATGGCATTGGTGAATTATAAATTAAATGAAATATTTATTTTACGAAGTGTAATTGCTTATAAGACTCTAGTCACTTACATTCATTGTCATTTTCGTGACTCACAAGCACATCAGTTTGACTAGGGAATTCTGTTGGATCCTTCACAGTCAAAGTTCACAGAATATTCAGAAACTTGATCGGTATAAAACAGAAGCCTGTGGAAAAAATACACACACACGCTCAACCTCAGTAACTAGACCGGCCTTTTCCTGTTAAGCCTTTCTGGCCATTCTCTGCTGTCACCGCACCTAGGAAAATATCACTCCCAAAAATATTTTCTCTGAATAGTAATTTTTGAGATAGGTTTCGAGTAGAGAGAATACAGGGCAAACAGTCCTTCGAACACTCTTATTTTTTCCTTCCCATATGATATGCGAATAATGCTGTTCTTTTCCTAAGGATTTTCTCCTTCCACCTAGCGCAACTGAGGAGGCTTGAAGACTAAGAATATTACTTTATTCTTTCACCTCCAAGACCCATACATAGTGGGACTTCTCTGTCTGACTTCTTCTCCCATTACTCTATTCTGTCCTAGAACCAGCTCTAGTCAAATTTTGTCACACCTTGAAGCGTAATATATACATAACTACTGAATACTCAGATGACAGAATAGCAAACACAGGAAGTTCAATATCAGGTGGTATTTCATCAATTTAGACCTAAACCCAGGCTGTTGTACCTTACTCCCTATTATGTGAGTTTCACAAAAAAGACAAAAAATGAGGACAAATTTTTGCTTTTCTGAGTCCTTGAATGTCCAAGCACGAGGAGGAACCGACCGAAGAAGAATTCTTCTGCCAGCGTATGGAGCAACTAAGCCTATCCTCTCCTGACGGGTACAAGATGTATCCGCACAAGCACGAGATCACCCACTCCCTCGCTGAAATCAAGAAGTTTGCCGAGTTATGTGAGACCGGTCGCCAGGATGATGATACTCAGGTCTCTGGTGCCGGTAGAGTTGAAAAGAGGCGAGTGCATGGGAAGAAGTGCTTCTTCTTTACCATCTTCTCAGGTGAGACTGAGATCCAGCTTTTCTTGAACAACGGGACTCCGGAAACCTACGAGGTGGCCGGGCTGATATGCAGAGGAGACATCGTTGGTTTTACTGGGAAGTGCGGGCGTACAATGCGGGGCGAGCCTTCGGTCTTTGTTGCTAGCTTGAAAATACTCTCTCCGTGTCTCAGAGTCATTCCATCGGAGAAGAGTGGTCTTTCGAATCCTGAAATCATCTATCGGAACCGGCACCTTGATTTACTGGTCAACAAGGATTCTAGGCGGAGATTCATCGATCGAACGAGAATAATACAGAGCATACGCAAGTTCCTGATTGACAGGGAGTTTCTGGAGGTAGAGACTCCCATGATGAATGCGACGCATGGTGGGGCAGCAGCTAAGCCGTTCGTAACTCACCACAATGAGCTTGATCTTGATCTTTTTCTACGCGTTGCTCCAGAACTTTTCCTCAAAAAGCTAGTGATCGGAGGATTTGATCGTGTGTTCGAGATAGGAAAACAGTTCAGAAACGAGGGAATCGACCTCACACACAATCCAGAGTTCACTTCCGTCGAGTTTTATCAGGCATATGCCGACTATAACGATCTGATGGACACTGTCGAAGAGCTGATATGTGGAATAGTAAGAGAGGTAAAGGGGAGTCTTGAATTTTCGTACACGCCTAAAAAATGGGGTGAAGAGACCCAGCAGAGCGTGGCGCTTAACTTCAGCAGGCCTTTTAGGCGCATCGATATTCTCTCTGAGCTGTCGTCAAAGCTTTCGTTGGATCTTACGGGTGAGAATTTGAGCGATGAAGGGATGCTTGAAAAGCTCCTGAAGGCAGCTTCAGATCATGGCATTGAGGTTGACAAGCCATTTACCCTCAACATGGTGCTGGATAAGCTTGTTGGTGAGCTCATCGAGCCTCAATGTGTCAATCCTACGTTCGTGACTGGTTTCCCCTCAATCATGTCGCCGCTGGCAAAGGATGATAGGGAGAAGAAGGGACTCACAGAGCGCTTTGAACTGTTCATTGCTACAAAGGAGGTTTGCAATGCTTATACAGAGCTGAACATACCCTTTGTCCAGCGAGATAGGTTCAAGGCCCAGGCTGTGGCGGCGAGTGCTGGAGACGAAGAGGCGATGCCAGTAGATGAAGACTTCTGCGAGGCACTGGAGTATGCGCTCCCACCTACTGGCGGTTGTGGGATAGGAATAGATCGGTTGGTGATGTATTTGACAGACGCAGCTAATATCCGTGATGTGATCTTGTTCCCCACTATGCGACCAAAGAATTAATGAATCCACTAATTTACAAGCTAAGTTTAAGCTTTTATGGTTATAGAGTATAGTAAGTCTTAGGTAAGGACTGGTAAATATGTTCTAGGAGTCTTGGCAGTAGGTCTCAGATCTCTACCATTGTTATTCAATATCATAAAAATAAAAAAGAAATGTCAGACATTCTTGAACAAGAGAAAAGGTTGGCAAAACAGATGAATTCTGTGCTAATTAATCCTGATGAGCTTAATTTCTGTAAATCTATCTTCTTCATAGTCGGATCGCACAGAATATGTAGAAATTGATGAAGTCCAAAACTCCGAAAACCTGATAGCAAACCTCAAAGAAAAGACACGCTCATATTCTTATCAGCAGTACTTTACAGTGATCTGAAATGTGATATTAGCAGGACATCTCTATATGCACAGTCAAATCTGAGACTGAGAAAGTAACAGGTATGTGTATATTTACTGTACTTTGAATCACTTTACAAGGATATGCTAATAGTCGCTTGAGAACATCTTATGTAGTTTATGGTCTCAAATTGTAGGTGCACGTTCAACTACACTCATCTTGTGGTATTCAGTTTCTATAATCTGTATGCTGGCGATAGTACAGGAGAATACTTAAGATATGCCTCTTCTATTTCAATGACACGCGCAAGGAAGGATGCACTAAAAGCAAAAATACCCAATAGTCTAGCGGAGATCCTGAGAATGCTGATTAAAAAAGTCCTATTGTTGGCTTCTTCTTTACAATTCCAAATACATTTCTGAGACTGAACATCCTCAAGCGCTTTTCTTTTATAAATTCCCGCGATGACACTCCCATCAAGGAAATCATGAAGTAGAACAGGGTAAGGAAGATCAAGAGGCTGAATAGTATCAGATAGCTAATAGAAAAAAGTATACATGCTACGCTTCTGCATTCTGTGTACCTGTAGAACAGCGAGACTCCGAGAAACAACGCCAGGACTCCCTCGGTAACTATGAAGACAAGAAAAGCACGCAGGTTATTCCTTCCGATACAGGTGCTCAGCAAAGGGCAGTGGTGGTCTCTTTCAAGAATGCAACCGTCGCATTCACTGCAGTGGGAGGAACCTGCAGGTCTGAAGCAGTTACAGGTCATACAGAATTTCTGTACGAACTTTATACCGTCTGGAAAGTAAATTGTCCGCGTATCATCGATGATATTCACCTTTACCACAGTTCCGTCAGCAAACTTCACAGTCTCAACTGAAAACTCTCCAAGAGAGCGTTTCCTGAGAACCCCAGGAGGGTAACTGGCCACTCGATGGATGCTCGTTGCGTTGAGCAAGATAAGGTACGAAACAATGATGAGTTTTAGGACAGTCAGGCTCTGCATGACCGAGACTAGGACTGCCACGTACGTCAGAAGCTGAAACACGATGATGATGTTCAGTGATAGCTTCAAATATCTCCTTTCTTTCGTCACTCCCCATCTTGTGCTGTTCATTGATATAAGTGCGAGAAAGTCTTTGAGATATTCTCTGTCCCAAAGATCTCCGTATCCTGATTGGTCTTCAAGGAACGTGGAGAGATGTATGGTCAAGGGAAAAGAGAAAAAGCTGGTTGGATGAGGACCAGAGATAACTATCCAGAAGAAGAGACATAGTTAAGGGGAAATTGATGTTCAGGGATAGATCTCACGATAAAGCTAAGTGGAAAGTGTGGAAATAACCAGTCTATCTCTGATAAAAACTCTATTCGCTGGAAAAATAGGAATCCTCCGGACTCACTGAGAGATTACCCGACCATACCCATACTGAGCTTTGATAACTTTCTTTATAGAATGAAGTCAAAACTCAAAATTGAGAAGGTTTTCATCATTATGGGAATGCTGTGTAGCGCATTAGGTACGTACCTAATTGACCAACTTATAATACTGCAACAATTGGCCAATCAAGAGTGAAAATGCAAGCTCTTAGCCGTACCTCAAGACTACGAGAAATAACTATTGAATGTGAGTTTTGCAGATCTTCTTACCAATAGGAAAGGTTAAAATCGTCATTTCATGTCAAAACGGACTTCATAAGATGTTGATTATGACGCCTAACATCGCGGAATACATTATCTTGCAAAGTTTATTGGCTGGAAATAAGCTCAAAGAGGTATTCGCGAAAGCGAGTGGTAGTGGACAGATGCCTGAACGGAGCGGCAAAAGAGGCTACTCAGATGCACATAAGAAACAATAGCCACTTGTTTAACGTAACCGCTATTCATCGGGAACAAAATATGAGTTCTTTCTGTTTCTGTTCTACCATTTGATACCTCTCGGCTAAACCGGTGCTGAAACTAAGAGGATCTTCACTGGAAGAAACTGACTAAGTACTATTCAGATAGCGCCTGACTCTTGTAGAAAAAGATTCAAAGTATGCTTTTTCAGCATTCTAGCATGGCTAATTCTAGGCAAATAGACACCAAAATGTTTTTTCAGTGAATGATGATCATAAAGATCTGTGTGTATCTGAATTTACAGTCCTTATTTACTACCTTTATCAATGATAGCGATTTAAATCATCAGTGGTTTGCCTCTTAATCATTATCATTTGCCTTTGACCTGATTGAATTACCGATTGTAAGATCATAGAGATGAAGAAATAGTATAGTGGTGTCTAAGCAGCGCATCGCCGTCAAATTAATCATTTTGATCATATGATAAACATCACAGGGGACTCACATAGTTTCAAGAAATCTTTCGCTGCTATCAGACGAGGGCCATGCGCAAACCAGATGTGAAGTTCATCCGTTCTCTTCTTACAGCTCAAAATCTTGTATTCAAGACACAGAAGACACTCCCTTAAATATCTAGCTGTCCAAAACCCCTTATTAGGATCATTATTTTACAGATTTATTCCTTCGTCATATTCATAATTCGCTGAATCCGCATATAAGGCGAAGGATGTGATGCTCTACATAGTGTGTAGAAGTAGGATTCTTTCGGGCATCTTTTCGAGGACATATCCATCTTAATGATGGCCGAACTGAAGTATCTGCCATACCCACTTCTAATAACGTTATCGTCAGCCCACAGCTCGTGCATCAGCAAGTAGTAGCGATTTGGAATTTCTATGAATGCACTTGTAGCCGCCATGTAAAAGCCTATCACCAGCACCACCCTTGTCCCGAAAGTCAGACCACTGGCGCTCTTTCGATCACAAATAGCCACGATGAGAACGAGCAATAGCACGAAACTTGTGAGAAAAGTAAAAGCCCTTATCATGAGGGGCGTTTCCCATACATCCTGGTTGTAATGTTCTATCTCGTGTAACAAGACACCAGTAAGCTCTCTGTCAGAAAATACCTTGTAAATGCCTTGCAACAGAATATAGTTCCTGTCTCTTTCGTACAGGTTGCGAAACGCAATTGCGTTGTATGTCTCAGTGTTCTTGACAGAGTATATGGGGTAGGTAAAGTTTGCCTGCTTCAGTATCCTCTGTGCAGGAAAGGGAAGATCCCTCATAGGTATCCGTGTCATCGTACCTGATGAAATTCTATTATCCGTGATAGGAAGGTGTGTCGGCAGCAGGGTCAGGAAAAGATAAGGAAAGATGGCGAACGCGACTCCTAAGGTAGATATGAGACACGAGGACAATGCAGCGAGAATCGGGAAGAAGAACATCGAGTATATGACCTGAAGGAAGAGACCAGACACAACTTTCTCGATATACTCGTTGACTCCTTCTCCCAGACTCGAAATACTCAAAGCTACATCCTTGAAGAGACGTGTGAAGAGATAGAATGCAAAGAAAAACGTCAGCATATTGATTTCAGCAAGTGGCACGTCAAGAAAGGTTTTTCTTATTACAGTAATTGGCCCTTGCAGCATATTCATCAGTTGTTGTCTTATCCTCGTCACTAAAAAAGGGATCAGGAGAAAAGATCCTGCAAAGAGGACCAAGAATTCTAGAATCAAGCATGAGACTCTTGTTCTTATCGTTTCTTGCACATATTCCCCAAACCCTGAGATCATTCTCCCAATTCTAACGATCGCGGCATCGTGCGGAAACCCGAAGTTCGCATCATTCATATTTTGTAAATGGACCAGCGCAAGGCAAAGCTCATTGAATATCATACAGCACTGTGCAAACATTATTATTGCCCATATTACCTTGATCCCTTTCCTCATCAGCCCAGGGTATCTTTGATCCCTCGCACAAAAACAAGGTGTGCGTGTTTGTGAAGTAATTGCGATTTATTTGCTACCCCTGTCATGATGCCTTTTGTTTACTACTGATTACTTAGCCTCAATGAGGAGGTAAAAGATTGTCCAGGTTTCGAGCTAAGCACTTGTTTAGAGAAGACAAGGAAGTATTATGTAGTCGCAAGGTCAACATAACGTTATCCCAAAACCAAAGTATGTGCTGTTTTTCATGGCTTTCCAGCTGTCAAGACGACTGCAATATGAAGAGCACATTTCAAAGGGTCCAAAGAGCAACTCAGAGGTACTCAGGAATACCGGTTCGAACAAAACTAGTTCTACTCTATGGCTTTTGTCAAATAAATGAAGCTGATATGCTGGATCTAATACTAAACATATTTATCCGGCATACATCACCAGGATACCTTTTTTCAATGTGGATTCCATGTGGAACTAGGTGGCTATCTCATTAGGTATTTATTCAATTAACCTTGAACTCAAAGAAAAAGACTACACGGAGAACGGACTGCAGAAATATACACTCTTCTCCTTTCACTTGATATTTTGCCATATATCTTTTATTTATTTTCTATCCCGTAGGGTTAAAGGGCTAGAGGTGATGACGAGATTTTAAGAATAAAAAGTGAGACCGGAGAGACTCCGATCACTTTTTTTCCTTATTTCCATAGGCTTCCGATCTCTACTGAAATTAAAAATGTATGTAGAAAGACCTGTGATGTCTCAGTGGATAAACTTTTCCAGCCTATTGTAAAAGATATACTTCAGTGGTATTTTATGAAATCATATCAGATATTGGTTCTCTTTCTTTAAGGCTGGCATTTCTGCTTTTACGTTTCAGGTTCTGCCTTTTATCAGGTACATGATATAATATTTGGTCTTTGAGAAAGTATGTACTCTTTGTCAATCACATAGTGGAGAGAATCAGCATGATCATCACAAAATAATGAGAAAAAGCTCCGATAATTCACATTTTCACTTTTAAGCTATAAACAGTTTCAGAGTCTTCTTTGGTAAAGACTGATGGCATTACAATCTAACCAACCATAGGATCGGCTCTCAGCTTTGATTTATTACTCTAGCCGACAAAGATAACGTTAAGATGGTAGCAACCCGCTGAAAGGTTTGAAACAGAGACCTATCTCTGATATCTTGCTTGTACACTAAGCCTTCATAAACTCAACTTGTACTGAGATCGCAGCTTGCTGATGAAAGTTGATACACCTTACTATTAATACTACCATAGAATGTGTCACTTTTATCAAAGAAGAGTAAATCCCCAAAGAAACCAATTCCTGGAGGGTGTGCCAGTGGTACTGTGTGACTGCTTACCGCTAAAATAATCCCATCGGCTGTGATATCGGTTACAGAACAGATATTCACCGACCGGTCATGTATAACAGAACTCTCAGATTATTATCCCGACTAGATCAACAGTAGAGTAAAGCTGTTATGTTCGCTTCATTCAGGATCAACAATTTATTACCAGATCCACCGAGTACAACCTTTGACCTAGATCTTGCCCAGCAGGATGTCTATAGATCTCTGCTTTATCTTATCACTGAACTTGTTCTTGATCATTCTACTGGCAGAGATCCAGAGATCGTTCATCTTCTCCAAAAAGGTTAGCTTGCCTTTCTTCGAGAGCTCGGCTTTGAGTGCGTCAGAACCTGTGTAGAAATTGCTCAGTGCGTCTCCGTTTCTTCTCCACATGTTTATGGCAATGTCCGTGTCATAAGGAGAGAAATAGTTGAATAGAATTAGCTGGCCGATGTTCGTCCTGTCTAGACAGTCCCAAGCAGTTGACTCTGAAGATCAAACCCTTATCTCGGATGTACCCTTGGACCTCCTTCTGAGAAAGCCTTTCCCCGCCTGTTTCCTTGCCCTCGAGACCGTTGTTCTCCTCAGTATTGGTGTCGGCCAGTGAGCTTTTACTGCTGTTGTTGAGCCTCTCTGCCCGACGCATATCCGCAACGAACCTAGCCAGCTTGGTGCTGAACTTCCTCTTTAGCCAATCGAACCGTTCTGCGTGCTTATTAACATCCACGTGTACATACCCTATCCCATATTTCTCACAGTGTGCTCGATAGCTCTCCCGCAGGATCTTCTCGCTCTCGCGTCTTCCGAGCAGATCCACAACGACTACGACCCTGTGTTCTTGTCCAGAACTGTATATCCGCTCCAGCTTATCGAAGTGCCGCACGAAGGCCCTTTCGTTCTCGTCTCCGTTCTCTCCAAAGACTATTTTTGTGGGCTTAAGAGGATCCGGTTGAGTCCAGAACAGAGGAACTGTTCCTCTGAGAATCGTGAAGTCGAATAGCTTATTATACTTTCTCGCGCTTGACTCTGAGTCCCCGTCCACTTTCTCTTCCGTTGTCACTAGGAAGCGAGTCTCCACCATAAATGAGGTGTTCCCTTCTTCATCTACTCCTCGGCTGAGGAGCCGTGTCCCGATACGTTCGGTTGAGATGGCAGACAAGATACGGAAGGTAAACTGTTTCTCGAGCAGAATAGTCTTGGTCTCGAAGTATCCGCAGAACAACGAAACCACCATGTAATCCGGGTTACTGCCAGTCTCACAGTACATGCGCATCCTCTCGGCTTCTTTGCTGCTAACCGGTGAAATTTTCTGCGCTTTGTGTGTCCCGTCTCTGGTCATATAAGTACCATGTTCTGAGATGTTGGGTGCAGACACGGATGACTTGCCGGGTCTTGCATCCTCAGCTCTGGACTTCACTGATGATACAGCTATGTTCTGCTCTGATCCCAGGCGATGACTCTGGCCCAGGGAAAGAGGCACAGTGCGGGTGTTGGCATCGTGACTTTCGCCGCTCATCAGATCCGCGAGCTTCATCCTATTGGACTTCTTCCTCGTCTGATTTTTCTCAGACTTCGGAGAGAGAGACCACAGGTCCACCTCTTGCGTCCTGCTTTCGGCTTCAGGAACAACGTGGGACTCGAGTCTCTCTTTCATACTCTTGTTCCACAGCAATCCCTTGGATGCGAGCTCCTCAGAAAGATCACTTCCGAAGGTGTAGTAGAACTCGTATTCTTCCATCAGCTTGCACACATTTTCTACCTCCTCGCTTGTCCGAGCGGTAGAGAGCGGCACAAAGCCCACCCGCTTTATTTTGTACAGATTCTGTTCTCTCCACTCGCCACAGCCCTCTGCTTCTCTAACAAACAGCAAGAACTCCGAGCCTGCCTGACGGAGTATGCCTAGAATTCCGAGAAATTCGTACACCTGTGGGACCTCGTATCGCCACACTGAGCTGCCGCGCTCGAGCGCGACGGTGTGCCCGCGTGTTTCATATCGTACTGTTCGACAATTTGGATAGAAGAACAGGCTGTACATGGAGTGTGCTTGGAAGGCGATGCTCTAAATCCTAATAGGAGTTTAAGGGGTAAAAAGGCTTCTGCTCTCGTGTAAAGTATAAGACAATAGAATCAACAGAGAGCTGACAGTTATAGCGGCGTTACTGAGGAATCGGGATGATCTACACCGACTTTTCTTTTCATATTCCATACAAGGATTACATGATCAGGGGCAGTGTTCAGCTTTATGATATTGACGATGACATACGGTCAAATAAGGTTATCTCACTTGACACTGATATGTATCATGATTACTACATGCTAAGTGCCATTCGGCAAAGTATAAATCTATTCTCCCCTTTCTGCAGTATAATAGCCGACTCTGGCCAGATATGAAAAATCTAAGTTTGAGGGCTTAAATAATGGTGGGATCATTCTTATTTGTTCTTTCAGAAGAATCCTTATGAAAGGGTTCCTTTCTAGAAGCTTTCCGTCGCTCCTCGTACCCAGGTCTTTGCCGAAGTCATTATGAATGCTACGGCGTGACTCTGAGGATATACAGTGTCTTAAGAGTCAGTCTTCTTCAAGACTTTGGTATACAGGTGACACTAGCTCTATATCGGTATATGACAAATCTTGGAGCACCCAAACTCATATCTAGAGACAAGTGTCCAAGGCAAAACCCTTGATAACTCTTGGCATCTCATATCGCGACTAATATCGACTGGTTAAATGTATAATATGTCTATTCCGTTCTTCGTGTCAAGTTTTTGTGACAAAAGTATAGATACTTTGCGGCTCTGCTTCACCTTTCTCATATCATTTCAGATTGACCCAATCATCACATCACATCTACCAATCCCTTGCTACTCTAGCTCCTGATCTCGGTAAATACTGAGTCAGCTACTTTTGCTGCCACTTCCACATCTATCTTACTCTCGAGCTAGCTTCAAAATACAAAAAACTTTACCTGATAATAGCCAACGGTTTCTTGTGAGAGAGGTGAAACGCTTACTAGAAGCATGTCTTTGTTTTCGTTTCATATCCATAACCAACCCGTCACAAGAATTATACGGACGCTTGTACAGGGAAACAAAATGAAAGAAAAAATTTTTGTGGTCGTAAAACTTTTCTTCTTCAGACTGCACATCCCACTGAGCAACGCTGGTTTGGAGAAGGCGGAGTTTTCGACCTGTCTTAGTTCAGTGCCAGTAGTCAGCCGAGTCGAGTTTCTCGGTGAGGACGGGCTTCTAAGGCAGCGGGAGTGGATAGGAGAGAAGATTATCGACATAGAATTGGAGTCAAGCCTATTTAATACGAAAGGTCTGAAAGCAAAGAGCGCTTCGAAAATTGCCGCAGGTTCTGTCCCCAACTCTAAACTATCAGTATCTATCAGCTATTATATTCTGCTTGCCATGCTCCTGAAGCTAGGGGCAGTTCCCTCCCACATAGCATTTTACTACACTGAAATACTCCCGACTCCCATCGCGCTCAAGTTTTTCTTCCACATACCACTTATTCTGAGCGGAGTGATAATATTTCTGATTATACTTGGAACTGACCCTGAAGACCGGGGTGACCCGACAGGACGTATAATCAGCAGGCTCCCATGCAGCATTTTCTCAGGTTCAGGATCACAGAAGGATTGTTCGATATGCCTAGAAGGTTTTTTTACAGGTGAAAAAACCAGGACTTTGCCATGCAGCCACTTCTTCCACAAAGAGTGTATTGATACATGGCTGAGAAACGGACTGCTGTGTCCGCTGTGTCGTGCAGAGATCACTCCCGAGCGCAGGAACAAGCGCAATCACCGCCTGTATGCTGTGTACGCTGCTATGTAGACCAAGAGCCACTTTTGATCGACAGTCACTAGCAGACGATGGATCTCTTTGAGACCGTGTCCGAAAGGAACAGCTAAAGGTTGTCATCCATCATCAAATCACACGGTCAAATAATAATCAAATTAGTGTTGAACCTTAGTAACTATTTATATATCTGAGTGATCACGGATACAGCATATACTAGCCATGGCGACCAAAAGTCATGGTGAGAGAATGTTATCGATAAACTGGATTCCAGCGGGTGCTAAAAGAAAAAAGACTCAGTAATGAGACAAAAAGTTAGAACAAGCAAATAATTAAGCGAGCTAGTAAATCTACAAGAAAAAAGATAATATCGCTTATATACCCTTAAACGATCATAATTCTTCTGTCTAGGGTGCCTTCCCAGAACTTCTCTGGTTCTTCGTCAAAGTACCCAACTTCACCCGTATTGTCGTATATGCTTGTGCTTCGGCGGTTTCGAAAAGCAGAACATCCTCGTACATCCTTGAGCGATAAAAACATCTTAGACAAATATAACTTTTATTCTCTTTTGCTGGTCGTAACAATATACTCTGTGACATTCCAGAGAACTACGCAATCTTAACAAAAAGGCTAGCCATCAGGCTGAACCTTACAAATACATCAGTCACAGATTCTATGGAGGGATATGCTTGAGAGGTTGTGTCTTTTTGGCAGCTAACGGCAATCAAAAGACATCTGATTGGAACAATTAATTTACATAGCGAGAGAAAGAGAGAACATAGCAGTCAGTACTCTAGCAGGTTGGTACCATAAGCTTCTTTAGGTTGTTTAAATGTAGTTAAGACAAACCTATCTTTCAATAAAACTATGTTTCTAGCAAATAGACAAGATCTCCTCACGCTATAATGTTTTTATCGGTAAGGCATACTTAGAAACTCGACATGGAATTCCCTTAGTATCTGTCTATTTGTCCCTTCGTACATTCTAAGAGCAGCATGCTATTGGGTTTTTCCTAAAAACTGGAATCATACAGGCAATGATATACTCACTCACCCAACTAGCACTACAATGACTTTGCCTGCGATTTGTGCTACCGATAATCAGAACGCTTATAGACAAAGGGTATCAAAAGTAGAGAATATCAATTGATATGAACGTCCAATCCCATTTTCTGATGCGATGTTTTGTTAAGCTAGCTGCTTATAGTTAGCTTATAAACTTATGAGATAATATAGCACTATTATGTTCAGAATGTCTAAGTTCAATATATTTTTACGGATACAAATCTGGCTCCTGGGATTTATTGGGAACAAAAAGCGGTCAGATAAAGTGATATCGCTCCATACAGTGAAACTGTGTTCAGATCGTACAGAACCTTGTTGAATCTATAAAAATAAGCTGCAAAAAGCAAAATCTCGCCGGAAAATGCTAAAAATGGCTAGAATAACGTAAGGCCTTTTGCAAGGGCGGTAAGAGGATATACGGAAGCCGTTCCATATAGCGACAAATGACACGATTTATCATACATGCTTACTCTAATAGATTCAGCTGGTACTATGGGCAGGAAGTGGGATTTCATTTGGGGTTATTCTTCCTGGTTTCTGATGATTCTTTATCCCACTTTTTTGCCCAACAATATCACAATCGTCATACCATCTCTCACTATAATAGCGAACCAGTCATATTTAGTATTACTTTTTTGGTTTCACTTCAACAGCTTACCGTACTCTTACACGTTCCACTTGAACCTCTCCCTGTAGATACACCAGAGATAGCTGATGGTTCGCCACACATAACTCTCCTATTATAACTATTCTATTCCTATTTACCGTACTTCTCCGCGAAGTCTCAGACATTCTTTTCTACAGGGCACAAGTCTATATCTCAAGGACTAGGATCTATGAGCACCAGAAAGACCTATAATTGCTACAGTGATTTCTAGAACAGGATAAGTGTTCTTTCTTAAGATGACAAACATTCATACTACTCTATGACAGGTAGTACGTGTGCCTGGCATCTCAGGTAAATAGTATCATGATCATGGCTCTCTTTGGTATCGACAGAGCCTGACTCATATGTATTTTTTCTATACATTTCCGGGGTATTCAATATTTCAGTAAAGTGTTTTTTTCCTTGAAATGTTCTCACCATGGAAAAACTTGAAAATAATTATGATGAGAATCAAGGTTTTTTTACAACAACGATAATTATTTGTTCACATCTGCTTTTTCACCGCTTATTTGCTATTGTAATACGATCTTGTGATCAGTCCTCATGTACTCATCATTTATTGGCTGATTTTCCTGTCAATTATTGGACCTAAATTTAATCCGCAAAAAATTCTAAAAAAGATTCCATACGCCGTTCTTTTCAATATTTTTAGAGTGTCAAAATCATAATGTCAATTGAATTTATTAAGATGGACCTCGCGGCTGTATTGTGTTCTTGTTTGGATTCCCAACATTGAATCCACTCTCTATTATTTCTTTACAATGCCTCCAAACATACCACATACTCATCTAAGCGACTCCACATTCGGCTACCAATACGGCCATTGATGCAGGTCTATTGCTAGGATCTATCCATTCTGGTATGATTATAGCCTTCTTCTATAGTCAGGAACTCTGTCTGCCTTCTTTCCGTAACTGATCTCGGACAGACTTATACACTTTTTGCGGCAGCGAGTGGATCTCTGGAGTTTTCCAGAAGGGAAGAAATCTGGGGCCGCCGCTAGAGGAACTTAGCATACTGTTACAGTCCAAAATAATCACGATATATCTAGTTAATATACTAGCATCAGTACCTACTCCACACCCCAGCTATTTCAGAGTCTATGTTCATAAAAAATACTTGGAGCTCTTCTTCATCGGCATAGCTGGGTAGATGAATGCCTAATGAATCCGTATCACGCACCTTATTTTATTTATTACTTATTATTTATTATATTGATCAATTCGCTTATTCGGTGGGAAATTTGTGAGTACGGTGCTTTTTACAAAAACAGAAAGGAAAAGGGGAAAAGTGGCTGAATAAGCGATCTGATTCGGTTGAAAGGCCTTAAAACATTCTCTTTATTTTAGGCGCATATCATTTATCGCATTATAAGGCAATCTATAGAATCTTCCCAAGAATGGTCTGTGGGACGTTCTGGTCAAATTTTCTAGAGCGCTGGAAAAAATTAATCAATGAAGTCGGAAGAGACCATAAGAAAGACCAGGGATGAAGGGGAAATAAAGTTCCTATATTATGATTATTCTTCTTTGTACATTACGAGCAAATTTCTGCTCTTACACGTCGACATCAAAATATTAACTCGCCCTACTCTACAAAAAAAATTAACGTCTCCTGGGCTAATGAAAAGGAAAGGGATTGTAAGGAGATGTGTCAGATGCAATGTGAAAAGCACGCCTCTATGGAGGCGATCCAAAGAGGGAGAGCTGTTGTGTAATGCCTGCGGCCTGTACGCTAGAAATCACGAGGGAAAGACCCGTGCCAAGCCGATGAAACTTTGGTCTCTCGATATCGCCTCACCTGAAAAACTAAAAAAGATTAAAACGATTAGCAACCTTAGAATGCTGGCGGCTCTGCAGAAAAGCACACTTGTGAGACACTCCTGTTGGTATAAAGATCCGAATTGCTCGGAAGACTGCCAGGCATGTAAGGAACAAGCTATCAAAAATTTGGCTGCGTTAAGAGAGTAGAGCAAGACGTGTGGATCATGAGTCCTTCTGATTCTCTTTCTATACTGAACACTTTGCACCTGTCTGCGTTTTGTCGCTTGCTGTTCTGACTTGCCCTCACAAAAGTGTCGAGTAGGCGAAAATAAATATAGCCTTTAACCTGAAAGTGATATTAGATTGTTAGATGTTTATTTGTTGATTGTGCGCATCTATTAATCAGAATGGGATATTAATCCAATGGTCCACCAGCTAGCATTGTACCGTAGCTGAGCATGTCAAAATAGGACAGGGTGTCGCTTGTTGCCGACATGTCTCCGAATTTTACCCCAAGTGTTTGTCCCCGGAAGAAGAGAGCAGAAGTTTTATCCAGGTGTTATCAGTCGCAAGAGTCTTTTTTATAAACACCTAAGGATAATAGTAGGTCTTTTTTGTCAACAGCTACACTTCTGTGTGTTTAGTGATCAAAACAATGAATGTAGGAAAGCGCCCACGTATGTTTTTTTAGGTTTTCCCTTCCCACAGTTCTTCTCTTGTCTGTTACTCGGCTCCTTTACTGTCGATGCACCTGCTTGGTGCATATCAGTACCAAAGACTATGGCTTTGCAGCTCTTCTCATGAGATACACCCGTATTTCTATCTCGCGAGCGCTTATTTTCACTTTGCAAAATTTTTCGCATGTAAGGAGTCTAACACGTTAGCATATTGTGTGATGGAGAGGAATAGTTTAGCCTTAAAATATAGCTATTGTGATATAACGTTATTGCATCACTTGACGGCAATTTTAAAAATGCAATGTGGTATAATAGCAGAATCTTATGAAATAGCGCATCCATTCATCCAATAACCGTTTAACTTCTTGGTCCATCTTTCATCAGTCCCACCAAAATGTCTTTTTCAGGTATCTCTGAGTCTAAAGCCTAATCAACTATGTCTGTCGTACTCAAATGGTTTTATTACCAACATCTTGTAATACGATAGAATTCCCGCGCGGAGCTTAATATTCTTGGATACTCGTTGTATATAGACTTTTTGCTCGTTGGATTTTGTGATATCTATACAAAATGTTTCTGATGCAGTCATCTGTTCTTGCAAGCTTGATCTAGGGATTAGTATGATCTGCCTTAAATCTCTGATATACCTGGAATCATACGAGACTTATGTTCTTCTGTCCTGTTTCAAGCAGACAACGGCAGACGGATGTAAAACGCGGTTATCGTTGTAGCAGATCTGAAACATGAGCAATGATAAGAAGGTGTGCTAGTAAACATCTGATGAAGATAGTCCTGTTATTCGGATTCGCTGTTGGATTACTGTTGCAAAATCCAGGGAGACCTGCAGTCACCATAATTACAAGGAACGGGTGTGGGTACAGTCAGAGAATGCGGGAATTCCTTGCCGATAAACCGATCAATTATGAGGATGTGAATGTGGACAAGGATCCTCGGGGATTATCGGCATGGGAATACTATGGCCTGAAAAAGTCTACCTACCCTGCAGTGCTAGTCTGTGGAGAGTATATAGGGGGATACGAGGACTCTATGTGGCTAAACGACCAATTTAACGTCTTTGACAATCTAGACTGTAATTCGTGATTAAATCAGTAGAAGAAAAATGAACATCTTTATTGGTCTCTAATAGTATAGCAAGAGCGGATCCTTGCGGCAGCAAGTGGTGTTTGGTGCTGTATACAAGATGATTCAGGTTGCTATTGACTCAACGCAAATCAGGCGAATTCTTAGGCTATATTTAGTGGAGAAAACCGTTAATCGACAAACACTGGAGTGTATAAACTGTCATCCTATTCTCATTGTCCCAAAAGGGGCCTGAAGCCGCTGATTCAATATTCATATCAAGCTTACTAGGGTCGAATGTAAGGTATAATAATCTCGTACACCATATAGGCCTTAAAACAAATGTTTAAGAAGTCCATACAGCCATGAAAGACCAGGCCCAAAGCAAAAATGAGGCTCGAAACAACAGAAACACGCCTTAAGACTGAACATGTTAATATGGCTCGTTCTTACGTATGACTTAGCATGTAGCGTGTTGTGTCTTCGACTTACGATATGGAGACCTGCCACTTGATTCTCACTTTACCGACACAGTTCCCAAGAGATCTCAAATGTCAGAGAATGTGCCTCAAAACGATCACTAAAATCCATATCGCTTTAGGTCACATGCAAGTACTAAATTAAGTAACCAATACACTTTTATACCCATAATATATATAGTTATTTCTCGCAAGGTCTCATACGTTCGAAAGATGTAAGTGGAGTGTTAGGAATGCATCGAGATCAGGCTCAGGAAGATGATATCGCAACTTGAAGTTGGATATGTACATTATAGTATTCACGTCTAAGCAAGCACAGTAAAAATCTACCTTAATGTTTCCTGATAATCCGGAAGTCTAGAAGCTTTACACATTGAGAAAAAACAGACCTTCTGAAAACGACACTGGGTTGCATACAGCGTCATCTTTTGCAGTAACATACTAACCTAAAATGATCAAAAGATAAAGATAGTCCTACTTGTTCACTTCGCTCTTAGCCTTTGCTTTGTTCTGTTCCTCCCTATGTATGTAGCTGTTCCTGAGTCTATGATAGAGACTCTCTTCAAGATCTTGAGCATCCTCAGGTGGATTTCGCCCTTTTCCAAACCGGGATAGGGGGCAGTGTGCTACGATAAAGCAACCCTTCCCGTTTAGGTCGTCAGGTGAGTTACGCGCCAGCTCGTAAATATCTTCAGCCCGCCACAAGAGCTTATCTAGTTTGCATCTAGTCATGTACGGATCCTCAAGAGAGAGAACCCCGCTGCAGAATCCAATCTTGTAGTACATCCTCATGGCAATCGAGAGTGGTGGCCCCAGCGCTGCAAGGTGCAACATCAGAAGGGTGTCCGAGGGCATATTGTAGCGGCGTACTGTATACTCTATAGCCTTCTTCATAAGCATAGCACCAAGACCCTTTCTCCTGTACTCCTCTTTTACGTAAAAGGAATAGATAATGAGGAGTTGGTGATACTTAGGTCTGGAAAAGAGACTCGAAGTCTTTTTTGGCTCGTATCCAACGGTTCTGCGGATCTTCATAAAAGCAACAGGCCCCTGTCGATTGACTAACATGAAGACTTCGTGTCTCCAAATCTCTTCTATTGCCGCCTTATGATTCTTCGATTCAAAGAGTACAAGGGTTTCCTTGTGTATTTTAAGCGTTTGACTGTTGCACTTGTGCGCATCAATGTCAGATGGCAGAGGAACAAACCTGAAATCTGAAGTTGCAACTGCAACATAAATAAGAGAAAATATTGACCATAGCATTCCTGGGGACTAGTAGACTAAAAAATTTATCCGGAGAAAAATTTTGCGACTTAGTTAGGTAATGAATATTGAAGAGAAAATACAAGCTGACAAGGGAAATACTTCTTTTCATGTGGTAAATCTTGAAAAAATTGCATTCGCGGAACCACAGTAGTCAGTAGCATACTCTAGTGTTCTTTGATCCAGTCTTCGAAGAGGAAGTATATGTTTAGGTGTATGTATCTTGTTTCATTATCACTGCAAGTAAGCGTGAAAGTTCTCCCAAAATAAAATCAGAGGGCCTGGTGTATAGCTCTGTACAAGATAGCAGAAGTGTAGAATGTTACTCTTCCTACCTTGCCTTTTCACCTTTGCTTTATTAGAGATCCAATAGGTATGTAAAAGGTAGATCAACCGGCTGATGTATATAGACAAAGTTCTTACTTTTTTAGATACTGGCTATGGTATTTAGTCACGTATCACCACTATCGTGATTTAGGTATCAAACAGCGGCGAAGAACCAGGATTCCTATTCTGTTCAAAGATATCACTTTGGCGAGCTAGTCATAACGCATACCCATACACCAGTGATTTCCTTGACCGATTGCATACACATGATAATTATTGTAGCTCGCTTATGTGATGAGAGGGAGCTTCCAGTAGTATGATCTATATATTGCCTTATTCCTGCTCTAAAATTTTTCCGATAATATCAAGTGATATCCGGGAAAGGTTTCGCTACATGTCACGCTTACGATCTATAAGCAACAGTTTTATCAACCTGAGAGGTAATACTCATAATGCTCAATGAGCAATGATTCTTCTGATGTCAAATTCCATTATTTGATCTTAGATCATAGAATAACTCTTTGCGCTATAGTAACAACTTACGAATAGCTAACTGTCTAAACCAAGACAGACAGTAAACTGCTTCCTGTTGCTGATGTATAACCTTTATAGAACTGTAAGTACTCATATTGCCTGCCCTTTGTACTACGTCAGAGTTATGCTCTTCATTTGCATTCTCCTTCCAAAATAACCAAAGTACTGCTGCGACCAGTACGTGGTGATACAAGGCAGAATACCAGCACTGCGGCACACCACAATCAAAAATACACAGAAAGCTCACAAAATCAGCGTTTCTTGTAGCAAAATGACATTCTCACGTGGAAATATTTTTTTCCAGTGAAAAAATTGCGAAGAAGAAAAGATGTTAAAAGCACAGGTGAGTAATTTATCCACTATAAACGTAAATTCCTCAGTCTCAATGACATCCTTTTACATAGAACAGTTTTTTAGGAACCTGGGTCTTAAGTCGAAACGAGGAGTAACCGAAAAGCTCCTGTGTGTAGAAGAATCCCAATTTCTCAATGTCAGGAACAACATCCACTACCTCGCTGTATAGGAGCCCAGCGAGAGCCTTCTGCAGTGCCTCGTTGTTATGGTTCGCATGTTCAAGCAATGGATCAATAGACAGAGCACTATTGTAGCTCTCAATGGCTCCGCGAAGATTTCCAACTTTGAAGAGAGCATTCCCGCGAGACACATAAAAGTACGCGTTGTGTTTCGCCAGCTTAACAGCCTTGACAAAATACCTGTCCCAGTCTATACTGGATATTTCGTTCTCAAACGCAGTTCTACCTACCAAATACATGATATAGGGGTCCTCGAGAGAGGAATCGTAGGACAGCTCTATGATTTCATCTACGTTATTTGTAAGGTAGCTCAGCAGCGCCTTCAGGCGGACCAAAAATATACACGACCCTTTCTCATTATACCAGGCTATTGCGTTCTTCGCCTCCATATAATTCTTCTTGAGGATATGTATGTGTATAACATCTAATAAAACGTACGGTATCATAGAATAACCTTCAGGAAGTGCTAGTATCCTGTTGTAGTAGCTCAGGGCAGTGTCGAGGAACTGGAGTCCTTTCTTGCACTTTACTGCGTTGACTAGCGTGCGCATCTTCTGCCTTATAGTCAGACGGTCCTGTAAGGCCTCACAGTGCTGGCTCAGTGACTCGCTGAAATATCCAGCTGCTTGATTCCAGCGGGCTATGACGCTCAGTCCGTAGCCGTCGACAGTTTCAGCCCTTGACAGGTAGTTGAAGAGCTCTTCAAAACTGTGGTCTCCATTACCGCCCAAAAGATATATCTCGCCTCTCATCAGATGCAGAATCGGAGTATCCGGTTTCACCTCCTCAAGCTTTTTCACTATCCGAAATACACGATCCATGTTCCTGGCCTCAAACTGCTGTTTGTATTCTGAATAGATGCACTTCACGAGCATCTGGCTGTCTTCTTCATTCTGCCCGCTTCTCGCGCTGTGGGACCCGGCATCCTTCTCATCAACTATCTCTGTTTCTAATACCGAGTCGGTAAATTTTTTCATCGGGGGTGACAAGATTTTTTAATTAATAGCCTCTTTTTTGTTTTGTTTGTGAGTCAGTCATATTTTGTTGCGATGCGTCACAAAGAACATTTGATTGGTGAGAAAGGGAACTCTCTTATCATCATCTATCACCGCGTGTCCAAGATCATGGCTTAAAAAATTTCCTGGATCGTAAAATTTTCCAGAATTTCCTTATACTAAAACTCTAACCATGTTCTGGGACTTGGAATATATTCTTTTTGATCTCTTGATTATTGACTGGTAAAATTTTCAGACAAAGGGATAAAAAGGAAACGAGTCCCAAGTAAATGAGCTAAACGAATCAAAAACTTTATTTCCTCTTCCTGTCCTAAAATATTTTCTCCCCTTTTACTGGTCGAGAACTTTTTGAAAAATTTTTGTGGGAAAAAAAGACCGATTTAGGGCAAGTTCAGGGGAATTTGTTGAAAAGAAGGATGGTATGGAGGTTGTTTTGCCACAGCATACTAAGTGAACGTTTTTATTATCGTATTGCTTTGGTTACAAGAAACAAGTAATTGCGGGCAAAGATAGTTAGATAGCGATATCAGTAAAAAACTAGACTTAAATCCCAGCAGTTGATTTTATTGCACCTTTCTATATACTATAGCTTTCTCCTCAAGAATGTAGATCTTTTACTGAAGATCACAAAGATCCTCCCGTACAATCTTAGATCTTAGTTAGCAGTTTCTGATCTTCCATAAAATTCAAAATCTGAGATCAGAACAAATGATAGTATCTTATTTCATCCTTTGTGATATATGGACTCCTCTCCACATACTATTTCTGATATTTATCACAATTTCAAAGAAAAGCAAGATATGCTTCTCAGCACCATTTGACAGTTTTTCCTCCTTTTTTTTTCTCAAGTATCGTCCTAATAATAGACTCTGTCTGTAACGGTATTTTCTAAATATTTGTCTTATTGAGTCTAAGAACTTTGGCTTGCAGATAGAATCAGTACCGTTTCTGTTAAATTCTTCGCTGGATTTCTACATCTATATACAGGACGTATCTTAGCATCGATGTCTTCAGTTTTTTATTGCCTCACAACATCTTTGACAGAGCTTATTATGTTGCATTCGGTCGTTTTCGCCACATTATATTCCATTTCTGTCAAAGATCACCTGCTCTCAAAACTTCTGCAGCATGACAAAAGAAAAAATTTGCTAACTGAAAATTTTTACAACGGACCGCGAAAGAAAAAAAGAGAGAAGATAAACACAAACAAAGTAAAAGAAGGGCTTTGATACACTTCATAGCAAAACTTGACGATATTTGAATATTGCTGGCACTAGAAGCGAGATCCGCTTTATAACATCTCCAGCTTATCTCTAGTGAAAAGATCTACACAAACGATATGACAAAACACCAGCTCTTATACTTAGCCTATGACTGCTAAGGAGTGCCGATTGTAAGACAGTCTATATACATGGTTTGGAACTGACAAGTAGGATAACACACAGAGATCACATCGAGAGCTTTACTTATATTAGATAGTATCACCTAAAAGACCAAGAGCGACTGTGCTTGACAAGGTATTGATGATATTTTATGGAATATTTGGTAACTAAAAGTTATTTAGTACTATCATATGATGGAATTATCAGATCACTTTATTTTTTTCGCCTTCCCTCAATATAAACTTATCATCTCTGTTCCTTTTTTTGTGATCTATTATTTGTTTGCAACAAATTTTGCTTCACGTATTGATTATTTTACTATTTGCTTTTCATTATGATTAGACAAAAGCGGAACCTTTTTATATGAGCTCCTATTAGGTTAAATGGCCTGAAGTATATAGATGTGTCAGCCGAGTGCATGTAAGCTGAGTCCTTACTCGCCTATCAAGACTAATCTGAGCTGTTTACTGAGCTAGATGAGAACATAATAACACAAAGCCTTTCTCATGGCTATAGATGATATCTCAGGAAATACTCGCACTATCTGCCACCTAGACCACAACATCCTGATTCTCTTATCATGTATGCCTGGACGCCAAAGACCTTTCGAGCTCTCAACTAAATAATGGCCAAGGATTCCTCTACAGGGAATGCGCTCGGAACTACGAAGGCATATGGCACGAACCGATAATAGGAATTGCGATATATCGTATAAAAGCAGTCAAAATGAACTATGCTTCTGAAGCATGGGAGAAAATTACATGGCGTAGTCTCACAAAATAAATTTTATTTTCGGATCATTATTACCTTTTCAACAATAATTACGTAGACAAGCTCCAGATGAAGTTACAGCATACACGAGCACTAGTCTAACAATATCCTGACCTTATGCAGCGTCTCTGAACCAAACGTACGATATCCGACATGAATTGCGCACTTAATAGTCGAATTCACTTACTAATGAGTGCAAAAATATTTTCGCGATTCTTTTGAATGAAAATTTTTCATATGGGCTCAAATATTTGGGTATTTCGAATTAGTAGTGCAGCTCCGAGTCTCAAAGCGTATTTCTGTTTAGAGCCGCACCTCTTGTGATGTTATTAATAGCCATCCTCTCGGCCTTATTAGGACTGCTCGCAGCACGTTCTCCTGAAATTTACTCCGAATATTGCTGACATCCGTTCTATCAACACAGTAATAAATTATACCACCATGTGAAAAGCGTGGATCAAGGATCTCATATGTCTGAGCTAAGTATTAAGGAAATTATTTATTAGAAGGTCATATTCTCTTGCATGACTTGCCGTCAAACTACACTAACTCTTATTACCATGCTGTTTTAGCCATCACCTGTTAGCACCTGTCCACCTGCTACCATCTTTTCTCGAGAGTTCCTCCCAAGTCTTCGGTTCCTCGCTGCCAGTCGAAGGAAAGATATCCTCCTCTCAAGCATATCTCCTCCTGAGAAGCTGTGACTGGATGTACGCGTGGATGTTAGACTCTATGCCTAGCATCTTCACATACAGGTTGTGGTACTATCTAAGTATTAACATGCAACATTTACTCATATCTGCATCATCATCGTCTAAATTAGCTTTAGTATTTGCTGCGAAAAGCATAAGAAAGAGCCTGAATACCATCTAAAATGCAAAGAAGCAGCATTTCCTTTCGTAGCAACCAGGAAGAAGCTTTGATTATATATCCCGCAAATAAAACTCTCCGGGACATGGAGTGTAAGTCTTAGAGGTTAGTGTCAGAATGGGAGCTTCTGCCTGATCACAATGCATATAAGGAATACTACCCTTCATTAAATCCATACCCACATGTAAAAGCTCGCACATAATGATAAACAAGCTTCCGACTGTGACATAGTCAGCATGTCCTCTCCGAGGCTCTGAATCCAAGCAGTTCAATACTAAGAGAAATGAAGTCCTCACATTGCCTCTTGACAATGTGAGTAAATTCTCCAGAGTAGCTGCTGAGTCTCTTGTAAAACTCAGCATGTAACACAAGGCGATGAGAATCATCGATGATTTCGTGTAAATGAGAAAGCGTGTAGAGAATGTAGAACTGCAGAGTCTCCAGGGAAGTTCTGAAGAGAACGTCCATAAGATCAGTCGCCAGGGAAAAGTCTCGTGCTATGAGAAGGGCGAGTGCCCTGTACTGCTGATCGTACAGGTCTGGATTATCGAGGTTTAAGAGTAATGAAAAGAGCTGCCTTGAGAGACGCTCTAAAGTCCTAGGTGTGGTCCTTGCAAGAATGTCACAGAAGTTTCTGTATATCGTGTTTATCTCGCTCACGTTTTCGCCTTTTCTGATTACGGTCATCGCCTGTTGAAGAAAGAAAACGGTCGGAAATGCCTCCATTTCATCCATATTATTAACAACAAGGTTTCTTTCTGTAAAGAGAGTGCTTCTACTCTTCTTTCCCTTCTTCTGCTCCTTAAGCTGCATAAAGTGGCTGTACTTTTCAAAGCATGTCGTGTCCCTGACGCAAAAGTCATCTTCCTTGAAGAGTATAGTGGCTAGAACTGCGGCTCGCTCCCTGAAAGACTCTCTTCTCTCTGCGAGTCTTGCAGAAATGGCCTCAACAAGAGCCAAAATGCACTGCGGTTCTAATCTTTGCTCTGAAATCAAAGGACAAAGCGAGTCCGTAAACTCACAGTCCTCATCTTCAGTCAACTTGGATGGGTCAGCGTATCTTCTTACAAAGGCAGTCAAATCTTGAGAAGCATCAAGGGCTAATCTTGGCGTGGTCGTGACTGTAGCAAGAGTGCCAGATGATGCTTCATTCTCTAATTTTACATGGTCTGCCTTTCTGGAGCCACTTCCGGGTTTTTCCATGGTCTCAAAGCACGGCCAGAAAAAGAGTGTAGATCGTCTAGAGCAGTTCTTGTGCGCAGCAAGAAAACCAAAGTGATCGAGTGAAGTGGAACAAGCAGGCCGAGGGGAAAAAGCTACGACAAATGAGAGGATACAATAAGAGATAAAGTTTGAGTAAAGTGAGGTCTCAAGAGGAAACATTCTAAGAAGATCCTTTCGCTCTTTGCTTCACACACAATTATATCTAAGAGACTTTGTAATGAAATATCGGAGTGCACTGTATCACCACGGCATCACATGCTCTCTGATCTCAATAACATCAGGAAGGTGATTGCCTGGACCTTTAATATGGTATATTGCTGCTCTTTATGAACATCTAATGGGCTCCTCATCATTTTGACAGTGATTTATCACCTTCACCAACCGATAGAATAACAGCAGTTATACTCCGAATTGATCGTTGACAGCTAAGAAGCTCGTGTCAAGTCATTCATAGCATGTGATTTTCTCTCAGGATATATTATGATCTGCAGATCGTCATGGCTTCCTCTCAACCCTAGCCGATGGCGAGACCGTTCCTCACCTTACACCACAGACACACTCCAAAAGCATACTCATGTGCCTAACAGGGCCTTTTATTATTTGAACACAACCTCTTTCGAACATATACATTAGTGGTCTGGGAGCGTTCTCCTACATCACAGTCCCACTACTTTGACCCTTTTACTACCCGTTTCGTGCTGCCACAAAACCCGCTAAAAAATACAGGCCCATGAACCAGCAGCTTATAGAGTTTTTGAATAGGTTCGAGAAAGGTGCCTCTGAGGCAGACTTACAGGAACAGTTCCCAAGACTCAAGAGCTCTGAGCTAGAAATTATCCTGAACGGGCTCGTGGAGGCACGGCTGGTCGATGTGGTCGAGGAGAGCGGACAGCTCCTATACAGAGCCTCGAAGAACAGAACTACGGACTATGAGTCGATGGTGATTGCCCTGCTGGCACAGAAAGGGTCTGAGGGACTGTGGCTCAAGGACATAAAGGCTAAGACGAACATCCCACACAATCTGATACTGAAGATTCTCAGAAATTTGGAGATGAACAGAAAGATCAAGAGCGTTAAGTCCGTCAAGACGAACCGGAAGATGTACATGCTATATGAGGTCCAGCCGGACGAAGAGGTTACAGGGGGTGTGTGGTTCAACAGCAGCGACGTTGACGCGGTGTTTGTTGAAAAACTGATGGAGATCATATGTAAGTACTGTTCGAAAAGAGAGGATTCCTTTTCCCTGCCCAAGTTGGATAATCTCGTCAGGATATCTGAGTTGAAGGACTTCATCGACAGAAGTAAGATAACGGAGGTAGAGCTTAGTATAAACGACATACAGACGCTCGTGGATGCTCTAGTTGCGGATGACAGGTTGGAGAAGTTCGTGTTAGAAGACGGAATAGCCTTGCGCACGCTTCCAAATCACATTTAGGAATGAGCTGCCAAGGAGGTGTGTTTGTAAGCTTAACATTGCATTCTTGTGTGAGAATATAGGTTTCTGTCAGAACGCCTGTATTGGGTTGCCAAAAAATTAGAAATATTACACTGATATGTTATCGGCTCCCGAGATTTCATCGCCTCCTTTATGAGCTTTCATAACATAGTTCAATAAGAAGTTGAAAGTCTCAGAAAGGTTATTGTAAGAGTCTCGCTCTTTATGGTGCTCAAAACTAGTGAGAGAAGCGCACAGGCATAAGACATTGAGTGCTGGCTTCAGTAGTTAGTTGGATATACTTTAAGATATATAGTAGGGTGCGCTGAAACTTTGCAAAGGCAAAAGTAAATCAATAAATGAGGTTTTAGAGAAGGTTTTCCTGCTACGTGGTTTTTTCCGCGTTATTGACACAATACGATTGGGTAGTCAAGCTATAAATAGGGCTTGGGAGCTGCCTCAAATTTGGGTTCTCAGTCCCAGTCATGGATATCCCGACAATAAAAGACATAGGTGTTGACAAAAATTTTTCGTTACAGGGCTAATTTTTGTCGCAATATGTGGTAATACTCCATTTGTGTAATTGAGTACCACAACCGATATGAGGAGATGGTGGGTATAAAATCAGCTATCTACGCCTGCACACAGTCTTGCGTCTGTCTCTTTACCCTCAGCTATAAGACGGAGGCATGGAGGTGGAACTACAGCCGATTGGCATGACGTAGAAGGGTGGAGTGTCATGGGTAGCAATGACTGCGCGCCAGACAACATACTGTAGCACTCTCGATACTGAAAAAAGCAGTAAGCCTCATATTACTTTTACTTACACTATATAGATTGACATCTCTATCAATAAAGTACCGCACCCTCACGATTACCTGTTCGATTAATACAAGTGAAGTCAATCTCTCCCTTTTATTCTCATCACAATATACTTTTTTGTCGTAATTTAATCCATTTTTGCTGATTTGCAGCGTACTTTTTTGCGGTCGTGTTACGCAAAGTCCTGTTAGCGTATATATGATGGCCTAACTCTATCCCTTCATCATTTACACCTCAGCGCGAGAAAACCCAGAAGATGAGAATGGCTTGTTCTCGAAAGTAAGCCATACCACCCTAAGACAACACCACTAGCTCTTCTTAACAAGCGACTCAACTATTTCGTGCAAGTTAATTGGCAGGTCGCTATCGGCCATCTCCATAATTGCCTCCCGTAGCATCCCTGCCCTCTTATACTCAAGAGGATCGTCAGATTCTGTTTTTATCCATAACATCCCATTGGAGCCGACGACCACCTCCACCTTGCCACATGTGAGAAAGTGCGTGCGCAAGGCGCTTATCTTTGCATCTTTTACGACCACTAGCATGCCATTCTTCAGACGACCGTACCTCTCGCTCCTAGTATGCAAGGACACACCTGTCTTAGACACTTTCTGAACCTCACAGACGACTAGATCTCCCACATCGAAGATGGTGCGCATTCGCACCTCGTCCTCTTCTAACTTCCTCCTCTGCATCTCGCCGGGTAAGTTCACTGAACTCAGTGTGAGAGAGGTATCTAGAATGCTGTTAATCTCAACCTTCCACTTTTTGTTGGCGATCTGCACGACACGTCCGACTACAACATCCCCTATCTCAGGAACGTAGTAGAACCTGGAAAGGGGTTCTACTGTGACAAGCATATCGGTAAACTTTGGAACTCCAAAATGTGAGGAGTAAATGTTTTCCGCATCGCTATATGTTCCATGGCCCCATATCTTACCACCGGCCTTGCAAACCACCTCACCAGGAAGCAAAATTTTCTTCATGGGCTGGTTCGATACTGAGAAGATGTGCGTGTCAGAAGTCAAGAGTTCTTCCACCACATCCTACATTCTATCCCAGGCAACCAGAAGTAGTCGGTAGACATTCTTTGTTCACGATCTTGATACTATGCTTGTAGCCAGAAACGAAGACAACATTCATACTTAGAGCTGCAGTATTTCATAAATACATACTAGCTTATAGTAACGGTAATTTGTATTAATTAACAATCGCACAAGAACTTAGATAACGTAATCCCAAATCAGGAATGAGTAAGTCAGAGTGATCTGGATATAAGCTTCAATCAATACCACTTCGCTCTGTAGCTTATCCCTAAATAGATGATGAGCAACTAGGAAGGAGAGCAGCCATCCTGAACCATGAAAAAGAAGACAAGACCCATCTGGCATTGATTATCCCTTACCTAAGGAACAAGTACAAGCTCGATGAAATAGTTGACACCAAGACAATCAAGAATTCTCAGCAACGCCTGTTAAGCAGCAAAACTATGACTCGTGAACTTCACAAACGGCTACACATGACATCAGAGAATGAGCTGGTTGATGTGTCAACTTCCTCTGCTTGGTTAAAACACGGGACTATCAGTGCTAGAGAGGAGGCTGCTCTCTGCGCACTACAGGACAGAAACATTTTCATGGGAAAGACCACGAGGCGCTGAGATGGCTTCTCTGGAGCTAACAAGACAGTCGATCATCTGGCATCTCGCTGCGACCGATTACTATCACACGAGTACACCGAGAGGCACAACGATGTGCTGAGATCCATACACCTGTTGACAGTATACAATATAGAATGATAAAGAACAGACACATCAAGCACTGTCTACAGCAGGTGTTGCTTACAGAGGAAGACGAGATGGTAAGTGCTGACACACGCATCAAGACTAACGTTAGGGTGCAGTGCAACAGGAAGCTCAACATCGCAGTCTTGGACAAGGAGCGCTAGTATGGCTTGCTTACGCATAAGCTGGACTAATCCATAAGAGCTCAACCAGGGTAATGTTGTACGTCGCAATAAAATATCGCTGTAACAATGCAACACAACCGGTATGCGAAGATGCTAGGCATAGAGTCTGACATCCACGTGTACATCCAGTCACAGCTTCCCAAGAAGAGATACTCTTGAGGGGATATCTTTCCTTCGACCGCCAGCAAGGAACCAAAAGACCTGGGAGAAACTCTCGGGAAAAGATTGTAGCAGATATACATACAGGTGCTTACAGGTGATGGCTAGAATGGCATGGCGAGAAAAGTTAGTTTAGTTTGACAACAAGGCATGTAAGAAAATATGACCTCCTAATACATAATTTCTTGCTCACCTAATAAGCCTTGCACTGAACAGAGTTCTTTGTATAGCGTCTTATGATTGCTCGGCAGAAAAGTCTGGCTGTCGCTATCATCTTTATGCAGTTATCAGTGCATGTACGGGTAGGAATATAAATTACACCAAGGCTTAGTCTCCCGGCAAGAGAAGATTTTTCGAACAGTTGTTATAGGTGAAAGGGTCGGCATGTGATGAATTCCTAAACTGAGTAAATGCACTGCTTTTGCAACGCACGGTTGTTTTTCAGAATGTACTCACTACCCGTATAATCCCATCCGCAAAACAATCTGAAAGAAAGGCCCGCTGCAGTTCCTAGTTTGTAAAAGCGATTATCTCACTGTGTTTTTCCTCTTTGCTTGGCGAAGTATTCTCATGGTAAGCTCTTTAAGCTTACAAAAGAGTACAAAAAAACTTATTGCTTTTCCTTTGTATAACGTCATAGGCCATTTTCTCCATGAGTAAAGTTCCTGGTTCTTCACTCTCTTTCCTGTTATACATCATACTTCTGTTTGTCACTATCTCTCGCCTTCTTTCAATAGAGTCCTGACTGTCTCAAAAGAATATCGCGCCTCTGTTCTCCCTATGGAGGTGATGGTAATAGGAGCGGGACAGGAAGTGGGTAGATCGTGTGTTGTGGTGACCATAGCCGACAAAACCATAATGTTCGACTGCGGAATGCATCTCGGGTACAACGATGCCCGAAAGTTCCCAGACTTCCAGTGTCTCAGCAAGACGGGCCATTTCACCCATATCGTCGACTGTGTGATTATCTCGCACTTCCACCTGGACCACTGCGGGGCTTTGCCGTACTTTACAGAAAAGCTCGGATATAGCGGGCCGATCATCATGACGCATCCGACCAAGGCGGTTCTCCCAGTCCTTCTCGAAGACTGCAGCCGCATTATTTCGGGCAAAGGAAAAGATGCTGGGAACGCAAACTATACTCTGGAAGACATAGCGCGCTGCATGGAAAAGGTAGTGGGAATGCATATCAGAGAGACGTACGAGCCTGTTCCCGGGCTAAGGATAACACCGCACTATGCTGGACATGTCATTGGTGCCGCCATGTTCCACGTTTCGTATCGAGGGACGAGCGTCGTATATACAGGTGACTACAACACGAGCGCCGATCGGCACCTAGGACCTGCTAGCATCCCGGTCCTGCGCCCGGATCTGCTGATAACCGAGTCCACGTACGGCGGGGTGGTAAGGGAGTGTCGCAGAGTGAAAGAGAGACAGTTCCTTCAGCTCATCCATTCTTGCATAAAACGAAATGGAACAGTTTTGATTCCTGTCTTTGCGCTGGGTAGAGCACAGGAGATCTGCTTGCTGATAGAGAATTACTGGGAAAGGATGGGCTGGAGTATACCGGTGTACTTTGCGGGTGGAATAACAGAGAAGGCAAACAAGATCTACAAGCGATTTGTAGCCTACACAAACGAGTTTACAAGGAAGCAGATGGTAAAGAGGAACGTGTTTGATTTCAAGTCCATCAGGCCATATGAACGGAACGCCGAAAATAACGGACCGTGTGTCGTGCTTTCCTCTCCTGCCATGCTCCATTCGGGACAGTCCCTGAGAATATTCAAGAACATATGTGACGATGAGAAGAACCTGGTGATATTGCCAGGATACTGTCTTCGCGGGACCGTGGGCGACAAGATCCTCTGTGGGGCAAAGGAGCTTACTGTCCTTGGTGATACAAAAAAGATCAGGCTCCAGGTAGAGAATCTAGCCTTCAGCGCGCACTCTGACACGCTTGGTATCTCATGGCTTGCGAAGCAGTGCGAGCCGAGAAACATTCTGCTTGTCCACGGCGAGAAGATGCGCATGAAAGCTCTGAAGAAAGAAATAAGCAAGGAGATGAGCATTCCAGTATACATGCCCACCAACGGAACTGTGCTCACCATACTCGGCTCTGCACCCGTTCCTCTGTACATCCCTGAAGAGGAGCTCAAGAAGCATATTGATTTTGCAAAGGCAGAACAACCTTTTGATTTTGTTCTGAAGATTAAAAAGAACGAGAATAGAGCCGAGGTGCATGAAATGAAGCCGTTTTTCAGGGAAGAAAAGGAGGAGGAGATGGACTGAGTTATATAAGTGGATATGTGTCAGTGGTTAATGCTCCGCCAGTCATCATAGAACGCAGGTGTATTTCGGGACCGGCATACTCGAAGGGTTTCTCGATTGCAGCCAGAATTTATGCTGATGGTGGATATTAGGCTCAAACCCATCTCCATTTCCCACTGTACTGGATCTAAGACTCTCATAGAATGTCCATGCAGTAGGAAGCGTAAGCGCGATTCGCTTGCGGACAAGCTAAGCTCATCTACAAGAGCTTGTCTCGAAAATGCTGTACGTTGCAACATAAAAAGTACTGTACCAATGCACCACAACCGATATGCGAAGACATTGGACATAACGCCTGTCATTGCAACATGCATCTTGCTTATGCTTCTTATTATGTCAAAATACAGACACTGGATGCAAACTTTCTTGCCTCAGACCAGCGACGAGGAACCGAAGACTCAGGAGAAAGTTTTCGGAAGATGATGATTGTTGTTGTTCACCATATGTTAGAAGGTGATAGCTAGATAGTATGAGAATACAAGCTACTGTAGTTCATAACGGTGCATATAAGTGGATCCGACCTTATAATATATTTATTCCTTCCCACCGCTCTCTTCAGTCAGAGCTTTTTCCTCAAAAGCCGTTGGAAGTAGTCTGGCCTCCTTCCAAGTGCCAATCTGCTTCTGACCCTTGCCCTCTATTGTCCATAAGCGAAAGGTGACTGCAATGTTTGAAATGGTGTTATGAGAAGATAGCTGAGAGTCTCTTTCAATATAAATTTATACTTCATGCGTCTGAGACTCACCCGATAATAAACAGGATGATTCCAGGATTAGGCGTGTATATAACTGTTATGGAAGTCCCAGCTGCATACAAGCAGACAGATGGCTAAGAACAGTCTGTCTCTTTGAACCCGCATTCTTCACACCTGTAAAACGCAGTCTGACCTTCATCGGCAGATCTCAGCTGTGCCACGTTGTACACCATCTCCTTGTTTCCACATTTCTGGCACGTCTTCCTGATTTTGGCCCCACTCACCGCCCCTTCAGTGGCCTGAATCTCTCGCTCAAACGTGTGTGACGTTGTGTACACTTCTGGGGCTAGAGCGCTTATTGTTCTTCTGCACCTCCTACATGTCACCTGCTCTGCAACGAGATACGGATAGTGCGCGTATTTTCCACAGACACAGAACATTTGAGGACAAGAGAGTGTTGCCAATTTTTTCGCTTTTCTGAGCGCAAGAACAGCCCGAGCTACCAAGGAAAGCGGGATACTCAGGCACTGGTTAGTTTGTTATACATAGTATATCAGCATCATTTGGCTTATAAGAGAGTCTCCAATTGAAATTTGTATGATATTATAGCCTCAAATGGGCGATATCAGGCCGCGTGTAGCACAGCCCCTTTGAGAAATCTACAGATATATAATACATCGAGCATATTAGACGATAAGAAGATGACATGAGACCAGGAAGAGAAAATCAAGAAGTGAAACATCTGAAGATATTATTAGTATTCTAGTAATAGAGGTAAATGGCCATTGATATACAACAACCAACTCCTTGTGTACTGTTTTAGGAAGTAGCAGCAATAGAGAGCCATAAAAGCTTTGCCTAGTAACTAAGACATCCAGCAAGCTCACGCTTATTTATATCCGACTGGAGTCTCAGGAAAGAATGCTGGCGCTATGTCGAAAATAAATCAGAAAGGATGGTCTTTTCTCTTGAGCGATAATAGTACTGGAAGGCTGATAAAGACGATTTTGGCAATTAAGCACATTTTAATCAGAATTCATAATCAATAAAACTATACTCACACCATTACAGGAAATCTTCAGGTAATCCTTACTAAACTCACAATAGTATATTTAATTTTTAGCAGCCACTTGAAATGTGCTCTTGTTCTTACGCTCACCACTGTGATAACAGGAACAAAATTGCCTTTGATCAATAAATATGAAAAAAAATCATAGATTTATCCTACGCACTATCGAGCCATCGGCACAATCGTCGATAGTGTAGCCGAACTCTTTAATTCTGTCTCGAGCCTCGTCGCACAACTTGAAAAGAAGAGCCGGCCCACTCTTCTCCTTTGCCGCCCTTCTTACTTCGCTCCGAAAAGTGTTAAGCAGCTCGGCAACACCTCCGCACTCGCTAGCACCCTCCTCTTTCTCGTAGAGTCCGAGCAGCCGAAGGATGTGGCGGACGAAGTCACATGCTATGCGGAGAACGTCCGTATGGATGCCCTTCATTCCCTCGTTAAATATCTGAACCAACTGGATTAGCTCGTCAATTGCTTTCGGGACGTTGAAGTTCAGACTAAAGGCACTTCTTACCGCCGTACGCTTCTCCTCTACAATCCTCAGGTACCTACGATCAACGTCATTAATAGCCCGCTTGTCTATCCGAGATGCACGGGAGGTGGCGACAGAGACGAAGTTCAGCAGTCGCTTGAGGATCGCCTCGGCCTCTTTCAACTGCTCCGGGTCATAGTCCATGTCTTTGCTCCACAGATGGCGCAGGAACAGCATCCTCAGTGCCAGAGGAGAACTCGTTGATATTATTTCGTCGATGGTGAGAAAGTTCTTTAGCGACTTGGACATCTTCCTTCCGCTAATGTTCAGATGACCCGTGTGCATGAAGTAGTTGACCCACTTGTCCCCGAAACATCCCTGGCACTGCGCTATCTCGTTCTCGTGGTGTGGGAACGCCAGGTCTATCCCGCCTGCGTGTATGTCCAGCTTCTTCCCGAAAACAGCACTGGACATCGCTGAGCACTCGATGTGCCATCCAGGTCTTCCCATTGGACCCCAACGCGTCTCGAAGTGCAACTCGTCCGGCTTCGAGGCCTTCCAAAGCGCGAAGTCTCCTCTGCTCTTTTTTTCCGAACTCGCATCCTCATCCTCATCACCATGATGCACTGCAGGCCGTAGCAGGTTGTACTTGAAACACTCCTTGTATTTCTTGAGATCAAAATACACACTCCCATTCACCGCGTACGCCAGACCGTTCTCCTCGAGCCTTTCTACGAACTCCACATTCTCCTTTATATACTGCGTCACCCTCGTCACGAAATCAGGCCGTACGACATTGAGCCTGTCCATGGCAGAAAAGAACTCGTTCTCATATCTTTCTGTGAGCTCTTCGCACGTTACGCTCTGCTCAGCTGCTCTCCTTATTATCTTGTCATCGATATCGGTGATATTCATCACGAACAGCACCTCGTAGCCAAAATACTCAGAAAGGAGCCTCCTGATTATGTCAAAGGAAATATAAGTCCTGGCATGGCCTATGTGCGGCGAGTCGTAGACTGTAGGACCGCATATGTACATCTTGACCTTGCCTTCTTCTATAGGAACAAAGTCTTCCACCTTCTTGGAAAGAGTGTTGAAGAATTGCAGAGATGCCATGGGCTCTTTTGCTCCGCCTAAAAAAATGCGGAAGAGCAAAACTCTATTAACAATCTTCCGAGAGTATAAGGGGAGTGGTGGTAAATGGAAGTAGCTGTATGTGAGTTATATAGAAAGGATTAGTTGCTTATATAGTTTCGAGGGTTGTAGCCGGTCATAAAATGGAAGTTTCTGACACTTCGACAGGTCACCACAAAAAATCAAAAAAAAAAAGAGCTTGAGATCAACATTATCATGTTGCTATTTCCACTATATCCGCCTCTGTGTAGCAGATAGCGGCTCTTGAAAATGAGTCACAATATAGAGAAACTTCCTTATCCACTCTTTTCCAAGAAAGCCCACATGCATACACATGCTAGATAGTCGGATGAGTAACAACGGGTTTATCGTTGTGATTAGAAAGGCCATTTTGAATATGACGCAATTTCACAATCAACTATGTATTTCAGCAAACCTAAGCATCCAATTGGCTAAGATACTGTGACTTTGACTGACATCGCAACATACATATAGCAACAGCTTTAGGGAGAGTATTCTCAATAAGAGGATATCTTTCCTTCGACTGACAGGAAAGGACAGAAGACTTGAAGAGAGGTAAATGGTTGTAGAAAGACTGCAACATTTCAACAGTGCTAGTATCTAATGGCAGCAAATGGCAGGAGAAGCTACTGTAGTAAGCCAAACGACACCATGTGTAAGGAAAGAGACTTTTTGTTAATTTATACTTTAATTTCATAAATTTCAGACAGTTGTTGTCGTTTCAGGTTAACATCTTGCATATAAACTACAGTCGTACAAAATAAGCCCTTAGATCGGCTCCCTTTCTATTCTTGCAAGTTTTGATGACTTATTGACAACAGACAAAAGGTATTCCACTTCACTAACACTTCTCGCCAAGACTTCTTTTAGAATTCATAGCCGTGATGAGGCTAGTCGGTTTCATCGGCTGAAGAATATTTTATTGCGCCCGGCTTACAGAAGACAGTCTTAGACTTGTTGTTCATTCCGAAAACGGATGCACCCGTGAACGAGGCAAAAAGCTGAGCATTATAGGTTATCGTATCTGAGAGTGAAGTCCCTTGGTTCTCTGAAGCTTCGGAAACAAGCTTCTCAATAAACTTCGGGTATCTGCAAATCATTCCAGAGAGAACAATACACCCCTGTCCGAAGCTCTTCTTGGTTTGTGCTGACTTAAGTACTGAAACTGCATCCCCCAGCCACTTCAAGCAAGCACTCTTGAAATCACCAACAGCATTCGCCATCAATGACCAATGCTCTTCCTCATAGAAAAAGTCATCGATTCCTCTCGAAAGCATAGCCGCCTCCATTGCGTTCAAGACTGTTTCAGGACAGAGCGTCGGCCCTCTACCATCTTTCTGTCTTTTCAAGAGCTCTTCTGTCTCATTGAAAAGAGTTCTGAACCCAGAGCCTATTACGCTCGAGCTCTGCACCTCACCCTTGACCACGAGAGAGACCGAGGTTATATTCTTGCTGATCTGTAGCACTACGCCACTCGTCCTCCCATTTCCAAATACATCTGAGACACAGCGGTTCATAAAGAAGATTGACCGACATACATCACTAGTTGCCAGCTCATCCGATATCACCTGCTTCGTGTTTCCCTTTGTGTTGTTCGGTAGCACTATTAGCACGGAATCAACACATTCCCTCCTCATGACCTCTTCAACTGCCCTCGCATACGCCTTTGGCTCTATGATCCCTTCGGATGTGACTATTCTATTGACGACTACGTTCATTCTTGTAGGATGAAAGTCCCCAGCATATCCCATCCAACCACCCTCTTCTCCTATGCTTACAATCAGCGTATTGAGCCTTCCTGTTGTATAGGTAGTCATCGGGGCTTAAATTTTTTTCCAGGGAGTGTTAGGATGCTGTCCAGAAGCCTTCTGGCTCAATAGATAAGCAGTTATACCAGCTATCAATCTTATCAAAAATGCTTGCTGTGAGCCCAACATCCCCACATACTTCCTGACTATGCTTCTTAAGAAGGAATATGCTGAGAGTCTGTGTATCCTTTGGCCCTCAACTCAGAGCTGACACTGCAGAAGGGACGCTATTAGAAATGGGAACGACGAAAGTGCGTTGCATGTAGGTGATGACCCTATTGAAGTCACAAAAAGCTACTGTAGAGATAATAAAGCTTACATCACCAATACCTTTATTCCTACTATCCTTGTTGCTCGACTTGCTAACGCAATACATAAGATGACCAATGTCCTTCTAAACCTGGAATTTTTTATATTTTGATCAACTTATTGTCTATTGATCAGGGGTTGCATTTTATATATCACTTGACATTTGATAGCTGATTTGACAGCTTGTTTTCTATGAGAAATTAGAGCTGACAGGGTGGAATATGGCACTGAAACATGGTACCTACATGTCGTACTGATCCAGTGCCAGGATGTACCTATCTTGTTTCCATCATCAAGGAGCATCCTAAGTCTGTGATCCCCTATGATCAAAATTACATTTACAGGACAGTATCAGTATAACCTTGCAAGCGCCTTCGAGCTTTATCTGTCCCCTCACTTCCACTCTTCTATCATTATATCTGCAGGAAGCTTCTCCTTGATCAGAAGCGAAATGGTGTCCAGTTTGTAGTGCAAATATTAAGGTGCTGTGTAATGCCGTCTCTATAAATTTGTAAGCCATCGATTTTGTTCCTCATATGTCTCATCCTCAGATTCAAAAACAAAAGACTGGAAGCTCAGTATCCCCTGATAATTCATGAAAGGACTAACAAAAATACTGCTGTTTGCCATATTGTTTGGATTTGCTGGAAAGATAGTACTCCATACATACTTTATCATAGGGTTCCTTGTACCTTTCATAGCTGTAGGTACCTACATCATTATCGTCTCTATTTTCGAGGCAGCCTCTATGAAGCTGGCGACAAAAAAGCAGATCACTGATTATAAGGAGCGGGTAGAGTACTTTGCCTCGAACAGTAAGGCCACCTATCTGAAGCACAATAAATCAAGCTGAGTAGAGAATACACATAACACAATGATATTGCGCGTTTATTTTCAGCAAACATACTGACTATCACCATCAGCTATAACATATGAGACTGGAATATGAATAGCGGCGTATCTCGAAGACTTTAATAAGCAAGTTTGAGGACGTCAAGGTGACAAATGTACACTCAACTGCGTGGCTTGCTAACATCTTCTCTAGGTCCTTGCTTTTGATTTGTAAGACATATTTATGCAAGACATCCATGCTACCCTGATACGTTCCTACTGACTCCATGTGCTCACGTGATCTAAAAACAAAGCAGTCAATCACCTGGTGTCTTGTAGAAAACAAGCAGGACTGTTTCATTCTACGAATAGAGCTTTTCGTGGCAAAGTATACTGCAAATGCTGGAGCTAGCATCTCTAGGATACTACATGTTGTGGGTGATCCTAGTCACACAGTGACATGGCAACAGCACGCTAAAAGTGATCTCAGCCTCAGGGGTATCATACCTTATCTGGCCGGATATGGATATAATGTCACGTTTGCGGGAGGAGATAACATGATCCTCCAGTAAGAGCCTCACCCCAATGACTCTCTGAGCGGTTTCTAGGTCATACATGGTCGGCTTGCTGTGAAGCAATTGCATGTTCTGACAGTATTACAACTGGTACACGAGGATGCTCGGTACATCGCCTAACATCGCAGTGTACACCCAGTCGTTGTCTCATAAAGGCGCATGGAGGGAAATATTTACTCTGACGACTGGCAAGGAGTCGAGACCTGGAAGAGGACGATCGGGATTAACAGGTGCTAGAAAAGAATGGCAAGCAAACTTGTTGTCTTTCATGACTGTTTTACAAAGTGTTTCTTCACTTAACAAAACGGCATATAACGCTAACTTGATAAATAGGGATGCCAGAAAAGGATTCAGAGCGCACAACTAACAATGAAAAGGCATGCAAGCAACAAAGACATTTTATCAGATCATACTGTCAATAGAAGCTGATTTGTGATGGTAAGAACATAAGGTGACAATAGCCGCTATAGATAACCATTTTGTATCTTCTATAGTTTCACATTCTCGAGTATCAAAGCTGATCAAACTTGATGGAAATTGTGATTACAAGAAAACATTTACTGAACATCGCTGACAGCGACCCTTTTCTGGTCTTCTTCGATGACAGGAGACGGGACTACTTTCGGCTCCTCGCTCTTCTCTTCTTCTTCTTCCTCCTCTTCTTCCTCGACGATATCGATGTCGATGTTGGAATCTTCTTCGACACTCTTGTCGTAGCGCCTGGAAAGATATGCCACAGAGAAAATCCACGCTACTATAGACGGGACCATAAAGATGGAAGTGATCGGCGACATTCCTCTCAGATCAATGGTAGAACCTACTGCATCGATGATAATGCTGAAGACTGCTCCGCCAGACTTCCCCATCTTGTTGAAAATCCCGTCGTATATGCTCTTGAATTTTGGCCTGTAGCCGTCGGCAATTCTCATCGAGATTTTCTCCTTTGCGACATCGAACGCAGTGTATTTGAAGACTTTCATAAAGGATATGCAGAACATGCCCAGGTAGTTCTCAAAGACTATGAACTGCGTCATCCCACTGAACACCTTGTTTATAGGCTTGATCGAGTCGTCATTACACCCAGCGTTGTATATGGCCATGCCGAGAATGGCAATGACTGAGATGCCTGCGATTAGAGGGCTTATCAGAGCGACTGTCTTCCAGCTCGTGCGCCGATCGAGGTTCGAGAAGGATGTGAAGCTCAGCACAAGGACCAGAATCGATGTGGAGTACTGGTCGAGGTTGTTAAACTTCCCAGAGTACTTTCCCTTCTCTTCTTTAGCAGCTGCCGCTCCTTTCGTCAGGCCGTTCTTGTAGATCGTCTCCAGGACGTTGTAGATGAAAGAGTAGAAGAAGACGATGAGGCACATCGCGAGCAGAAACTTAGACTGAGACATCACCTCTAGACTCTCCGAGAAGCTGGCACTGCCCTTTCCCTTGGACTTGTCCTTGGCTGATGATGATGACTGGAGCAAGGCAGTGTTCTTAGTCTTTGGGCGGAATACCGGCCGGGAGAAAAGGCGGGTCTCGAGATAGTACTTGCAGAAGAGGATGATAAGCGAGAGAAACGAAGCAGTGAGGAAGACAAACGCCATCATCAGCTTGTTCTGCTCAAATGATAGTCTTTCGCGGATCTTGAAGAAGCCCGTTGTAACTAGAGCCGAAAAGAGCTGGAACAGGGTCGCGATAACAAGTAGCGGTGGTAGTAGACGGGCGTGCTGGCTACGAGTGCACGACTCATTTAGGAACGAGAGGAAGAGGTAAGAGAGTATCATTGTCCCCCACATTTCAGCGGTGATGAAGATAAGCGTAGCGAGGAGCTGGTTTATCGTAAGAAGAAAGTCCTTTGCGAATCCCAGACCGCGCATCTCGAGTTCAGAGACAGCAATGAGAGACTGAATGTGGATCGGGTCGAAGAATATCTTATCCTCGGCAAGAATGAGGACGGCGAACAGAGCAAAGAGACCTGCAAACATGAGAGTGAAGATAGAGAAAATTCTGGAGAGAGACCTCGTGCTGAGCATGAGATTGATCACCAGAACGAACACGATGGAGATCGGAAGAATATAGAAGAGCTTGATGTAGGCGATACAGATAGGATTCTGGCGGACTATGACGTAAGTGTCCTTGATGATCCTCATGAAGGAGTACACGAAGCCGGCGATTCAGATCATGAGACTGAATATCAAAAAACGTGTGTACTCACACTTGGCAACTTTAAAGCTTTTGAACACAGAAATGCCCTGGCTAGCCTCGTCTTCTACCTCTTCTTCGCGTGGTATGCGATTATTCAGCGGAATCATTTAGGGACAGCTTTGTTTGTAAATATTTGGTAATAAAAACAAAACACGAAGATCAGAAGAGTGTTTTATCAGGTTTATCTGTATACCTGTATATTTTTCCTGCAACATTCTTTCTGTGATATCTCGCAAGTAAAAGCAAGTCCTTGGTGTACTCTGCTGTGGTTCTAGTCTCTGTAATAATTCCAAGATGTGTTTATGCAGAAGAGTGCAGATGGAAGCAGGATCCAGATAACATGATCAACACAAAGCTCCGTGCAGAATGACCAATTACGGCATTACAAAAAGCGGTAAAAGCCATTTGCTCTTCAAAAGGCATCTAGCGTTCTCTCTAAATCTCTCCAATGAGCAGATGTTCTGCATATGATTAATTAGGTAAAAAGTCATATTTGCTTATATGCATTACCAGAAAACAACAACATCTTCTTCTGCCATGCCTTTCTCCCATTTCCTTATAGCACCTGTCGAACACGACCTTTCTTACCAAGCATTTATCTCTCAACCCTTCTTTTCTTGCCGCCAATTGAAAGCAAGATATGCTATCAGGCATTCCCTGAGATGCTATAGTCATGTACTGCATAACAGGCTTGTACCCAGCATCTTCGCATACCGGTTGGGGTACTTTGTTACAGCACTGTTTCCTGTTGCGACGTACAGCACTGCTCTTGTTGAGCTCTTTTATATTAACCCAATCTCGCTCGCAGGTATGTCATACTTACGCTTCTCCTCTGTCTCAACCATCTTTGTAGGTATTGGCTTATTATACTTCCTATCTTAGTTAAGTGATCTCTCTGCGCTTCTTGTCAAAGACTACGATCTAGGATTCAGGATTGCTGCTTTCCTTGCCGATGAGTAGTTCTTGGACTCAGAGTCTGTAGAAGAGGCTAGCTAGCATGAGCTCAGACTTGTGCTCGACACTATGCAGACCTCATCCGAACTGACTGGGCATATACAGCAGCTCCTTGGAGAAGGTTGTTTGTGAATGCCGTGTTTTATCAATGCACCGCGAATCTCTTTGTCAAGTCTCCCGAATGCTTCTGGCTCTAGCTTGAGGACTCCGACATAGTAGTTGACGAGTGAGATAGCATACTCGTTGATAGCCCTATATAAATTCTTACTATACAACTTTGTCTTGCATAAGCTCTCAACTCGCGTTAAGAGCTCTTTTCTCACTTGCTCGAATGTATCGCCAGACCTAGGTATGCTACAGGTCTTTGGAGCCTTATAGGAACACATGTAGTTTCTTTACCATCCGTGGCATGATTGAGAACAAGCACAAGAGTTGGTTGGGTGTACTACCATGAGCTTTGGCAGTGGGCGGCCACTACGCTCAAGCGATGACATCCGGAGATTTCAGGAGTAATAAGTGCTGTTCAGTTCAAAACAGCCGGTTTCCGGAGCAGATGCTGTATACTAATGACAGAATATACAGATAGGTTACTCTAGATACTCTTTCGGTTGAATCAAGTCATTGGACATAAACCATTGTAACTCCGAGGTACAGTGGTACATTGTTGCAAGGAGCTATCTTGAGCTTTCTGCTGTTAGGTATTTAATCATGATGTTCAGCTCTCTTCATCGCTGATTGTCCTACATTACAGCAAAATGAATCCAGAGGATACTAAGCCTGCAGTACCTCATTCCAGTATATCTTAACATTCCTGGACCTAAGTACGCAGAGAATATCGCGCCACTGCCTTGAAAGATATGAATCTACCGCCCATACCTGGGAAAATACAATCCATGGACTCAAGAGATGGGTAGGAAACTCGATCAAACGGAATCTCACTACCTTTAAGTGGCTGAAGAACGCATCATCACGTTTGAGGGCATTCTTGAGCTCTTGAGTGAATGAATCTTTGAACAGAATCTCCTGAAAGATCACCTCAGATACGGCAGTGTTCAGGAGAAATTTTGCCTCCTTCTTAGAGAGATGATGATTGTAAAAGTGTATACAGGTCCCTTGCATCTCAGCATTCCCAATTGCGCCATCGGCAAGGAAGTTTAGCATGAACCACTCACTCGGGTGAACCTGAAGACATACCTTTACCAGACCATAGCATTTCCGAATGTAATCAACAAACCCTCTGACTTGGCTCTTAGTTGTGAGAACAGGACCAGCAGCGATTTCTGGAGAGAGCACCCGCCCTGTAACAACGTGCACCCACCAGAATAACAATTTCTTAAGGCGGCCCACGCCCTGAGCACGCTTACCTCCAAGGAACTCCAGAAAGAAAGCATTGAAAGAGGAACGGTTTCCAGGTCCGAAGAGTATGGAAATTGATCCCACTTTATCCTCTCCGCTGATACCGAGTCTCTGCGGGTAATCATCAAGCCTTCCTGAGTCCAGGATGTGCCGCAAACCGCCGTATGGTATGTTTATGTGTTTCGACACACATTTCCCATCATCAGGCAATACGGGTCCGTAAACTCCATGCAGTATTGCATGAATTCTGAAAATTATCGACTGCAGCACATCACACTTTGGTTCACCAGAGGGGCAAGAGCGTCCAATCCTTAACCTCTCCTTGAGATCGATATCTATCTCCTGTTCATGAGATCCCTGTCCTATGGCTTTGACATTAAGTTGCGGTGCATCGCTTAATACTCTGTAACCAGCTGCTGGCTCAAATGTTCGAACCCAGATAGCAGAATCGCGATAGTCCACTGTCTCAATACGGTTTAAAACATCCATGGGGTCGCATTCACCATGATTGAGGACCTTCAAAGTATTCGGTAGTGTTCTGATAGAGTGGTAGAATATCTTCCTAGTATCGCATCGCGAACAGAAACCCCGAGCGTAAATCTCGACCTTCTCCATTCCGTGCAGCCTTAAGAATTCGACAAGCAGAAAGAACAAGATCCCAGATGAAGTGATAAAATCTGCGTTCTCTTCAGGTCCAAGCTCGCAGAGGCATATCAGCATGCGATAACCAGGCACTCGCATAGAAGATTCTCTGTTATTCCTGTACTCGTCAAGCGACTGCCTCGCCCTATTCTCATCCCAATTCTGGACGCCTTTGTAGCAAAACTTCAGCACATCTAGAGGCTTAGGATGATTCCATTCTGAAATCTCAAGTCTCATTTCTCTACACAGCAAAAAAATAATATCGATAGAGTATTTTTCCTCTCTGTTTGGTATTCGCTTAAGCCCAGCAGCTTCTAGAATTACGCTCGACATGACTCTGACGCTCTCATCTCTCCCGAACAGCCAGTATCTCATCGTTTGGATACAATCACACCCATACTCCCCACGATGAACGTCGTGCACCCGTGCAGCCTTTCCATTTCGACATTGACCTTCACCGTCATCGACAGTCTTATAGCTGCTACACTTCCCTGACAGCATGAGCAGCTTTAGCACAGTAGCGAATACGTCAAACATTGACACGCCAACGCTTACCTTAGTCAGGTGGCTGACAAGATCACAATGTCTAGTTCTTTGTATTGCTTCAACGACTCTCCTGATACGCTCGGTGATTTCACTGTCTTTTGAACACGAAAGACCTTCTGACGAACCAGAGGATCCTGAGTAGTGCAACTGAGTTTTGTCTTTATCATCTTTACGAGGAAGGATATCACGCAGCGCTGCACGCCACATATCGCTGTTGGCCTCGGAGATGAACCCGTCTCCGTAACTAGACCTGATAAGCTCGAGTGATCCTTTCATCCTGAAAAACGCAACTAGATAATCCGCAGGATCAATGGACTCGCTTGATTTCACAATATCCTTCTCAGGATTCTCTGTGCCGGAACCGTATCTTTCACTCTGCGTTGAGTCTTGGTTAGTAGGAGTACAGCGGGGGTTCTGCTCGATTGCAGAACACATGCCTGTGAGCACAAGGTACAATAGTCGGCAGTAGTGCGTTGGAATCATTGGGGGTTCTCGACTTCATGTTTTTATACTTCGAATTTTAATATTCATATTTCTGATTTATTAAAAATATGACAGATCTTCAGCAAAGGCAAAATCATGCCATTGCTTGCACTAGACAAGGAAGAGAACAATTCTGCACTCCAAGCCAAGGCACGCAGTTCTTATTTCTTTTATTAGCGCTAGAACTGTTATAAATGATACTAAATTTGTAGCTAGGCAAAGTGACGTGATTTCCAGCTGAGTTTAGGTTGAGGAAAAATTTCTAAAAGTGATTCACCATGTGCTAATGTTGATAAGTCAAGCAACTGCGGAAAAAGCTATCTTTTTGATATACAGTGCTGAGATGATGGATCTTATGACTATTCCGTGTTTCAGGATTCGCTGTCAGGCATCAGATGTCATCCATCTCTGATATTTAATATCTATTTAACAGGCAAAAGCTGTCATAATATCTTGGTTACTTACATTTATTGTGATGAAAGAGGGCAAACTTTATTCCATTCGGTATTTAGTCTTTTCTGCTAGCGTTGTTGAACCATCAATTTTCTTGTATAGTTTTTTCCTCTCTGCACTTATTGCCGTTAGTCAAATAAAACACAGATGAGGGTTTTCCTGTGAACTCGTACCCAGGTAGATGTATGTTGTGATGTTATTCACCTTTCTCGGTAGTTACCATAATGGTTCTAAGCCCTGTTACAGCATTGTTTTTTGGCATGACCTATGGTATTATTCTGGTTGCCTCGTAAGAACAGTGCCAACTTATGCGCAAGCAAGCCATACTAGCGCTTCTTGTCAATGACACTACGATGTTGAACTTCCTCTTGTACTGCACCTGACGTTCGTCTTGATGCGATTGTCATCACTTACCATCTTGTCTTCCTCTGTAAGTATCACCTGCTGTAGACAGTGCTTCCTGATGTGTCTGTTCTTTGACACACCATATTGTCTACTGTCAACAGGTGTATAGAGCGCAGCACATCATTGTGCCTCTCGGTGTACTCGTGTGATAGTAGTCGGTCGCAGCGAGATGCCAGATGATCGACCGTCATGTTAGCTCCCAAGAACTTATTATCTCGGCACCTCGTGGTATTTCCCATGAAAATAGATTGATGTCTTGTAGTGCGCAGAGAGCAGCCTCTTCTCTAGCACTAATAGTCCCATACTTTAGCTAAGCAGAGTAAGTTGAAACATCAACCAGCTCTTGCAGGCTCTTTGTAAGTATAAATAAAGCTAAATTTATAGCTCACATATCGAGAAAACGGGCCATCAAGGTTGATTACAACAGTGGATATTCGCATGTTAATGGCACTATCTGCGTATATTTTGGGTAAACATTAGCCTTAGTAGCTGTATTTACTTCATCATCCCACAATTATCCTTCTTATTCTATCAATACGCGTCTAGATCATCAAAAGTCACCGCAAAGTGGTAATGTGGCGCATTTATCATCTTTGGTATATACTTGAGAGAATATGTGTTCTGGAGATCGCTCAGAAACATCACAAAGGTCTTTCCTTGCAGCACCAGGTGAGCAAAAAATGCAGCTTTTTTACGTCTGCAGGACCCACACGCACATGGGAATAGCCGACAAGATAGAACAGATCGAAGCTGAGATGGCAAGGACACAGAGGAACAAGGCGACCGAGCACCATCTTGGTGTACTTAAAGCGAAGCTGGCGAAGTACAGGGCAGAGCTCAACAAGACCAGAGAACCCGGCAGCAAAACAGGAGACGGCTTCGAGGTAACCAAGGTGGGCGATGCCCGCGTGGCGCTCATCGGCTTCCCGAGCGTGGGGAAGTCCACGCTCCTAAGTCTGATAACCGACAGATACAGCAAGCAGTCCGAGATAGAGTTCACGACTCTCACGTGTCTGTCTGGAAAGCTCGAGTACAACGGAGCGTCCATCCAGATTCTCGATCTGCCCGGAATCATCGACGGAGCTGCTTCTAACAGGGGAAGAGGGCGGCAGGTCATTTCTGTAGCCAGGACGGCCGACCTCATCGTGATGTTGCTCGACCCGCAGCGGCCGAGCGACAAGGAGGTCTTGACCAGGGAGCTGAGTGAGATGGGGATACGACTGAACAGGAGGCCACCCAATGTTAATCTTATCAGGTCAGGAGCGGGAATAGAAATAATGACGACATGCAGACTGACAAACATAGACGAGAACACGATCAGAGGTATTCTGAAGGAGTACAAGATACACAACTGCCAGCTGACCATCCACGATGACATAACCGACAATGATTTGATCGATGTGATCGGAGGGGGCGCGGTGTACGTAGACTGCATATTCTGCTACAACAAGATTGACCGAGTAACATTCGAGGACTTCAAAGTTCTTGCGGCGTCTGAGAACACGAACTTTCTGCTGAGCTGTCACAAAGGGTGGAACGTGGAAGAGTTGAAAGGCGAGATATGGAGGAGGCTGGGGCTTGTGCGAGTGTATACGCGGAAAAGAGGAGAGGATCCAGATTTTGAGGGGCCCGTTGTTCTTAGGAACCCTGCACGAGTCAAAGATTTATGCAGGCGGGTTCATAGGGACTTCGAGCAGAACTTCAAATACGCCATGGTTTGGGGTCGCAGTGCCAGCCATTCACCCCAGCGAGTCGGCTTAAACCATACTTTCTGCGACGAGGATGTTGTGCAACTGTACTCGAAGTGAAAACTCGCATCGTTTCTGTTTGTGTCAAAGCCCAATGCAGTGCTGTGGAAAATCAGTAAATCTAATGGTTGCCGCTCTGCGCTTACTTGCATAAGCTGTCCAGTGAGCAGATGTAAACAGTAGTAGCGAAGCAACTCCGTCATACAGCAAGCTGTGAGAATACAAAGTCATGGACTATACGTAGTCAAGAGGTGACAATGCACAAGTTTTAGCACTTTGATGACATGCTTAGTAAATTAGATAAGGTACAAGCATTCTATGTCCATTTTCTAATTCTTTGATCAGGTAGCACGGCGCAAAGGCCCAAGGTCAAGAACAGGACATAAGGTCAGTGGTTGTGATACCGTGAATTTTTTCCTACAGGCAGGAATGAAAAGCTGTATAAAATAAAGTGATAATTTGATTAAGTTAAGATTATCGAATTTGTACACTAAAGGTAAATTTGTATAGAATACAATCTTCGGAGTCTTTTGGTTGGAAATTTTACATCATCTACAGACCACAGGGGATCCATAAGGAGTCGATTACGCTTTAGCTTTTCAATCGAGAAGTTATTAACAACAGACGCTTCCTACACTAATATGACTTTTATGTGTTAATTTTATGTTTTTGGTGTGATCGCATGGTTTCCTTGTCTAAAACATCCTCAGGCTCCACTCGTCTATTGATAGATATTGGATACAAAGATCTACCTTTGCAGGAACAGATCGTCTGATAATAAGTCCGTCTCGTATCATGTTAACTAATTTTAGTGTAGAATCTTTCTTTAACAGGTCTTTGTTAAGAAAGATTTGGTATATTTTTATCATTCAGTCCTAAAGTATTAAAAGTGTCCCATAGTAAGCACTCACAGTCGATGATCCATCAAACCAACCAGTGTAACACTGATCCTATACGTATAGGCTTGATGACAGGTTGTGCAATATGCAGATTTGTTGGGCCATCTTGTGATATGGTAATTAACGCCGTGCCATGACAAATAATCCAGGGGTAGAGGCAGGAGTCAAAGAATAAGCGTTTCTCGATATACTGAACGCATAAGGGGTGTGCCAGACTAGGACACCTTTGATGGTGTCTTGCTGTTCCTAAAGTTGCTCCGAAGTCTTGATCGCATTGTCCTCTAATATCAAGAGTAGTATTCCTTCCTTAGGATTCGCTCATTCAGACAAAGATATTTTGTAGCCTTCTTGTGAGTGAGAGGCAGACAACAATACACCTTATCAGTAAAAGATTCTCATAGCGTTAATTGCCAGTAAGCTTTATAAATGCTATTAGTTGTACCAGTTATCAAAGGAAACTTTGCTAGGAGCAGCATGTCTCTGAGGATCCTAACGGATCCAAATGAGGAAGTAAGATAACATCATGATATTGTTTCAATGAACACCATCCCCATAGTGACTTAATCCCATTATAGCAACCCTGATAAGATTGGCTGAGACTGAAGATTCTCTCCACCACATTTTTCTTATTAAGATCCTCTTCATACATTGTCTTCAGTCAAAGGTAACAACAAGACACAACCATATCATGTTGCGCTATATTGTAGCTGTTTAGTGTCACTGTTGAAACTCAAACAGAGTCCAGTGCATAACATGTTGCTATTATTTCTTCAAAGAAAAATATAAAAATTCATGCGATCACTTGTGGTAGATAACTATAGAAGCACGAAAAAAAAATACACAGAATAATATAGTGTAACGTTCCTGGAAAAGCTAAGTATAGCTTGCTTACGAACGAGCTATAGCTTATCTACAAGAGCTCAACAAGAGCTATTCTGTACGTTGCAGCAGGAAACAGTGCTGTAACAAAGTACTACAACCGGTATGCAAAGATGTTAGGCACAAGCCTGTTATGCAGTACATGACTATAGTCACATAGGAAACGCCTGATAGCATATCTTTCTTTCATCTGGCGGCAAGAAAAGAAGACTCGGGAGAAACTCTCGGGAAAAGGTGGTAGCAGTGCGAAAAGTTTTAACAAGCGATGGCCAAAACGGCATGACAGGTGAAGCCACTGCAGCTTGACAACAAGGCATGTAAGAGAGTATGTCTTCTAAATAATGATTTATTTTAGCGTCCTGCGAGCGACCCCTTGGATGTATGCTACTACTTCTAGCTTGCTTGAAACAACTCCCTCTCACTCTTTCATTTCGCAGGAACATACATGAAGTGGGTAAGAGTCACGGAAGTATCCTGGCCAAATATGAAGAAGGCATAGTCTATGCGTGTTCCTATGACCATGTGATTTGGGATCGCATCGAGTCTCGCAACGATATCCCCAGACTTGTCGACAAGTCCCATGAAGCCTTCTACGATCTCATCGGTGTCGAAGATGAAGACATCGAGTACCTTCCCGTCCAAATTGTTGATCATGTCGTTCACGAGCAAATAGCTGTTCCTTTCGAAGCGAAGGACCTCAACGTGCTTGAGATCGTAATCTGGAAAAGAGGGGACAAAGTAGCCTTCCAGCTCCAATCTAGTACACCTCCTGTCTACGAAAGGGCCACATACTGCTCTGGCGACTTCCCTAGGCCGTTTGTCCTCGAATTCGAGCAGAACAAAGCTGTTATCTTCGGCCAAGGACTGAGGCAACTCGTACCACGTTATGTGGCTCTGTGGCACGAAGTAGTTCGCCTGCTGCTGCAGGCTGCTCCTCGGATGCCCAGGGAGCACAAACCAGCCGGTGACTGCCTTTCTTCCTCCGCTGCTACACAGCGCTACCTCGTGATAGCTCCTCTCACACACCTCGAACACGACCAGCCTGTTGGCAACCACCTGCACCCTCTTATTCTCCGTCAGACAGTCATTCTCGTACAGGATGAGCTCACCGCCGCCATCATTGAAATCCTCGAGATAGAAGCTAAAGGCAAAGACCCGGTCGTCGATCATGTCGTCGTGGCATCTCAAGAAGTTTCCTGTGTCGTAAAACGAGGCAAAGATGTTGTATGAACGGCGCTCTAGTGTACTGAACCGTCCGAAGAAAGAGTCGAGTGCTTCTTTGAAGAATTCAAGCTCAGTCATCCCGCTCAGTTCCTGAGACTGGAAAAAACGAAACAGGTCACTGTGGATCTCCTTGAAGACGACCGACGAGTAGGCCCTCTTCATACAAGCCAGCTCAGTCTGGGCGAGGAAGCCGTCTATTACAGCGTGGAAAAACGGGGTCTTATACACTGCCTCTCTCATTCGAGGGTAACGTAAAGAGCATAGAGAAGTTTCTCTGAGTTCTGAGACAGTCCTAGCATGCTGGAGGATGCTACAAAAGATGTCAGGACGAACTCAAAGTATGACAAAAAATAATAGAAAACGAGAGAGAAGTAGTGCAGTATCATCTTGGTGCACGCATAAAGGAACGCTTCTATCTATTATTTTTTCTTTGCCAGGAGCGGGAAAATCTTCCAAAGAGATTCATGACGGGAGGGATCACGTGACGGTACTGTGGGATTCGTATCCACTAAAAACCCTCCTTCCTGACTACGGTTCCTGTAGGGCCACCATACCTTCGTGGCATCGGTTCCAGGAGACCGTGACTTCAAGTCACGCCGAGTCGCTTACAACGACACGATAAATGCCTAGCATTATCGCTGAGGTGGCAACAGAAGTACGGCAGAGCTACCTTCGAGAGAAAAACGATTGCGTGCTGGAAGTGGTATAAAGAGTGTTATCAGAGGACTCTGTTTCACAAATCAGCGTTGACAAGCTCCTGTCGAAAGGCACAATGATGTGCTGTGCTCTACACAACACCTGTTGACAGTAGACAGTATGGAATTATGAAGAACAGACACATCAGGAAGCACTGTCTACAGCAGGTGATACTCACAGAGGAAGACAAGATGGTAAGTGATGACACTCGCATCAAGACGAACGTCAAGGTATTATAGTACAACAAACAGCTAGCATTGTGGTCTTTTGCAAGAAACGCAGCAAGAACAATGGACGACCATATCAAGCGAGTACATCTGTGTTAACATGGTCGGCACTCGAGTCTCAGCAGATGATGCCGAAGGAACCACAGGGATGATCTGGCTAGTCTTTTGTCGCTTTGTGCATGCATAAGCTGTATCTAAATCTTTTGTTTTTTTGTTGACATCTCTTTCTTTTGTTATTAGACTTTCATGCAGCTAGTTAGTCACAACACTACCAGCAAAGTCAAGAAGAACACTGATGGGCAAGAAACTTCTCAGTGATGGTAAAAATGGTAGATAAGAAGGAAGGATAAAATGAACAGCAGCTTGGAAGATCGCCTCATCCCACTTTACAGCCCATTTTTAGTCCGCACTAAGCTGCCGTACAGGCATAGTGTATGTTGTGATGGACATGAGTGTATGAGTAGAAACTTTGTTAGATTTCTTTGGCTTATTTTACAAGCTCATCACTGTCCACAATTCTTTATGCTATGCACATGTTGCATGCTGTCTTCCTTCACTGATCACTGTAGCTCTCTATTTCTGAGTCGTTAAACGTAGATACACTTGTTTACCATTTTCACTTCTCTTTTCGTCCGGTTCTTTACTCATAGAGCTCACCTACTTTATGTTACTCAGCTCTCTACCTTCCTACTCTTTTGCAACTTCATAGGACTTCCGTCCTTCTAGTATCTTCCTAGTGTTGGTAAAATACACGTTCAACATCACGAAGCACTGCATATCATTTATTAAAGTGCTTATCGTCTCACGAGTTCATCTTCTTCCTCAAACTCTCTATCTGCTCGTATACACTGTTGGAAAGAGAGATAAACTCCTTGTGAAAGAGCCTCTCCTCTCCAGAAATATTCTTCACCATGTCGAACAGAATGTCTATCTGCTTGTTCTGCATGTTGATAATCTTCAGCATGCTCTTGATCCCAGCCCTATCGCTCTCGGCCTGGATCGGCTGCGTCACGTGGAAGCGCCCCTTCTGGAACTGCATCGTGGAGACCGGACGCGGTCTCTCTGAGGACTTTATTATGAACCTGCCCCTCTTCTCTCCCTGTTCCAGACTCTCAGCAGAATTTTTGTTGAGGCTGCTCCTGTAAATGAGCAAGTTGGCGCTCTGATCTCCACCACTCTGCTGTGTCGCATCTGTGCGATTGTTATTTACAAACAAGATGCCGTTTTTAGCGTGGGCTTCTGCTCCATCCAGCTGCGTCTTCACCACAGAAAGCAGATCGCACGTGTTCTCGCTCCCCATGCCGTTTTTTACTATCACCTTCTCTGAGCTCTCTGGATCTCCAGCAGCGCCGTTTCCGCTGCCTCCACATCCTTGCTCCCCACACCCACCATCAGCCATGAGGGCACTTCTTTTTCGACAATATCTAAGGAAAAGATCGCATCCACAACTCTTTTTCTGCAGCTCTCTTCCAGACGCAGCCTCTCCCATATTCGCTCGGAAAAACAAGCGTTTATATATTTTTCAGTTCTGAAACTAATATACAAAAACTAGAAATTCTACAGTTTTATTTGAAATTTGTGACAGTTGAAATAATATTCGACATTGACAGCGACAGTGGGCGATCGAGAAGGGATCAGAAAGGTTGCTGGAAAGTAGCGTTTCAGTCAAGATGGCTCTGGGAAGAACGAATAAGAATGATTTGACGCGTATTAATCCATCATAAATTAGATCGGTGACGTTGAGTGCTTCTTGTAGTCTGTTGTCGGTACAAAGGTATATGGAAGTTCTAGCAAGGTGCTTTGGTAATACTCAAGGAAGAATGTCATGTTGATAGTTTTATGTTATGAAGTAGCGTAGGGAGATGTTAGTTAGTTTTTGGCTGTAGGGTAGTCGTAGACACATTAAGGAAGAAAAGTTAGTGAAGACTAATAACAGAGGAGTAAACTTACGTGATATATTAATGGCATGGTGCTGCTGCGTACACAAAAATGTAAAAGGAAGAGGAATAGAAGGTTTATGAATGTTATATTAGTGACAGTAAGTAAGTTTTGACAGGCAAACAATAAAAGTACTAGAACTCAATATAATATTTGATGACCTGTCACACAAGTTTGCCACAAAACAGTTACCGTCCTAAAAACAGTATAGCAAGTACATGAGGCTGCTTGTGGCATTCCGCCAGGTTTATCACCGACACATCCATTTCACGCCTCCAGATCCTGTAGCAGTCAAAAAAACACATTTTCTGAGAAGATGTGAAGGATGATTGAAGTTTTATTAGTGATATTGCAAAGCACAGACCTTTTGTTGTCTTTATTACAGCGCAGTTATGTCATACGTACAGCTGTGTTCTTCAGTCAAGCCTGAAGCGATACTAGAATTGATTATGACAGCTATTTCCAGATGTACTCCTGTCATCTTTGGTTCGTCCTCTACCTTTGGGTTCTCCGTACCAAGTAGCTCATATGTTGCTTTCACGATACGCTGTTATCATCTCCCGCATCATTGTGAATGCTTCTGCGTGCTTCGAAGGAAATGGTCTTAAGAGTTTTCTTGAGTAATCAAGAAAGAATGTAGGATTTCGCGCAAGAAGAAATCGTATACTCTTTGACGTACTTCGCATGACAGTTGGTGACTATTCCGTCCCATGTTAGAACATAAGGAACTATCCTGGTGGAACACTTATGTAGTAGCGATATCTCACCGGCAAGTAGATCGTACTTGTGAAGCTTCTCAGTCTCGACTGTTTTGAGGCAGTCCTGACTAGTTATTCCTATCTTAGAGATCAAAGTTTCATTTTTCCTCTTATCGATGACTAGAATATTCTATCATATGGCGAAGACCTTGACGTCTGTCTTGACTCTCGTATCAACACAGATTTCCACACTGTCTTTTGCCAAGATCTCAGAGACTGAGTGTAGTCTGATGTGCTTAGAGCTCTTAACTCTGTATCTGTTACACAGGAGTAAATGAATGCAGCGTACCACCTCATTATGTCTTCTTGTATAGTCATGGCTCAGCAGCCGATCACACTTGGAAGCAAGGTGGTCAGCTAGCTGTTTTAGCACTGTTATTGCAGTGGGGACATCTAGACTTCTCGCTGAAAAACACGTTTCTGTCCTGTAGGTTGCACAGCGCAGCTTCTTCTCTGGGAGTGATGTTGCCTCTGCGAAGCCACAATGCAGAGTCTTTGATTCTCACTAGTTCGTTCTCAGCGGCCCTTTACAACATCTGGTGCAAAATCCTACTGTTGATTTCGCTGTATAGAGATGCTCGTTGAGCATTGACTAGAGACTGTCTCGTGATTCTGACAGGTTGTAGCGCGCAGACAAATACTCCTGTATCAAAGACAGATGCGTCTTATGCATACGCTCAGTGGACAGAATGGCAGACTGGTAAAAGGGGCGAGGGATGAGCTAGCCAGGGTTGAGTATAGCTGCAGAAGAACAAGCTCACTCCTAAAAGTGATGCTCTGCAAACCACGGCCCAGCTCAGTTCTCGGCAGGTACAACCTGGCTTTGCTGGCTGGCTGGTAGTTCACATGATGTTGTAGCAGCACCATAGAGCTTTTGGAACTCTTCAGAGTCTATCCTCCACACGCTAACATAGTAGTTTAACAAGGAGATTGCGTGCTCGTTGATGGCGTGGAAGATACTGCGTGTTTAGCTTTGTCGTGCACAGTCTTTTTGGCTGAAAGCACTGAAGAGAAATATATAACAAGGTACTTGCTAATAGAGCGCATGAAAGAATCTGAGATTTACTAGTGAGTCTGAAAGAGCGCCGGAGTCCATGTCGCGTGAAGCACTTCACATCATAGAGACTCGTCACATAACGAAAACTTACAGGGTACCCCCTTATAGCTCCAGCAGAAGAAGAGTGCAAGATGCGCAAAGTCCAAGTCTTTCTTCTTTCCTGCCAGAATCACTTTAGATTTGGAAGACTTTATGCTTACTCTTTTCTCTACGAGTCTCCCGCTGAATGATCTCAGTTGCTTTCTCACGAATTTTTCCAGTGCGTCTTCAGGCAAGACTCCCTCCTCTCTTGTACTGAAGGACAGCCTGTAGCACACTTCTCCCGAGCTCTTCCCCATTGTGGAAGACTTGAGAGTTTGAAAAAAAACAACAGCCAGTGGTTGGCGACAATGACTATGGGTAGTGTGTTACTAGCACCACTTCACTAATGCCATATTAACATAATGGCATGTTCAAGCTAAGGCTATCATATGCAGACTCGCGAAACACCTACGAATATGTTTCCTCTCACTTATCCCTGGTTTGTATGCTTTTGGTGTCGAAAGCGTAAAAAAACATGTGTTAATGCAGGGAGTGCCAGTATACGATATGTCATGTGGTAGCCGATGAAGGTAACGGGAAAGCTATTGACTCTTTCACGCCTTTTCTTGCTATTCTGGTGGATTCCAGCAAGCTTTTCATATCTACAACAAAAACATCGACATCCTATAGCACAGCACTCTGGCCTGTTTACATCATTTCTCGGGATCCGTAACCTACTTTAATGAGGACTGATCATTTGCCTGCAGCACACATCAACTTCTACAGTCGTTATTGATATCAGTACCACGGTCATTGCTAGCAGTATGACTTGACAATATGCACGCCCCATTGCCTTCTCTTCTGTAACAGTATGCAGCATGTTGACACTCTCCTCAGTAACACTACTTTTCATCCTTCATTATAAATTATTTATTAGAAGGTCGTATTCTCTTACATGCCTTGTTGTTAAACTGCAGTAGCTTCACCTGCCATGCCATTCTGGCCATCACCTACTAGCACCTGTCCACCTGCTACCATCTTTCCCCGAGAGTTTCTCTGAAGTCTTCAGTTCCTCGCCGCCGGTCGAAGGACACGCACTCAAGCGTTTTCCTGAGAAGCTGTGACTGGATGTACGCGTGGATGTTAGGAGAAATACCCAGCATCTTCGCATACCGGTTGTGGTACTTAGTTACAATGCCGTCCCATGTCATGACGTACGGTATGATCTTAGTTGAGCTCTTGTATATTAGCCCTAGCTCGTTCGCAAGTAAGTCATACTTGCGTTTCTTCTCTGTCTTAACCGTATGTAGCCAATGATATCAGCTTGTTATGCCTATCTCAATTATCGTGATCTCACTGCGCTTCTTGTCAAAGACTACAATGTCGGGTCGGTTGTACTGCACCTTGACGTTCGTCTTGATGCGAGTATCAACGCGGATCTCAACATCCTCTGTGAGTATCACCTTACTCATGTGATAGTAATCGGTCGCAGCGAGATGCCAGATGATCGACTGTCTTGTTCGCTCCTGAGCAGTGTGGGCACCTCGTGGTCTTTCCCATGAAGATGTTTCTGTCCTGTAGTGCGCAGAGAGCAGCCTCCTCTCTAGCACCGATAGTCCCGTGTTTCAACCATGCGGAGGAAGTTGACACATCAACCAGCTCATTCTCACACGCCATGTGTAGCCGTTTGTGAAGTTCACGAGTCATGATCTCGCTAATTAACAGGCGTTGCTGAGAATTCTTGATTGTCTTGGTGTCTACCATTCTCTCAAGCTTGTACTTGTTCCTTAGGTAAGGGATAATCAATGCCAGATGGGTCTTGTCTTCTTCCTCCTGGTTCAAGATGGCTGCTCTCCTTGCCGATGAGTTCTTAGATTCATAGAGCGTGTAGAAGAGGCTAGCTAGCATGAGCTCAGACTTGAGCTCGACACTATGCAGACCTCGTCCAAACTGACTGCGGGGCATATACAGCCGCTCTGCTCCCAGAACAATCCTTATGTTCCTATCTTTGGCCAAGATCACAGTCAGGATGAAGACACGAGCCGCACACCATCGATCAAACACGATGGAAGCCCAGTAAGAACTGATAGAGGGATGAAAAATGATGAAAGTCATTAGAACGAACCAACTGATGCTGTGTTAGAGTATTGCTAGCACCAAGAGCATCCAGTTCACCATTATCTATGGATGAATAAGGCTAGTCAGGTGCTCTTGAAACATGCGGCAGGGCTCTTACAGTGCGTCAAGCCACAGCGCAAAGCCTAAATAATATAATACAACACAGAGAACATGGTAATGCCCGTCTAGTAAATACATTTTATTCCTCGCGAGGAACAAGATCACTTGAGAACGCCGCCTGGTAATCCTGCTGTGCTGATCTAAGACAATCTATCTCCACGACCAGCTCGCATTTCTCCCTGAAGAGCTGCTCTCTCTCCTGCACCACCTCCTCCAGTGCGCTTTTCAGATCAGAAGCCTCCCGGTTCTCCTTTCCCTCCAGTATCTCTATGCACTTGCTCAGATCGTACTTCAGATTTATGTCCGCAGTGAGCTCCATCACACCCTTAAGGTATCTCAAGACGGCCTCTTTTTCATCCATCACCTGGGGCACAGTCTTACTCTTGGCCTTAGATTCAACATCCGTCTGTTTGTTTGTCTTGTCTCGTAGAACGACGCGCATTACGGGCCTGTGCGTGAAAGGTAAATTTATATTTTGGCGGGAAGCATTGTGTCTTCAGCGGGAAAGTAGGAGGTTTTGCGAAGATGAAAAGTGCATGCCTACAGTTGCAGGGTTGGATGGAAGGATGACGTAGCGTGCTACACTGTTTCCCTTCCATATAGCAAGAGAATACCTTGAGTTGAAATAAGGAAATAATTTTCAGGATCGATTTAGGCACTGTCGTGCTTCCTTGTTCTCATGGATCGTTTACCCGGCTAGGAACCTGCACTTTTGTAGGAAATTCTACGGTCTCAGAAGAATACCAATCCGCCTCAATACGAAATCGGGCTCGTGTGATCGTACAGCTATCCAAGATAGCCACTGGCTATATATCACCCTTCTGTGAACTGCATTCGAATCACTTTTACTGTGTCTCATATGCATTACAGTGTATCATCACAGGCTAAAGGGCTTACTGTCAGGTACTTGAACCTTGTCTGAATCTGCCGGAATGTGAATAAAAAAAACAAAATATCGTTTTACTGGGATGCCTGCACACACAGAATTGACATCGTACAATTGAGCCTGGTATGGAGGCTACTGTAGTCATGTGCTAGACCTTAGAGCCGAGGCTTCAGGTGTGGATTCAAAGCGGCTAGATTTCTGAGATGAGATAGAGGAAACATGGAATGAACAGACCAATGGATCTAAAGTCCGGGTAGACTGTAATCAGCTATACATAGACAGCTGGTAACAATCGGGTATATAGTTATCTCGGTCCCGGGACTATCGATTCATAGTGTGCCTGTGCACCATCTGAGTATTCCCTTAAGTATGACAAGGGCATCACATCCAGAGGTATCGCTATTTCTGCGCGCATGTAGCGCATAGCTTCGGGACCGCTCTCGGAGGCTATGTATGGTAAGGCCTGCGCGAGATAACTGTCATAAAAGCCAGGAAGCTTATGAAAGCAGCTCAACTCCAGACGTGTACCTGATAAAGTGAGTAGAAAGTTTTGTAGAAATATTTCGCAAGGTTTTCCTGATATGGTCTCCTAAAGGTAAAAGAAATTATTTTTACTGATTCCTTAGAGTAGTGTGTAACATCTATAGTTCTATTGTGATGCTCTTCACCTAAGCCAAAAAGAAGAACATAGTCTGGAGAGTCTTCCTTTCAAGTCTTTGTGTCTTCTTGTAGGGTGCGAAAAAGTTTCATAGATTTGTGTTATAGGAGAAAGCTGTCGCAACTGCCATCATTTGTATCAGCTTTCAAGCTCGCACTGGAATATAAATAGCATGCCTCTAAGTTTACAATGAGGATGTCAGAAAGCCTTAAGTACAACTGCAACATGTGCGATCAGCACTGAAAGGCTTGTCAAAAAGGAGCAATCAGGAGTTACCTGAATCATATCATATACAACACACTCTTCCCATCGCACCACATACAAAAACAACAGGAGCTTCAAAAAAGACATCAATCAACAATTTACTTATCTTTCGACGGTTATCTGCTGATGATATCGGTTTCCAGCCGTTGTTAGATCGCGCAGGCATATTCCTTGCCATCCATCTGGCTTATCCTGGGTTAGGTAGTGCAAGGCGGAGCGGAGTAAAGCCTCCAAAGAGCATCACAATAGAGTCGACACAGGCGTCGAACTTCTCGATGGTATCACAGAAAAATTCGAAGGAATGACCAGCGAACGAGAACCTGAACGTGCAATCCTCGGCACAGTAGCTTGGGGCTGAAACGGAAACATCCAGTATCTCGACTATCGAGCGCGTCTCAGTTTCAAAGATGAAGAGGGAGTACCCGTACCACTTTACATACCTTCTGGTCATCTCGTCCGAGTTCCTCCTGATTCCAAGATACCCGGCGAAGAAGAGACAGAAGGCGTGGCGTCGTACCTTTATCCAGTGCTGGAGTTCCGAGAACGTCTTCGGAGCTGGCGCTGAGATCACGGGGAGCTCTTCTTCCGGAATGTATGCAATGAGAAGATAGAGGGGGCCTACTCCTATCCCGCCTCCCGTCACTAGGTTCTTCAGCCTCCCGATTATACTTCTGGGTGTCCAGTTGTACCAGTTAACCTCGTGTTCTCTCAAGCGGCTCTGGCAAGCAACGAGGTCCCTTCGTGTGAGGCTTAACAGGCACTCTCGGACAGGAGACAAGCTCAGTCCTCGGAAGACTCGGCTGAATCTGCTGTGGAATACGACTAGCTTTATCTCTACTCCTTTCTCGTCTGCAGGTACTACGAGGTGGTAGCCGATCTTTATAGGCTGGGTGATTCCGTAGCGGGGCGTACTGTATGTCTGTCCTCCGACCTCGATCTTCATCGAGAAAGAGTCGCTGGCCCTCGAGGTCCTGAAGTGGTCGAGAGAACAGATCTGGACGTGCAGAGCACCTGGAAACTTTCCTTTGCTCGTGTTTCCACGACCACTTCCTTCCAGCTTCCTATCCTCTTTAGCTTCAGAAACCTTCTTTTCACTCACTTCGAAGCAGCCCTTCAGCTCCATCTCATCTTCCTCTCGGCCCGTTACTCCCTTGCCTTTCATTTTCCCTTTATCATGGTCGTCTGATCCTTCCACCAGTATCCTGCTTGCGTCGTCCTTTCCTTCCATTTCTCTGGAGCTGCTCTCCTGTTGCCCTTTTACGATACTACTGCCACTACTCTCCCCCACTAGACTTTCAGTATCATGACCTTTCTCAGTAACCTGTCCCTCTTCTGGTGCTGTTGCACTCCTCAAACTGCGTGCAATCTCACGCTCTTCAGGATCCATCTCGAACAGAATGTTCTTAAATGGCTCTTTACGAGTGTTCTCTGCCATCACAGTTCTCTCTCTGTTCTTGTCGAAGAACGGAACCAGGAAGAGCTCCTCGCTCTCAGGCAAATCTACGTCATCAAACATCTCCGGATCCATCTCGCATCCGCTGCTGGAATCGATTATATGAGCCTGCAAGAAATCATCCAGCTTCTCCTTCTTCGTAACCATGCACGACTGGTCTCAGGCCGCCCTGATATTCAGTGTCTGAAACTTGTCTGAAACGGCTCGTTTGTTGAGTTCTGAGAGTCTCTGTTTCAAGGTATCTTCTCAGGGTGCAGCACTAGGCGAATGATTATAGTTCGATCCAACACTAATACATTCTCCTTTGCTCTTGTCATTGCAAAGGACAATGTATCTGCATTTGCTTGTCAACAAGTACACACAGTGTGTCTCTTTTACACTCCATTTCTGATCATCATCTTTGGCCTTTATTATTTGTTGTATTACGGTTGCGATGATATGGTTCTATACATCTGCAGCTTACACGGGTACTATTTGCGCAAGACCTCAACCTACCTACGCTTACCTCTCAGAAAGAGAATGAAGTGTTGTCTCAGAGAGCAGGTGTAATAATAATAATGATGATGTAATATAAAAAAAGTGATGGTAAATAAATAATATAAGTGGTTCTATGCGGTTCGCAAAAACCAACACCCAAGCCTGCAAATCCTGGTGCTGGGTCTCAATCAGTCCTATCATGTCACTTACCTTACTATCTTTTTTTCTAGAAAGTAGTAACAAGGTTTCTTTGGCAACCTCTAGATTGAATAAAAAGCACTTTTCTAAATCAGCTTCGCAGTCAGAATCAAGTAGAGCTGTCTCTTTCGGTTAATAAAGTATCATTCGAGCAATATTGATTTTCTAGTCTCATATATCAATTAAAATATTGAAATCGTGGAACATTTCAGAAGAATTTGACTGTATGAAGACATATAGGCTATTATTAATGAATGGCTGGATACACGCGAAACATTAACAGTATGTATATGCCTTAATCTGCCTTTGTACTATTTAGACACTTTCGTAAATTATTACATGACTTTAAGTTAATAAAAGCTAAAGTCTATGATTAAAGAACACTAAATATGCAAAATTTGTAAAGTTGAGCTCAGAGGCTTGAAGACATGATTACCTGCCATCATATGCGTAAGGGTTTTACTGTTCAGAGGCATAAGTACGTTATGAAGATGATCCGGGAGACAAAAATGCTATGGCGACTTCTTTTTCAAATATCCTGGCATTATAGTAGGTACTGCAAAAAAAATCGAAGATATTCAAAAGACCCTATCAAAGATCACTAGTCTCAGCCCATGGACTGCCAAGATGCACCACAGCTATTGGCTTGGGCTTAGACAAAAACCGGAGTTGTGGGATCAATCGTCGAACTTTACCAGCTGTCAGTCAATATCCGCTAAAAAAATCTGATAGGATTTAGTGATTAAAGAGTCGCCAAAGCTAAAAGTGACAAAAAGAAACATCACAGTAGAACGACTCAGTTCGCTTGCACTCTTATTCCCGAGCCATCCGCAGGTACGAGGCAATCGCAGCTCCAAGCCCGGTCACAGCCATCTCGGCTCCTCCGCGTACTCGCACTTCCACACGCGTATTTCCCTTCTCTGTACTGCTGATGGCAGTATTGATCAGCAGAAGAACCCCGTGAGCAGTACGACAGGCCAAGTTCGCAAGCAAAAAGCCGTTTCCGGCAAGTCTGCTGCACAGGTAGCCTCTGCAGTGCTCTGCTAGCCCAGACAGCAACTCCTCGCCATCAACAGCACACTGGCTTATTATTACACTGAACGCATTCTCCCAGGCAAGCTCACGCCAGACTCCCTTAAAGTCGTCGATAACGGCTTTCTCCAAGAAGACAGAAATGTCAACTGGCACCTCAGAGAGCTTCTGCGTATAGAAGGAGGCATATTCCCCACTCTTCGGATACCTGAACGCCAGTGTTCCACCAACAAAGCAAGAGATCCCCTGCTTCACTCCGAAATTAGCCTTCAGTGTGGCTGCAGCTCCTGCCTGCAACGATATTGGAGAAAGGCGAGTAATCAGCACAAGCTGCTGTGGGACCACGAAGTCAATCGAAAGGTCTTGCAAGTACGCTTCCGTTTGATTGATAAGAAGGATATCAAGAGAGACTTCAAACTTCCGCGTTTCCACAGATGCTTCAACGTACAGCGGGTCTCCGAGGCCGCTTAGCTGGTAAACGGTCTCCCTTGTCTCCGGCTTGTCTTCAACCATAAATGGTTTCTCGTCTTCAAAAGAAGCACAGAAACCTCCTAGAGTCAATGGAGCAGTAACTTCCAGACCTCTCCAATTCGACTTCCCAGCCTTAGACTCAAGGCATACTACCGAGTTGCCACCGACAGGATTGAAAGCAGCGCGACTGGCACTGAGTGGTAACGAACATCCTTTGTCTTCTTCCCTACCTACGTCATTGGTCGTTCCTGAAGCTGTAGTCGTGTTGGTGTCCCTCAGCGATCCTTTGCTAGTACCATCTTTGTCGCTATTTCCGCTCTTCAACAGCCTACGGATACAGAGCGTAATTGTAGTACGTGAAGATGCATCGAGAAAACCAGCCGAATCACAGTGCTGTAGGAGTTTGACAAGGATTCCTATTGCTTTGGGCTTCTCTTGTCCATCGTAGTGCTTCTTATATCCTCTCTGAATCGCAAGAGCTAAATGGCCAGCAAGGCACACCTCACTTTCTGTCGAAAGATAAAAGGGTGGTTGCTCAAAATCAGCCAGGATAGTGTCCAATAGAAGATTGTATTCAGCGCGCGTACAAGAGCCCGAAACTACATCTAAAGCTGTCCTGAACACTCGCCCATAGCGGATATTTCTGAGCTCTCGGATGATCTTAGCGACAGGTGATTCCGAGACACTTGTTTTCCTGCTACAAGTATCACCCTTTTGTTCCGTTCCGTCTTCCTCCTCATTAGAGCCGTGGTTGCCAGCTCCTGTCACACATTTGCCAGACTCAGCTGCATCCTCATCGCACTCTTTCGCTATCTCACCTTTTGCATCCTTGTCTCGATGACTATCACTATCATCTCTTCTTTTCAGCGCAAACGAGGCACCTAGCAGTCTTAGCGATGCCATGGCAAGCGCAGCATCCTCTCCTGCAAACACAGTCTGCGCCTCTCGCAGAGCACCCTCGTTCACGACTCCGAACTCCTCAGAAAGATCCGCAAGGCAGTCCATGAGAAGAACTCGGAACTGACAGCTCTGCTCAGACGTTCCACACTGCTCGTATTTTGCCCAGATCAGATCTGAGATAGAAACGAACTCGTGGGTCTCAGCCGTCTCCAGGGCATGCCTGAAGAGTTTCTCAGAAAGCTCCAGGTCATACTGATCGGCAAGCGAGACGAGATCGAGAGAGTGGCCGCGGATGAGGCACAGCACATTCAAAAGGTCTGGTCTGCATATACGGCTCTTCTGAGCAGCTGCAATCAGCGAAGAGGTGCTGAGTGAGATAAGGGATGATAGACGATTATCAGAGGACTGCAGACTACCTTCTTTGTTTCCGGCGGTTGCTTCTGTGCCAGAATCCGAGCTACACGAGGATAAAGTGCCATTGATGTGCTCGCCCCGCTTCCTAGAAAGTTGACTGGCCCCAGCAGCAGCTTCATCCTGCAGCTCGGCGCTCGTAGCAACCCTTTCAGCTGAATCAGAGTCCTTTCCTTGTTCTTCCGTAGCTTGAGATGATGGCGATGGCTTACCACCGAAGTTAAGTCCATCACCACCACCACTACTCTCCGAGCCGCGGCCGAGAGCCGAAGAATGAAGAGTGAGGCACGTGCTGGTCTCAGGAGAAGCGCTGTCATAGAGATCGGAAAAAGGACCGAGTGCCCTCTTAGAAATACGGAGCAGCTTGCTGGCAGCAGCAGAGACAACAGGAGGGTGACAAGAGCTTAGGAGCTCTGAGAGGAACTCAGCATCACTAGAGCCACGCACGAGCCAGAGCCAGACCTGCTCGTCGGTAGTATTAAGAGCTATGTTCCGACAGAAAGACCCGGCGGGAATGCCGAGCTGCTCCATGGAGCTTAGAAGAAGAACTATCGCAGTGGGGTTGCTCTCTCTCCTCAGGGCATCCTCGAGCTCAGTCTCAATGTCGATCTCGAAGCGCCGGGCTACCGAACAGAGACACGCTACGGCGTTAGTCCGCACGAAGGCGCTTTTGTGCGACAAGTTTTCCACGATACCCTTGAGGAGATGCGAAAGGTACTCGCCTGTCTCGAGCCTGGATACGAAGCGGAGGACTGAGGCACGAAGATACTCGTTTGGAGAAGACAGGTCTTTCAGGATCTGGTTCATGCATACTACGAGACTGGACTCGTCAGTAAGCGTCTCCAGGTAGTAGTAGAAAAGGCGACGCAGTGAGTTATCGGGGCGGGCAATGACAGCCCGGACGACACGGTGCAGGTGCTCGTGCTGCGGATACCCAGAAGACTGAAGCGCCACAAGGTTGCGCAGTGCACTGTGTGGATCACGTTCTATGGTTGCTGTGTCAGGAATGGCAGTGGGCGCATCGATAAGCAACGAGTGAGGCATGGGGTCCTGACAAGAAAAAACTGATGATAGTTGAAAGGAGAAAGAAAGGAAAGAGGTAAAGTTACTAAGGAAGAGCTAGTGAGAAAGGAAAATATATGTTAATCATGCCATGATGAACAGAAAATGAACATAATAGCCACAGGAATACAAGAAGGAACTCTTACAGGTCTTTGTTTGTATACGAGACATCAAAAATGATTCTGTGGCATAAGAGAATAGAGAGAAGAAGATAGTAGTGACAGGATACTATGAAAGGGAGATGTGAGAGTGCATGACCCGATATATTTCATATATATGGATATAACAGCAAGGTACACATGCTACCAAGTTAAACAGCTCTTTTCATACTCGCACCATTTATGACCCTTAAGAAGTTCCTTCGACATGTGACCCTCACAGGTGATGAATAAACATGAATGCTTGTTGTGTAGAAATTTACATTTAGTCTTTTTTTGGCTTATACGCATTCTCACAAAGCTAGAGTAGTTTCACCAATAATGATATTTCACTCATTTCATGCCATTACCTGTTACGTCGCAATCCCCCGTGGCTTTCCCAAAGTCTGATTACTCGTCACCAGTCGAAGGAAAGATATCATTCAGCGCTTCCCTGAGAAGCTGTGACTGGATGTACGCGTAGACAGTTGAGGTTACACCAAGCATGTTCGCATACCGGTTGTGGTGTTTCGTTACAATTCCGTCCCATGTCATGACGTAAAACATTTCTCTGGTTGAGCTCATATAGATTAGCCCTAGCACGTTCGCAAATAAGTCATGCATACCTTTATTGTTTGTTTCAACCGTATGTAGCCGATCCTGACTTGCAATGACTATCTCATTGGTACTAACAATAGGATAGTTACCGTTGAGCTTGCGGCTCAATGGATCCATGCAAAGCACAAAGAGGAGCGGATAGAGACTGTCACCCTGGAGGATGCCGCGCTTGACACTCTTTGTGAAGAGTGAAGCACGGCCATCCCTTACATCTACCTTCCATCGGGAAACTAGGGTACCAAGGAAGCTTGTCATCCAGGATGGAAGATCAAGCTTTTGGATACAAGCAAGAAGGTACTCGTGATCAACCGAGTCGAAGGCCTTCTTCACATCAATCCATGTAGTCTTGAGCTTGTTGCCAGAGCTCCTACATAGTGCAAGATTGATGAGTGCTTTCTTCTTGGCACCCTGTACCTTCCTGACAGTACCAAGCTGGTTCTCTGCCAGGAGCCCACGAAGCTCGACAATTTCACGTAACAATCATGTTAGGCACTTAATCGTCAGCTTATACAGGTTAGACATACAGGTGATCGGCCTGAAGTCCTTACCCTATGTGGGGATCCCTTTCGGGATCAATTACGTTATCTTATGCAATTCGAAGGATAGTGACGGTGTTTTTACGCAAGCAGATTAGTCATGCTGAAGCATAAGTTTAATGCTGCCACAGCTTGCTAAAATCCATCACCGAGTATTTTATGCCTTGTTCTGAGCACCATTTCCACCGCAACTTGTGCTAATAGTTACTACTGAAAAACTTATATATACTATCCTAAGTCTCCAGCTATCTCCCTCTAGTGGCATTTCTCTGTCTTCATATCAAAACAGTATGAGCTTGCTTCGTGTGTATAGTAGCATCCAAGCAATACCCACGATAAAATTCACAGCTTCGTGGTATTTTCCCTCAAAAATTTTCAGACCGATCTCGAAATTTTTGAGGCGCCCCTAGAATGGCTGCGGTACAGATGCGTGAGAAGGAGCTCATCCACGTTACAAGCTGCGGTATAGAGTCTTGCAAGCCACTGCAGGATGAACACGGAAATGGCATTCTGCTTGCTTCGAGAGACTGCAAGGTGCACCTGGTCAGGATTGCAGAGGACCTTGCGTCTGGTTCTTCGAGAGTCGTCAAGTCGTACGAAGGAGGCCACGCCAAGAGGGTCAGAGATGTCGAGTACTCTGCGGCCGGTAACAAGATCATCTCTGTAGCAGATGACAACACTCTTATCATCAGAGAGCGAGACGGGGCTATCGAGATCAAGCAGAAAGGTCATAGTAGGAGTATCACGTCTGTGGCTCTTAACTCTGACAATACCAAGATAGTCACGGGCTCTGAGGACGGGAGCTTCATAGTCTGGAACTCTCAGGGTAACCAGGTGTTTGTGTTCGACAAGAGCTTTGAGAACGGCCATCTCGGATGGATTAATGCCTGTGGATTTGTTCCTGGGAGCTCGGACACGCTTCTCACTGCAAGTGAAGATGGGACTGTTAAGATCTGGGACCTAGAAAGCTGCACGCTGACAAAGACTATTTTCAAGGGAGAGTACATCGATCACGAGAGAGCCAAGCAGAGCAATGACATTCAGAAGTTTTGTGACTTTAATGCTGCGGTGAAAGCCCTTGCCTTTGCTAAGAAGGGTTCTCTTGCTGCTTACGGCGGGCGTGACGCTAAGGTCTATCTGATGCAGTTGAAGCACGAGGAGCTTCTGCAGGAGATCACTGTCGACGATAGGGTTACTGCTTTGGCATTTGGTGAGAACCAGCCCCTACTTGCTATCGCGATCCCGAATACTATCCTCCTCTGGAACATTCTGGAACAAAAGATAGTCGGGTCGCTATGAGTTCGCCACCTCTGGCGAGCGTTACTGCTACTCTCTTACTTTTATAGGCGACGAAGTCTTTGCTGCTCTCTACAACGGTACTCTTGTGCGTATCGAGATTGTCAGGTCTAATTAAAGACAGTTTGATGAAACAGGTTGCTGGTATTTTTGGTGTTAGCCTGTTTATTTTTCTTACTCAATGTACTGTATACTAGCCTGTAGCTTCATCATCTCGTTTTTTTACATTTCATTTATAGTTTCATCCGCGGATATTTGATCTATTCACAGCTTTTGAGGAATATCCCATCTCCGTCAAGTACTACGTCGAGGTCCTCTTGTAGAGCTAGAATTATTAGGGAGACTAGACTGAGAGACAGGCGGACTGCTTATCAAGCAGAACTCTTACAAGCCGCGTTTCCAGATTATATCATTAGGTAAATACACTAAAGGCACAATGATGTCCTTGATAATTTATATGCCTGAAGACAATAGACACCATGGAGTGACGAAGAGCAGATACAAGATCAGGAAGCATTTATACATCAGATGATAGTACAAAGGATGTTGGGATGGTAGTTTTGACGGTCACATCAAGACAAATAGGTTAAATCCACAGGAGATTTCACATTGTATTTTGATAAGAAACACAACGAGATTATGACATTGAGATTAGCGTAACAAGCGGATATCAAATATAGACACACAAGAGCGAGAGGAAGTGAAGTATGAGCTAGGAACAATCAATAAGCGTCTGTCAAGAGCAATAATATACGTAATGACAGAAAACAAAGCAGTAAGGGCACTACAAATACTACCTGAAACTAGGTATTAGGATGACATTTCAACATACGTTCAGTTACAGCTTCTAAGGAAGGGATATGCTTAAGAAGCAGATTATCTTCATTAAACTGATAATGGAATCTAAATTCCTAGAAGAGATGAATTTCCTGGGAGAAGGCTGTTGTAGTTCAAAACTGCAAGCAGCTGCCAGCCTAAATAGCATAATAAGCAACTTCCTGTAGTTTAATGATAAATTATGTAAAGAACTAAGACTCTATATTGAATTTACTTGCACTCCCGAGGGCTCTAATCAACAAGTCTGAGGATTTCAGCAAACAGAGTCATCAAATGCTATCCATAAAGGTGACTTACGGCAAAAAGATAGCGGGCTTTCTCCGTAGTGTTGTGGTGTATCTTTACGAGATGCGTCAAAGTTTGTTGTCCAGTCGTCAAAGTGAGCAGCGTAAGATCGGGTCAGACACCAGTATTTTGTAATTTGAAAGCAAAGTTTCCTAGATCAAGATCTTTTCGGCCAAAAGTTCTTGTATCACTAACCAGTTCATTTCATCAGTCATAAAAAGGACAATCAAAGAGTGAAATGTCACAAGCTATTGATTATAGCACACCCATAGCTAGAATGTGACTTTTATCAGACAAAGCCTAAAGATACAAATATACTTCTTATCCTTACCACTACTAATTCATGAGAGCCTCTATGCTCAATTATATTGCCTGTCTTTGTCTTTTGAAGCAAGGCTGAGGAATCCAATCTGAGCCGGAGGGGCCTCGACGAACAAAAAGCAAGAACAGTGCTCACACTCCAGTCTCCCAACAAAGTTCTCGGGAATCTCATATACACCTCTGCATCTACAGACCAGCACTCTCTCTCTATTGGTACAAACAGCGTAGCAGTCTATACACTCTTCACCGAGAAGATAACGGGTGTATGCGTTCTGCAGTTCCATGAAACGACGTGCGTCCCCCGTATCTCTCTTGTTCGGATGCAAGGCTGCAAGTCTCTTGTAGTATGCGCGTTTCACCTCATCTTCAGATGCCCCTCTCCCAACATTTAGCTCCCCATAGATGTCCATGTATGACTGAGCAAAAATTTTCGTGAGGATTGAAAAGACAGTGTGACCGAGTAGTGACACTAAAAGGTCATGGACAGGAAAAGTGACTTTAATCTAACTGTCGATCTCAGATTGGTAGGAGTAAATTGGGTAAAGACTACACCCGTGGGTCAACACCATAAACTCGGTGATTACTGCCCAATATCCTGTTAATAGCAATAACAGGTACATAGACTATTTGTGTCTCAAGACTATCTATCGATCACTTGTACTACACAGAGAGTCCTTGCACAACATCAGATATCTGCTTCCGATGAAGCAACGGCAACACCTTGATAATGTTTAGCCTGTTGTAGATGATAATGTTCAGTCGACATGCGACTCTGAGAAACGCTCACAGAGACTACAGATGGTAAGCTCGTCGTGAGACATTCCGGTCTGAATACTACATTCATTGGGATTGCCTAGCATGAGGTTCTGCCTGCTTGTCTGAATATAAAATACAGTGGTATCAAAGCCTAGAAAAGCACGTGATTATTGCAGCCCATCTCTAGGCTTCTTTCTGGAAAATAGAGAAGGGAGTCTACTTTGACAAGCAGCTACTAAGACAAGTTAAGCTTCCACTCAGTCAACTTTTCAGTGAATAAATGTGCCAGTCCTTCAGATTTTCCTTAGCCAGAAGTTTCCAGAAATTATAACGATTCCAATCTGGAAAATAACCAAAGAGACCGAGGAAAGAGTAACATCTGCCCAATGTTGATACAAGCAAAAAAGAATGGGAAAATAAATGACATAACAAGGATGTACACTGACATAATTAGCGATATACAGCATAATATTATATTTAAGCACTATGCCTGTCCTACAGCTCTAACAAAAGTGTTATAGAGCTGAGAGAGCTCTTTATCAGAGGCACAGAGTGCCATCGCCTCCTTAGAGTCCAGCCCCTCGGGGAGTTTCTCCCTCAACTTTTCCCTGACGTTTGCCTTCGCACATAGCTTCAGGTATATCCTGAGGACTTTTTTCAGGAGGAAAGTCTTGGATGAGTATATGGCTCTGGAAATCAACGAGCTGAGAACTACGTCCATCGCCTGAAAGCGGTCTATGGTCTGTACTGCGTAGTCCAGCCCGCTTCCGCTCATCGAAAGATCAATCGCCTCGAGGGCGACGAGTTGCAACTCCTCACTCTTAGTATCCACCACCTTTAGAAGAAGCGGAAGAAGCTCGTTATTATGTACGCTCTGGTTCTTGCCCTCTCGGAGGACAGAGCAGAATAGGTGGATCGTGGCGATGCGCAGCGACTCGTCCGATGGCATCAGAATGAACGGGTAAAGGTAGTAGTCCAGCTGCGCTTCGAGAAAGAACTCCTTGCACTCTGATATACGGACCATTACACGCAGTATATCCATACACAGCAGGACGAGCCCGCTCTCCTCCCGCGAGAGTGTCCCGCTGCTGATAGGACCGTACGAATCTGTAAGGACCTGCAGAATCACGAGTGGGAACTCTTTCACGCTCCAGACCTTGTGTGCAAGGCTCTCGTCTTTCTGCAATAGCCCCCAGATGTTCTTGAAAGGTACCAGCTTTTTCTCAGAAACCAAGGACTGTCTGGCCCAGTACTCGATGTCCTGTGTCATCTTGAGACGAAGGGGAAAAACTATCAGAAAGATCCATGCTGAAAAGAAGAAGTAGGAGATCTTGTGATGAGAAAATAGCTTAATAGCGTGGAATAGTAAAGAAGTAAAGAATGACAGAGATAGTATCGCTACTGGAACAACGAGATTAGGCTTTGAAGGGTAGCTTACCAGCTGCTACCAGGTGCACAAAGCCTTACTGGGCGTATAGTGTGTAATGAAAAGAAGAGAGTTTCCTGAACATATTCTGAGAAACACTATGGAGTAGTGTAGATCAGCACAGGACTAGTCTAAGACACAGGTAAACTACACATTTGCTTGTATACATGCTTGCGTGTATAGCGCAGAAAGAAGTCAATTCATTAAGAATGATGGTAGGACTGATTCCCAGTGGGCTGATAAAGTTTGTGGTTGGTTTAGTGATCCCTTTGGGATCAAGATATTATATATCTATATGATCACTAGCTTTTTTGTGTATTAAATCTGTTTTATTAGTATTATGGAATATGTAATACAACAAAAAAAAGTATATCCTGACATGATCATGATGGATCGGTAAAAAAAGCATGTATGCTCAGTAGATAGAAGGAGTGTCTCAAATATATGACTTTCAGTTTTTCTTTCATTAATTCCGGCAAAGGCATCTTCTTTCGACTCTTTGTGAAGCCTTGGTGATTTATGAGAGCAAAAGATCGAGTCAATTCCTAGTATACAAGAATGGCGTCGTGTACTAGGATGATGCGTCGTGGTTTACAGAGAAACTGGACGAATTGCCAATGGATTGGACTCCAAACAATAGTTTTAATCTAGTACACGTTTACATGAGTAGAAACGGTCCTTTTACTCCTATGGAATTGGCTTAAAAGCGGCACTATAGTCTGCGCCAGAGTTGCCCGTCCCAGTTCCGGTACTTTTTATTTTCACAGTAAAAAAAGAGCCATGGGTCACGCTGTCTTTGTCTTCGGAGCGGCAGGCGCTGGAAAGACGACTTTTTCGAATAACATGAGAGAGAAAGGCAGAGATAAGAAAATACGCTTGATCAATCTAGATCCAGCTCAGAAAGGTAGTGTGGAATATGATGTGGACCTCTGCGAGTATATAACGGTTGATGAGGTCATGGAGGAGCAAGACTATGGTCCTAATGGTGCACTCTTCTACTCTCTAGAAGAAATGTGTCAGAATATCGATGAGCTTCACCTCCAGGACTTCGAAGACGAGTACTTCTTCTTTGACTGTCCCGGCCAAATAGAGCTGTTCTTGCATTCTGACATCATGGACCGCTGTATCAAACATGTGCAAAATTTTGCAAAAGTCGCCGTGGTCTATCTGATCGACTCTATGAACTTCAAGGCAGGAGATAAGTATTTATACAACAAGTTATGTGCTACCATGACTGCCAGTCGCTTGCTTTGCCCGATTATTCCCATACTCACAAAGTGTGACTTGCTGACTGAAGAGGAGATTGAAGAGATAATGGACAAAGAGGATAGTGCGGACGGAGAAGCTGGCGATGAGTACTCCAGGTTGAAGGAGGCCATTGTTGAGTACGTAACATATAATGGGATTGTGGATCCTATCCCCCTGAACTGGGAAAACGATGATAACGTATCGAATATCTTCTCTATCCTGGATAACGTGCTACAGCGGTACGACGACCTCGAACCTTCTGAGCCGACGGAGTAGAGTATTAGAGTATATGAGCCCTTTTATTTCCAGCGTAGTCTCCAAGAAACCTGCATATTAGCCAGAGCAATAAACAGAGCTGCCTCTCCTTGTATCCCATAAATCATAGAATTTGCTTCGTATTGTGAGCTTTTCGCTTCCATAGGGGTTTCATCTTAATCCATATATATGCCTTGAGACTTTCCTGAGACGCCCATGAATCGATCATCAGTGCTTGTCTCGAAGGCAATGGGATCTGAGGAATGATTGACATATAAAGGGCCCACAATGAGTTGGTACAAAGCAGCACAATCATATATATATGAAAGACAGCGGCCGACCTGCTAGGATGTTGCAAACATCTGTAGACAAGATAGCTATGACTACCATATAAATCTACGTTATCTCGAGATCTCTTCTAATTTCCGATAGAACAAAATATGCCGCTTCAACTCTCCGCTTTCGGTCTATCCTGCAGTGGGTACGGCTCAGGTAGCCCTTGGGTAAGTCCAGATGATGGTTTATAGTTCACTGGGCGGGATGAATATCCTTTATAATCCACTTCAATTTTTTCATCAATATGCCTCGATACTTGCATCCAGCTATGATTCATCTATCTTCCGTTTAGTAGGGGGGTCGGTATGGGTTCCTAGAGAGGAGTGTAAGAGATCCGTAGCATGTTACTAGATTAACCTGAATAGCTTTCTTCTACGAAAAAATGATGGGAAACTGGACACACGTTTGAGCGTCATCACTGTGCTTCTCTATAGTTCTTGCTTCTGCTAAATTAATACAAGGTGCGGCTATATCCCAACAAACCTCAGAGATACGGCGGTATGGGCTCACCTCAATTTATTTAGTGCAAGACAGCAAATTCTCGGATAAAAACAATTTTCTCTTCCCCTTACAACACAGTCACATGCAGCTTTCTTTCAAATTTTTCTCCACTCTCTCCGGAAAATCTGTCGTACTCCAAATAAACGAAAGGACATATGTGTTCGGTGTATTTGAGGGCTTCCAAAGATACTGTATTGAGCAGAAGCTTAGGCTCAATGGGATAGTGGCTGTCTTTTTGTCATCTGTCTACGACATTCCAGGGCTTCTGGGGATGTTCCTGACCGTCTCGGAGTACTCTACATCGGACATAAAGGTAATATCGCCACAGCACTTTACCTTCAACGACATCAAGTCCTTTGCCCGTTTTATGAACACGAAATGGACAATTCTTGACGGCAAGTTCTCAGACGACTTCATATCAGTTGAGAAGCATGGAAGCGATGGTACAAACAACTACATCCTGTGGCTTCCTGAAGTGCGGGGATCTTTGAATCCTAAAGCAATCCCATCTGAGATCAAGAAAAACGACTACAAAAAGATAATCTACGGAACGACAGTTATAAACGGCACAGAGTATAATACAGAGACGTGGTTCTCAACGCCAACACAACGGCTCGGTAAGTACGTCATTGTCTTCTCGAGGGAGAGATTCGAGCAGATTTTACGGGACAACCTGGATGCGGCCGCCTTTATATGTGCTACTCCTGAAGCAAACGGTTTTTTCTGCAAAACGTGCCCTGAAAAAGTCTGGTATTTGGAAGAGAGTAGTGGTATCGATTACTTGAGATGGTACAGAGAAATTCAAGAGATTAATAGTGTTAATCCGAGTATCTTGCTACCATACTTCCAGAAGAAGAGTACAACTGACATCGATCATCCACTGGACATAGCTGGTAAGAGGTGTGGCCAAGCGGCTTGCTCGTGCGATGCCTATGGACATTACGACAAAGAGAAGAACCAGGTACTTCCTCTCTGTATCTCAAGAATCCTCAAGAGGAGAATAGGCACAGGCTATGAGGCCAAGTTTGTAAAGAGCTTGTCTGACTTTCTCTTTGTGCCAATCGAAGCTTCTACGATTGAATTCCGTGAAAACACAAATCAAAGGCCAGATGACAAGACAATAATTACTTTTCTGGGTACAGGATGTTCTCAGCCATCGGTATATCGAAATGTCTCGGCAACGCTAGTAGAGACGCCCGATTCTGCAATTCTTCTTGACTGTGGCGAGGACACCCTTTACCAAATCAAGCGTCTATATGGATCTCTTGATGTCCTCAAGAAGCTCTCCGTGATATATCTGAGCCACTCGCATTCTGACCACCATCTAGGGACTATTTCTGTCCTCGAGAATCTGGATCACACCGTAAAAATTATGGGTCCAGGTTCTTGTAAAAGCTTCATCAAAAAATTCGGCAGGAATAACTTTGAATATCACGAAACGAATCAAGCGAAAGTATTTGAGAGGAAGTTCTATAGTGACTTTGGAATACATACGTACACAACACAAAGAGGCGAGAATAATAGTGTTGTTCCAAGCGATAGGAAAAAAGGATGCGGTGATAACATGCAACTTGAGGATTCAGAGAGCAAGCGAATACAGGTCCAGGAAGGACCTCCCAGTTCAGTCAAAGCCCCTAATGGGACTTTAGATATCACGACAATCATAAAAGCTGCTAATATCGAAGCGAGAAACAGTCATCTCAAGGAAATATTGAAAAAGGTGAATATCGAAACACTCAATCAACACGGAGGGTTGGATGCTTATACCATGACCATACCCACTGAGCATTTCATTCTTAGAGTCTGTGGATGTACACATTCATCTAACTCCACGTCAGTATGTGTCCATAGTCTTTCTACAGGAACAAGGATCACCTATTCCGGTGACTCAGAGCCATCACCGCTATTTTCACTGATATCATATGAGGCAGATCTCATGATACACGAAGGGACTTTTCTCTATGACCAGCACAAACAGGCATATTTTACAAAGCATTCCACGTATTCTGATGCTATGACCGTGTTCCAATCAAGTAAGGCTAAAAAGCTAGTCTTGACTCACGTCTCCAATCGTTATCTCTCAGAAAAGCTCCCTTCAGATATCTACGCACACGACTTTTACCAATATATGATCGATACGTCCGAGACGCAAGAGAAGAAAGATACTGCTGGGACTAATATTGATGTAGGTGAAGAAAAAGATATGACATCTTAAAAATTTGACAACGAAGAACATGGCTATGGAGGTGCTCGCGAAGAGGGTAGGTAAGAATAAATTTATACAGTTCACCGGATAACATTTATCCCATTTCTGTTGATTGCAGAAGGTAGGAGGATTCTACCAACTTATTCAAAATTAACTGAATGTTAGAAGTAAAGTGTTGCTTTCCCAAAAATCCCATCATATTACCATAACGCTTTTAGCCAAAGAATGTTTTTTTTCCATTTCTCTGTTAAGCTGTTTTTCATCTACGCATGAGTATCTGATTCCACAACCAGAATAGAAGAATCCAACTACAATGACATTCTAAATCGGCTTTTACTCGCACAGCCTGACAAAGTTATAAGTATCAGACCGTCTTCCTATCTCGCTCTCATTCTTCGAGTCATTGATCTTTGTACTTCATAACACCTAATCAATGTCTTATCTCTGATCTCACTTTGATGCAAAAACCCTTAAGTGGCCATAATGCCTTTGAATAGAAGGCTCCCTATAATACACCCTCGGTGTATTCTTCCAAGCACATCAAGACAAAATCAAAGAACATTGGTGTAAAGCTTCATACTCTATCAATGATATTTTCTATCAAGATAGACTGTGTCGAACAATTAAGCGTACCGAATCATTTCTAAGGTACAGACAAACGTATAATCGCTACTTGGTCTCAGCGAACCCACGTCCTGGATTCAGCAATTTTCTTTGTCGCAGGAAAAGTCTAAAACAATAGAGGATGAACCTTTCCTGATTGGCTTTGCAGGTTATCGGCAATACCATTACTGGGCTAGATTTCTTTTTGTCTCTGAGTCCTTCATATGACCTGTTCTATTCCTTGTCGCACCTTTATACTCCGAGGCCAAACTTTGACACGGTAGTCGTCGTAATCTCTACGACTACTATGTTATTCACCTTTTTACATATTGATCTTCTAAAGAAAACGTTATAGACTTTGTGATACCCGTCTATATCGAAACTCACTCTTGAGTCATCTCCTTGTTGCTTTTGAGCCCTTTCCCAAATAAAGCCTTGAGGGCCACCTTTTGTTCTTGCCGTATCGTCTTTTATTTTTGTCCGGTCGATATTCCCCACCATGGAGTACGGCTTTTCCGTAGAGCTTTATAGCTCGCAAAAAAAGCTTATTGAAGAGGCTTCTGGCGCTATTGAAAACAATAAATTTGCTGTTCTCAGCAGTCCTACAGGGACCGGGAAAACGCTGTCGTTGCTCTGTACTGCTCTTAGGTTCTTGAAAAAACCAGGACCAGACGATGACATATTGGCACTGTTATCAAACTCGAAGAAAACCCTTGTCTACTACTGCTCCCGAACTCATTCTCAGCTGAGTCAAGTGGTTCGTGAGTTCAAGAAGAACAGTTTCAGCTACAGCACCGTCATTCTTGGCTCCAGAAAGGCGTACTGTCTCTATCCCAACATCTCACAGGCGCCTACCGTCGAGCTGGTAAACAGCCGATGTAGCGATGCTATCAAGGACTCGTCTTGTGAGTACTTTGGCGGAACATACTTTTCAAATGGGATTCAGGATATCGAAGACCTGAAGAAGGAAGCAAGGGAACATCGCTTCTGCCCCTACTTCTTTGCTCGAGACACAAGCCAAGACTGCCAGATCGTATTTCTGCCGTACAACTTCCTATTCACGAAAAGAATGAGAGACACCATCGATCTGGATCTTGAGGACAAGATCGTTATTATTGACGAGGCTCATAACATTGTGAACACTGTGATCGAGCTGAACAGTGCGGAGATAACCTGGAAGAATCTCAGGGTTATGACTTCTATCCAAAAGCTTCCACCGGTGCTTAGGGAGATAATTGAGAAGATCTGCAACTTCGGTCGGACATTGAGTGGAGAGAAGGTATTCGAGGTGGTTTCTTTCCTGAGCCTGGCAAAACTCTCAAAATACAACATGCTCGAGATCGATGACATGATACACGATAAGAAACTCGCCCAGAAGGCAGACTTCTCAGAAATTTTCGAGCTCTCCAGGTTTCTGAGACTTTTGATCTACAGTGATGATACAGGACGTATTTTCTGTGATAACAGCAGGATAAGGTTTACTCCACTGTCCCCTGAAATGTACTTTCAGGATCTAAAGAAGTGTAGATCAGTCATTTTTGCTGGCGGGACTATGGAGCCTATTTCGACGCTACAGTCCATATTCCCTTCTCTAAAGTATTTCTCCTATCCTCCCGTCGCCACTGATTTCCTCCCGATGATCCTTAGCGAGACTGTTCACAAGAAGGTCATAAAGCTTTCCTTCGCTCAACGAGAAGAGCAGCTAGACGGTGTAATAGACACGTTGATAGCACTGACCATGCCTGTCAAGAAAGGTGGGATACTGATTTTCCTTCCTTCAAAGCACCTGCTCCAACTAATCATGGCTCACGAAAAAATCAAGCATTTCAGGCGCAGGGTTAGTTTTGAAGGAGGATGCTCCCTGGAGTCGTTCGAGAAAGACCCTCACATCCTATTTGCTGTCCTAGGAGGGAATCTTAGCGAAGGTATCAACTTCAGCGATGAAATGTGCCGGCTCTTAGTGGTTGTGGGTGTTCCTTATCCTACTGTTTCCCTTGAGACGTCAGAAAGAGAGAAGCACTCACCTGGGTACATGCTTGGGGAAGCAATGCAGCGTGTCAACCAAGCCCTGGGACGAGCTCTACGACACACTAAAGACTATGCTGCCATGATACTGTTTGATTCGCGTTACCAGGCTCTTAAGAAGCATATTTCACCGTGGATCGCGAAAGAGCTGGTGACTCTTTGTCCACCGGCTGCGATACTGAGAATACACCAATATCTATCTCGACATACTTAAAGCAGGAGTCAAACAATCACAAGCCATATACGCCTGATAAGAAAGAGACAATTTAGACTGTAACGGATATTCTATGTATGTATTCCTTTTGTTGATCGCTAACAACTGTCAAAATCCAGTAAATTTTAGGAAATTATATTTAATAGAAGGCCTCATTTGCTTACATTCATTTTCATATTGTTACTATGGCTTTTACAACCAGGCCCTTCTGCCCAACACCTCCTGGCACGTGTTCAAACAAGGCAGTCATCATCTCCGCGGCATTTATCTCTTACAAGCCGTTGATTTCTCGCCGCATGTCAAAATAGACACGCACTCAAGTGTCTTCCAAGTAGCTTTGACTGGATGTCTGTCGCAATGTGAGGCGGGATACCCAGCATCTTCACCCACGGGTTGTGTTGCTATGGACAGCGCATTTCTTATCATGGCGTATCGCATTCTCATTAGAGCTCTTGAATGGCTCTTTATTGACTCTAAATAATAATCTTTAATCTCTTGAGTAAATTAACAGAAGATGAAACCCTTGTCTGCTTCTTTTCTGCTGCTAACCTGTAACGCATTATAGCGAAGGCTTGTTTGAAGACTGTTTTTATATATTTTGAGTTTACAAGACTTTAGAGAATATGATTACACCGCGCTAAATATCTACATTCTGTGCTTTAATCTATTTCTGTGCAAATTTATTGAGAGATACTTGTTTTGTCATCATATCTTTTCCTACTGTGCTTGCTAGACCTTTCTGCAGTTTTCCTTGGTCACTTATCAGGGAAGAACCCGCTTGATTGCTTTATAAGCCGCAAAGTGATTCTCGGCCCAAGCTCCTTAAGGCCGACAACAAAGTTATCGTCGGTATCTTTAATTGCAGTACGGTAGTGCCTGACGTAAATCTTATCGTCTAGAAAGCAAAAATGAAGCACGCGCTGGAAACCTCTTTCCACACCTCCAAACTTTTCAAAGAGAGTCTTAAGATCGCTTTTGCCTTCAAAAGTAACGAACGCTGGCTTTGAAAATATTTCTGGAGCACTGTACTGGAAGCTGCCATCAAACTCTGTAATTTCAAACGTGTAGGTCGGTCCTTTAGGTCTTTGGCCAATCTTTATCACCTTCTCCGAGACAAGAACAAAATGGCTGACACGGAGAGAATCCGCGACAGAAATACAGTCCTTCAACCTAGGATTGATTTCTCGCAAGCCACTCATACTCTCTGGGTCAAATACTTTCCTCAATATCTTACAGAGCTTCCTCGATATCTTTGTTGGCTCTCTCGTTGTGATCACAAGCTTGTTCTTAAGAGGCTCTCTCTCACTCACTTTCTTTTTCTCAGCTGTCTCCTTCGGCTTTCTTGCAGCCATGGCTCCAGCTTGAAATTTTTATTTAACGTACGTGCGGATGTCTGGAAAGAGTCTAGAATTGGAACATGAGAGACACAACTCATGACTAGAAGGAAACGAACATATCCTTATCGCATACTCAGGGAAATTCATTTATACTAAGAATCTCATAAGAGAGTCTATCTGTCATACAACTCTTTTCTTAAGCACTACAGACGAGCAAGTGTATTTGCTTGCGGAAGAACTTCAGCTGGTATATATCCACGTAAATAGGCTCAACTAGAACATCTCCACGTGGTAGAACAAATGAAAGCTTCACAATAAAGTGCTATATAATTGATAAGCATCCGGTGATCTTAGAATCAATTCGGCTAAAATACATATCCAGTTTCCCATAAGCTAGTAAATTTATTATCCTCTTAATCAGTCCAAGGTTTTTAGAAACTTTCACAAACTCTTGACAGGTAATTTTTTTTGATAAAAATATGAGAGCTTCCAATAAAACTGATTTAGAATGACAGATAGCAAACTGTGATTGGATCAATCCGCTGCATAGTCCACTTATACGGTATCAGAAAGCTTCCTAGGCTGACCACTTTATCTTGCTGAGATCCATCCCTTCCTTTACCATCTCATATAGAGGAGAAAGGGCACGTAACTCGTTGACCGACCGAACTGTCTGCTCGACGAGCCTGTCTGCATCCTCCTCCGTAGTGTACTTCCCAAATCCGAATCTGATCGAAGAGTGTGCCAAATCATCAGAGGCGCCCTGAGCTCGAAGGACATAAGAGGGCTCTAGGGAAGCCGAGGTGCATGCGCTTCCGCTGCTCAGCGCAAACTCCTTGAGTTTCATCAACAGACTCTCCCCTTCGACATAAGGAAATGAAATGTTCAAGCAACCGGGTATCGTATTGCCTCCATTCTTAACCATCTCATCGCCAAGTCCCTCTCTAAGCTTGTCGAGGAACCTAGAGCTCAGTCTTTTTATTCGCGACTCATCCTCCTCCATCTCTTTAGATGCTATTTCCGCTGCCTTACCAAGTCCAACAGCCAAAAATGTCGGTGTTGTTCCGCTCCTCAGCCCGCGCTCCTGCCCGCCTCCGTATTGCACGGGTATGAGCCTTGCTCGTGGGTTCCTCCGCACATAGAGCGCACCTATACCTTTCGGGCCGTACATCTTGTGACCTGAAATACTCATAAGGGCAATATTGCACTTCTTGGTGTCGATGGGTATCTTACCGTATCCTTGTGCCGCATCAGTGTGGAAAAGTATATTGTGCTCCTTGCAGATCTTTCCGATCTCCTCCAAAGGCGCCACTACGCCCGTCTCGTTATTCACAGCCATGATAGAGACAAGCTTCGTGTCCGGTCGTATTGCTTTCCGCAGCTCCCTTAGACATATATTACCGTCTTTCTTTACAGGGAGATAAGTCACTGCAACACCCATGTCCTCAAGTGCCCTGCATGTTTCTAAGACAGCCTTGTGTTCAGTCTGTGCAGTTATTATGTGTAGCTTGTTATTATGATAGGAAGATACGCCGCGAAGAGCCAGGTTATCAGACTCCGTGGCGCCACTGGTAAAGATTATCTCTTTCGGATCAGCATTGATGAGAGCGGCCAGTTGTTTCCTGCTAACGTCAAGTCCTGCTTCCGCCTCCCATCCGTAGGAGTGGCTGCGGCTGTGAGGATTTCCGTAAAACGAAGTCATATAGGGTAGCATAGCATCGAGGACACGCGGATCTATTGGCGTCGTCGCCTGGTAGTCAAAATATGACTTAATGGGAGTCGCCTCGCTGCTCCTTCTCGAAACAGCAGCGCTCTTAATAATTCCTGCCATGGGCTCTCTCGTTGTGGGTTTTTTGTCACTTTCCCAGCAGTTGAGGGAAAAAACCAGCAAGAGCATCAGGTGTCATTCAGAAAGACGCTTGAATAACACGGATACAAAGTGGCTGTTGTGTACTGAACCAAGCATCTGATGTCTCTAAACAACAAGAGCTACGGACATGTCAGAAGTACACACTTACCATACGAAGCGACTGCATTTTTATCACTATTACTACCTTGATAAGACTGGTGCAGAACCTTTTCCCTTGTCATTCTTTCTGATGGAAGCACTATGTGTCAGGTTAAGACGTTCTCAGAATGCCTGGCCTGATAAGTAGTATAGAAGGAGACCATGGGCTCTAGTAACCGGCTGAAAGACACTTTGTTGGGTCAAAGAATATTTATTGCCCTATTTTACATCATTATTGTGTCATTGAATGTTAATCAAAGATCCATGACAAGGAGAGTCAGATAATCTGGTGTATGTTAATTGCTGAGAAGAAAAATTGCAATGGTCGTGGAATTGCCTAATATGAGCTCTAATGCTCTTCTCGTTTTTTATATAGGTAATACTTCAGTTCATTCGATTATTTCATTTCCAGGCCTTGAAGCATGGTCATTTCTAGGTAAAAGCTGAGATACGCGCCAGCACCGCGATCCTCGAAGGTGGCAAATGAGCACTCCCATAAGCTTGTTCCCGATACAACTGTCCCCAAATAAAGTCTTAGAAAGCCTAGAGCCGTGTGCTTGTTTGATGACAATATATGACACCTTTTGATTCCAATAGGTGGATGATTACGGGCATTCACTTTTACAAAAATTCTCAATTGCAAATCGTTGCTCTTGTCCCCATCGTCACATGGATCTCCTCGAAGAGTTTGACCTGAAAGATATCATTTATAGAGAAGTCGAGACTGTTTACATCGGAAAGATTCGTGAGAAAGATGCAGTGCTTACGATTCCTTTTTCGAATGCTTCCTCGGGAACTGTCGCAGAATTTCTCCCGAAAATTGTAGAAAGGTTTCTTTCTGGAAAAGGAAGCTCGAAAAAAGGCGTACTGGAAGACAAGTGTCAGGAGCAGTTCCGTCTGATATACCCGGCTTCAGCCGAGCATATGGCAAAGTGCTACAGCTCCTTTGTCTACGAGAAGGAGTCACATGAGGACTACCTCAAGAGCGCTCGATTTCTGAATACCGGTTGGATGGACAACGTGATCGAGAGCAATGCTTATAACGAGGTTGTCCATCTCAACACAAAGGACTACATCGTCATAAATGACTACTTGTGGGATGGGAAAGATCTCGACGGCCTTTACTACCTTATGATATTCAAAGATCCGAAGTACAAGTCCATAAGAGACATTAACGATCTTTCGCTACTTGTGAGGGCCAAGAACGATGCCTTGAGACTGTGTGCTGAAGTAGGTCTAAAAGAAAGTGATATTTCCCTTCACTTTCACTACAGGCCAAGTTACTTCCGACTCCACCTGCACATACTGAATATATCAAAGACAATTGACCGACTTGGATACCCCGGGCGTAATGTCTTCTTGGACGATGTTGTGCGGAACTTGAAGATTGACAAAGACTTCTACCAGAGAGACTGCTATTTCCTCACTCTTAAACATAAATAGTTTAAAGCTGCATCTTTTTGTCTTTACCAGATAATACTAACGCTGAACACAGGGCCAACCAAAGAAAAGAGTAAGAGGCGATGCCCAGTTACCACTATCTTCACATATTTCGCTAAGTCAAATGGACTAAAAAATATGGCTCTTAAACGTCATTTATATTGTGATCTCTATTACTACACAGATCATGGATTGCCTTGTCAGGTACTAGTCTGAATCTGCTACTCTCAGAGGGCGGTTACATTCATTTACTTACCGCTACGAACTTCTTCAGACTGTTCGATGTCTGTGATGCTGCAAGACTTGCGAGAGGTTTTACTCAAACGACATGAGGATGTCAAGCAAAATTTATCAGAATCACTTCTGAATTCTGCAAAAATCTTTGCCATCATCACAGAACATCAAGCTGAATGTAATGCAGGTGACAAGGCATAAGTGGAAAAAGCTTTTTATCCTCTCGATGTACTCTGATAAATATTAATGTATAAATGAATGCTGCTAGTAAAAATTTCCTAATGATGATGACAAACACATGGAATAAAACACCCATTTCTTTAATGGATTCCAAAATAAAATTTGGGTTTTACATTATTCCCGTCTAGATTACTACAAGACTTATTGACATAATCTCTAATTCACCTTATTACCTGATATGCTTTTTTACATCATACCATCAGACATCTTGTCCTGTACTTTCGCTCGTAGTTTCCTCGTTGCCAAAAGAACTACTGTCATCCTTGTCAAGCATAATCAAGTACTCGCCGAACTTGTAGCGGAAGAATTTCTCCTTGATTTGCCTCATGTGCTTCCTGAAGCTCTCTTTATCTCTCTGTCTAATAAAGGCAACCTCATTTATGGCGTAGAAGAGGAAGATGTGGGAGATCAAGTAGATAAAAGAGGCAATGTCCGATGCGAGGAGCATGTTGGGCGACTCTTGTGTCATTAGACAGAATAGGGCAATGATACGGTAGGATGCACTGGCAAAGCAGCACGCCGCTATGTACGAACAGAGCCATTGCACTCTGTTCACTATAGACTCAACCAAGAACCTTTCGGTTACAAAGGTGCTGTAAAGCTCACGAACGCTCTGTGCCGCCTTCTTGAATATCTTGATGAACATTATAGCCATAAATACACTCTCGCTCGCCATCAAGAGCTCCTGGAAAAGAAGCTGGGCGACAAACTGGTCACGGAATCTCATCTGAATAAAGATGAGTGGCAAGAACCTTATTCCTGAGTATACGAGGAGAAACTTCAGCAGAGTCTGGTTGGCGGGCTTGTTGAGCTCTGTACTGCAGAGCAGAATATGAAGGCTAAGGAACATGGTTGAGAAGAGGAGGTTCTCAGGGAATATGAGTAGCAGATTTCCGACACTCTCGAAGGCAAGCTGGTCGGGATGAGAGTAGAGCTGGTGGAGGGATTTCCAGATGTTTATGATGAAAGAGAATAGGGTGCAGAACAGAAGAATCTGGAGAACCCGTTGTTCCTTGGAGTACTTCTTTTGTACCAGAGCCTTCTTAATGAGGCGAAGCATAATTACACAAGTACCCACCAGAAGCGCCAGTATGACTGTCCTTTGCGGCGTCATTGTCTGCACCACTTGCTGGATTGTTTTATCTCTGAAACCCTCAGTCTAGAAACAAACGTATCTCTTCTCTTACAAGTAAAGGTGAGAGAGTCAATTCTATTTGTGACACGTAGTCGATAGCCTTGGCAACATTGAAGCTACTCTTGGCAAGAAGAGCTAGACAGAGGCAGCAAAAATTCCACACACTTTCCTTGGAATGATAAGATGGAACTTAGATAGAAGCCTGATAGTTCCTACACTGTAAGCCTTTGATGGACCCTCTGGGCATGCAGTAGATGGCTCATTTTAGACAATTAGCAACATAGATTGTCTAGCGGGATATGTTACAAAATTAGCTATATCGGTATGCTACCAGACTCTACACCCTAAGAAATCTTGGTTATTAATTTTCCCTTGCATCCAGAAACTTACCACTGCAAACCCCTACTAGAACCTCATAAAGTATATCCAACAGGCCCAAGGAACCTATCAAAATCTTACGCTACACGCTTCAATGACTAGAGATACCAATCTTACCCTACACCTCAATTCAGACCAAGGTGTCACCAGAATTTCCCTATATCTGTCAAAATCTTTATTTGCGCTTGTAAGGCGAAAATCTAGTGTTTGTTTCCCGTGTTTCTACTATCCTCTGTTGCTTATTACGTATCTGAAACCACACTTTGCTTTGCAAAATTGCCCGAGCGGTCAAAAGATCTTTTTCGTGGATTTTACCGGTATAGGATCTGATACTGTTTGAACATAAGTCTTCCAAAGACCGCCCTCTGGTGGCCGATGGAATCAGAGGAGGAGGATGTCCGGGAGAGCATAGAGCCGATAGCAGGAGACACTTACTACGAGAAGCACACCACGAAGTTCGACGACAAGCAAGAGAGGAAGCTGCTTGCTGTGAATGACAAAGCTACGCGGCTAGCCGAACGACTAAAGTCTCCGGAGTATCCGATAAGCGTTTATGAGAGACTGGTCTCTTATATAAGGGAAGAGATTCACAAGGAGTGGCCTGTTCTGTTTGGCGGAACAGTCGAGAGGGTCTTCGTGCTCGTAGATCTAGACTGTTTCTACGCGGCAGTCGAGACGCTGCTCCATCCGGAGTATAAGGATGTCCCTCTGGCGGTGGGGACAAAGCTGATGCTGGCGACGTGTAACTACAAGGCCAGGAAGTTTGGGATAAGATCTGGGATGCCGGGGTACAAGGGACTGAGTCTCTGTCCTAGACTCGTGATAGTTAAGCCAGATCTGAACCTCTACAATATCTATTCAACCAAAGTAATGGATATTCTGAGGGCTGTAGACGACGAGATGGAGATATATGGCATTGACGAGGCGTGCCTGATACTTGATCACGATAAGCTGGAGAGAGGCAGGACAGTTCTGTTAGAGCTCATAGAGGAAGAAGAAAGGTTTGATTGTGACGAAGTAGAGAAACTTTCTGCTGAGCTGAGAGATATAGGAGGGAACCTTGTCGAAAAAACAGAAAGAATGATAGGAGTTCTAAGGCGACTAGTTCACATACGGACGGGACTCACTATAAGCGCAGGAATAAGCGTCTGCAGGGGTCTCGCAAAACTTGCGTCGAACATGCGCAAACCCAACGGACAGTACACTATTGCCGATCACTTTGATGACTACATCATTGATTTGAATGTCGATGAGATCAATGGAGTAGGTAAGATGACGAAGGAAACGCTCAGAAAGGCACTCGGAATAATGACCATACGGGATCTCAGAAAAAGCTTTTTGCAATGTGCGATTGTGTTTAATCGAAGAACTCTTTTCTGGCTCATAAGGCACAGCTATGGACTTATTATCCACGACTCTTCTCCGTTCCCTAAATACAGATCAGAAAGGATATCTCATAGTATCAGCAGGACGATAATTAGCCCTGGCTACAAGGACATACTCGACTGCCTTTGGTGTTTTTCAGAGAAGTTATCGGAGTACCTTAGAGGACGGAACAAACAGTGCACCTTGCTGACAGTAAAGATAAAGTTCAAGACCTTTGATTCGCATACCAAGCAGAAAAAGTTTGATATGCCCTTCTCATCACCATCTGATATCTTCAACCATGCCATAGAAATCATAGACCTACACTTTAAGCGCGACGAATCCAAGCGTTGGATATTCCACGATAGTATCCGGATGATTGGGCTCGCTATATCAAACTTTGTGAAGGAGAGACTCCACCGCGGCCTGAACTTCAAGACAGCTTCCGAGCTGAGGTTCTGGACATCAGGGACTGCAAGAGAAGAGTATATGAGGAAGACGGCTAGAGCTGCCGCAGAGAAGGAGCGGACCAGAAAGAAGGCTGAGAATAACCTTCTTGAGTTTCTCAGAAAGAGAGAAGAACATGAATGAGAAAAAGATAAGAAAAACCACACACTTATAATAGACGAAATCATAGAAAAATAGAATGAGACAATGATCTGGATGCATATAAAGGTCTTTGTCCCACATCGGTATCTATACACTGACTAAGATCTTTCATTTCATCAGAAGGCAGAAGCACAGGATATAGCCCATTGATATCATACAGGCATGCTGTGCAAATAATAAGAGCTTTTTAGGATGTGCAGTGGGTAAGTTTGCTTACTGGTGCGATAAGAAGGGGCATACATGCGATGTTTACATACGTGGGGTGTTGAGAGCTTTAGAACGCGATGTGCTTTGCATTTTTCAACCCAGCTGACGTGTTATCGCGCCTGCACACAATTATTTGACTACTTGTCTACAGGACAATAATATATGTGTGTGAGGATGTATTGTGAGAGGGGTCTGGGTAATAACTTTTAGCAATAAATATTATAGTTTAATTTAGAGAAGCATTCTATCAAATACCGATCAACTTAGTTGGGAAGTATCTGGAAATCATTATCGTTCTTCTATGAATTATCTCTCTGGAGTCATTTCCAGCAACTACGCTAACTCCGTCCTCTAATATGGACCTTTTTCTTTGATGGTTAGCCTGGGGCTCTAGAACTTTTACCTCTGCCAGTCTTTTATATCATCTCGTATCGTTCTTCAAGAGAAGCTAGCATGGTTGATGATAAAATAAATGAAAGTAACTAATTATCAGTAACCAATGATACCATCAGATGATATCTTAGGCACATTCAGACAGATTTGAAGTGTCTACCCTAGAATAATCCACAGCCAATATGTGGGTGTTGTCAAAGCACAGATTACCGGTAGAGGAATATCTACACGAGCTCGACCTCGTACTCAAATGCGACGCTGTAACGATACAGAGCCTTTGATCAGGCATCCTAGTCCGACTGTCATGAAATGCCTGATATAAAGCTCCATTTCACGTGGAGAGAAGTGTAGATCGTTTGATGTAGAATTTAGGCCATCCTCAGTCAGACACTATATACCAAAAGCTACGGTGATTTTGCGTTTGATCATTCGATGATTGTAAATTATAAGATCATATGAAATAGCAGTAATAGGTGGAACGATGAGGTTCGTGATGTTTAATTGCGTATAGGGATCCATTATCAGAACTTGTATCTCTTCAGGTTATTTATAGCACTTGTAAGTCATTCTGTTATTTCAGATAGTGACGATTGTTCGGAAGATCATTCCATCAGTTTCTTCCTTTGTAATCCAGGGTGCCAGAATGGTGTGTGTAGTCTACAGAGCATCGCCAAGATAGATAATAGTATAGAATACAGAGTGTTGGGGTAGGTGATTGCAGACTGGGATGCGCACTACTACGAGCTTTCTTTGTAAGATGTCAATACAAAAGGTCTACGCTTTGTGAGAAATCTTTTGTGTAGTACTTCCTGATGCGAGCCACGATAAACTTTGGCGTTATCAGGACCCAGAGGTACACAAGGAAATGTGGGAAATATGGAACGGTAAAATAGGAGCTACCGAGTGTTTTGCAGACACTTTCAGCCAACTCATCAGAGGTGGGACAGAACAGACTTCGTTTTTGTGTCTCGTCCCTCTTTATAGCAATGAAATCCGTCTCCATGTACTCAACGTTCACTTTGAACTCTCTCATCTCATAGTACATAGACTCGGACCAAGTTTTGAACAGGGACTTGACTCCATTGACCATGGAATAGAACGGTCTCGGCTTCTCTGCCGATATCAAGCCTATATTTACGATGTAGCCACACTTTTTCTCTGTCATTTGACTCAGAATAACCTTTGTCAACTCAAGAGGCCCCCGAAGATAGCAGTCGATGAAGCAGCCCAGGTTGTGATCCACAAACTTTGTCGGTTCTGAGCAGAGGAACCCAATCTTGTTTATGAGCATTCCTATGTCGTATTGCTTTAGGAATGAAAAATTGTGCCGCTTTGTGTAGTCTATCCTGTAATACTTGACTGAAACGTGTTCTTTGAGCTCAGTCTCAAGTCTCTTCAGCTCTTCCTCGTTCGAGCCGAGGAGAATGAGCTTGCATCTCCGAGTCGCAATTGCCCTGCAGAGCGCCTCCCCTATTTCACTTGTGGCGTTAGTCACTACCACCCATTTTCCTCTTATCTTTATCCAAGCGCTTTTGTTGCTCGCGTATGAGTATGCGTATTTGAAGATGAGCGAGACCCAACAGAAAAGCACTGCTATCCCTAAGGTCACCACTAGGCTAATTCCCATGGGATGGAGAAAGTTGGCGAAAAAATTAGTAGCTTCTAAAAATAAAAAGAAGAGGACTTCCGTTTTAAGGATCATGTGTGGATTGATTATAATACACTTTGTAAAAACAGTTTGCTCCACTTTCTCCATTCTAGCGCATTCTAGATTACAAGCCGCCGGTCAACTAGTCGTGGATGCTGTCAACGAGTTCTAAACTCCCGTTTTCATAAGCTTGGGCTAGGAGTATAAAAGAGGATATTAATCCATTGGAAAACATCTAACATGATGCGTCATATTCAAGCAGAAGCTTTTAAGGGTAGTAGAACACTTTAGCTGCTTTTGGGTCTCTACTTTTACTAAACATGTGTCGATTAAAGGCTCTTCCATATCCTATCTTTTCAGTCTGTGATCAACTGGAGTAGTATGATATTTGTATCATGAAGGGACTATAATCAGACCAGGATAAATATACTATGAGTTTTTCATATCACAAAATATCGGTAGTGGGATCCTTAAAGAGCAGTGCCCTAATCTTGAGGTATACTATGAGTTATAAAGTGATTAGAACGCTAGGAATGCCTCCCACAGTATCTCCCTCCACAGCATTCATTCGATCCCTTTCTAGTAACTTACAACCAAGGCGAGAACAGATATACGATAACTAGACTTGGGTCAATAACACGTTCTGAGAATCAATGGCCCTATGAGACCTCACATTCAAAAATACTAATTATGATGATGAATCGAATTTGATATACAAAGAGATTACTGAGAGTAAAAGATATGCTCAGTGTACTACAGTCTCAGTTAATCCACCACTGAACCGGTAAATCTCTCGAGCCAACAGCTATACCATACCTTACGGCTTAACTTGCTAGGTTTGAAAGACTATAGAACTTGATAAGGTAATAAAAGATCTCAGAGGTACACTATAAAACAATCAAAATTCATAAGAAGTAACAGTACAACTATACGAAACCTATAAAGATAACAGATCATCTTTTGAGTATATTACCTTCCACTGATTTGATACTTAGAGCCTGAAAGATATGGATCAGAATGATGCTCAGATAACATGATATGCGCAGATTATACAACGCTATCTTGTCATCACAACCTTTACCTCGTGACATGCATATTTCTTTGAGAACAGTGCTATAGTCCTTTCTTTTCTCACACGAAGACTCAACTGCTCCTCTGTTCGACCATTGTTCAAGGCTTATTATTTGACAATTATTGCCAGAGAACATAGCGAGATAAACCTGAGTACATACACGCACCACTCTAGCTCCGATACAAAAACAACTACCAGATTTTTTACTAAAAGCTGATACAAATAGCTCAGGGTGAGCCACTAGTCTCCACAGTACTTCTGTCCCCACTGAAATTTTTGTAAAATTTTGCAAACTGTAGAGAGGCCACCCCATGGCAGCAGAGAAAGGCACTCAGCACAAGGTGGTCACATTGCCAAGAAAGCCGCGTGTCAGGATGACGAGGGGTGTCCAGACAGAGACGAGGCTAAGGGTCATAGACAATTCTGGAGCAAAGGAGGTCAAGATTATAGGCGTAAAGGGATTTTCTGGAAGGCTCAACAAGATCCCCTGTGCAGCACCAGGAGATATCCTGGTTTGCTCGGTGAAGAAAGGGAAGCCAGATCTCAGGAAAAAAATTGTCTACTGTGTTCTTGTTCGTCAGCGCAAGATATGGAAGAGGAAGGACGGCACAAATGTATGCTTTGAAGACAACGCATGCTGCCTCGTTGACCCCAAGGGAGAATTGAAGGGAACCCAGATCTCAGGACCGGTGCCAAGGGAGGTAGCTGATATATGGCCTAAGATCGCCTCGCAGGCACTTTCTATTGATTAAAGAAATGACTCCCTAATGAAATCTATTAATGCTTATTCTACTAGACAATAGGCTTTTAGCAATGGCAAAGGAGGTTTCAGGCTTTAATTACATACATAATTGACCATGTATGATGTGCGGTTGTAGCCATGTTGCTTGACGATAGAAGTATACTCTCTCTCTTTTTATGTAGGTTTTTTCAGTTGAGAGTAATCTTCTATCTACCGGACGAAAATTCACTTTTTACGTGCTCGAAAATAAGCTTTTAACTCCCTCCTGTTTTACTGAGACGTGCCTTAAGATGATTTCTGTGATATTCACACGGCAAGTCAGACAATTGGTCAAATTGCCAGGTTACATAGATAGGTGAGTGTGTATGGTCAAAAATCCGAGAGATAGTGTCGTATTTAGAAGGTGTTGTTGTTCTCGACTTTGATAATTCAGGGCGTCTGCTGGATATGAAGCATAGGGGTATGGAGGTGCAAGGTGTGACTTGGACTAGCGTGGCATAATAGACATATTCTAATCACATGACCTCTGCATGTTTGATTATATTTCCTCAGGTAATCGAAGGTGTCCACAGCAGAATATAGCCTAAAGGTCTGTACCATGAGATAAACCTCAGAGCGGGACAGTCGATGTAAACATTATCTGATTGAGTTTAGACATTTACTTGAAGCCCACTCTCAGAGATATTACTAGCTCTTAGCGCAACCTATGAGCGTCCCAACACATATTAGAGGATTCTCGGACTATACCTTTCTCGTAGTAGATTTTTTGTGAGAAGGGAGATGGGTGTGGGTAATTACTGAAACCACCATATCGTGATATAAAAGCAACAGGAAATCATCCGAGCTCCACAACCAACCCAATGACAAAAGCTAGTCTATACCTGCTACTCTCAAGAGTGAACTGCCTCCAATCTGACACAGTATGTCTGAAACGAATATGTTTGAACCTTTACAAGAGTGCTGGTTCTGACACATAGTGAAGGACCCATCATCATTTGATTATTCTAGGAAGACTTCACAGAAAGAGAGACACAAGACGACATCTTAGACCAAACGTTTCAGGGTGTGACTATAGGCTGCTCGCCACGAAACCTCATATCTAAAAGTCTAAATATACGTTTCTTACTACACGCTGTAGAGTGAGCCTAATGTTCTGACTGATGTATGCATGTAAAGAAAGGAATAGGTGCTTCTGATTACCTGAAAGGTTCATCGTAGCGTCGTCCCTTTTATACTCTTAAGGTAAAAGAAAGTCATTGAAGATCTGAGTACGATCATGAGGCTTACTGAAACTTCCAGAGAATCACAAATAAAATCAAATCACTTGTTTTTATCATAGCTGATTATTCAGATTTGATTAGGTAATCAAATATATATATGTACAGATACTTAGCACAAAATACCCTAAGAACTAGCCTTGAGAGAATGTTCATCAACTCACCTTTATCTATGGAAGAGTCCTCTTACTATGGACCTACCAACAGCTAACAGCCAGCTCCTTACATCAAGTAGAATCTAAGGATCCCCAAGAAAAGTTTGCACTAGACATATGCCTGGTCTATATCAGAAAGCGGGAAACATTTATTTCTTCTTTGCCTTTGAAGCATTTTGCTTGAAGTAGATTATATCACCATCATTCACAACGTAATCCTTTCCCTTCTGCAGATACTTTCCGATGGATCGCATCTGAGACTCACTGGGATGCTCGACAAAAGTCGCATACTCCATGACTTCCGCACAAATGAAATAGTGCTTGAAGTCGCTGTGGATCACCGCACCAGCGTCCGGGGCTTTGGCACCTTTTCTGATCGTCCAGCTGCGCACCTCGTCTTTCCCGACAGTAAAAAAGTTGATAAGACCCAGGGCAGCGTATCCACGACTAACAACCTTCTTCACAAACTCCTCAGGAAAAGGCTCGAACCCGTCGGAAAGGCCATAGGCGGCGCTGAAAGGAATGACGTTGGTGCCATGGGCCTGGACAACAGCCTTCAAGTGCTTATTGACCTTCCTCTCCGCGTAGTGCTTGGCAGAGATGTTCGCCAGAATGACCACAGGCTTGGTCGTAAGCATATTAAGCGTGTTTATGAACGCGATCTCATAGTCCGCAAACGTGCTGTCTGAGATCCAGCTGTTCTTCAGAAGCTCCCTGAGCTTCTTTGCTGTCTGCAGATTCTGCTCGTACTGCTTATTCCCAGGGTTCGCCCGGACTTTCTTCTCTGCGGTCTGTATGATATTCTCCGTCCACTCGAAGTCCTTCTCCCTGAGCTCATCGCGAACCACCTCTATGTCCCGTAGTGGGTCTATCGTGTTCTCAAGTACGTGCGTTATATTCGGATCCTCAAAGCACCGCACTACAAGAAAGATACCATCTACACCGCGAATGTGGCTCAAAAACTGATTCCCGAGACCTTCTCCGGTCGATGCACCCTTCATCAGTCCTGCTATGTCTACAATGGTCAAGTGAGCGTACGTGGTTTTCTTCGGCTTGTATACACTCGCCAAAAATTTTACCCTCTCGTCCTCTATTGTCACTTCACCTATAGACGGGTCTATTGTACAGTAAGGGTAGTTCTCAGCCGCGACTCTGGCATTTGTAAGGCGATTGAAGAGGGTTGACTTACCCACGTTTGGAAGTCCTACGATACCCATAGACAGGTTGGTGGAGGCGTTCGGGCGCGAAAAGACTGGACCGTCTTTTGCAGCTTCTAAAGTCTCCTCTTTTTTCTTTGCAGACATTGAGATCGGCTATTTTTTGGACATTCTGTATGTGAAGAAGGACTAGGAAAAATCATGACGGAGGAAATCCGGGATGCTTAATGATGTTCAGAAGTCGCGCTATTAGCAGATGAAGTAGGATAAGCAAGAGAAAAGAGATGAAGGGATGGGAAAACATTTAGGGCCACGCAACATCTCAAAGGCGTGTGGAAAATGGTGAGGTGATCAATAATTTTTACTTTGTACGTTAAAATACCTACTCAAAGGGAAAAAGTCTAGAAACACAACTTGCATTACAGGATCCTTTGCCATCTGTTAACCTATTGACATATCAAAGCCAGAAATGGGTATTGTCCAGATAGTCCATCTGGCAAGCCAGGACGTTTCTGGTTTTTATAGTGAATGAAGATTCTTTACCTGTTTTTGGTCTGCTGCCCGGCTATCAGGAAAAACGGGCTCAGATGATAATATCCCGTGTATCGGAGATGGAATTGGTGGTTGATATTTGGCGCAGTTTTTTCTACATTACATTCCTTTCCAGTAATACTATGATGATAGACATTTACTCTAGAAGCTATGTCTACAATCATAAGCTTACGCTATTGACAAATGGTGTCTCTAGACCAGAGTCTTGATAAAGAGAATACATGGCTGTGCATATCATTTTGCGAGCCATACAAAGCATCTGTATAACGCAGGTAATGACAAAAATATGTTAGGAACATCAGGCAGTTTCCAAGAAGGAGATCACTCACTTTCTGTAATAACCAATGTGGAAAAATAATACAAATATTAAAATCATTTTCCTAATACTAAAACAGATATTGACATTACTTATAGTAATACATTTCTCTAGTACCATCATATGATCGTTTTTAGTATATGTATGTATGGAAAAGTATCGATTCATATAACATGTTGTAGAATAGGGATTTCCAAGCTATAGCGTAATAGCTCAGTCATACTTTGAGTAAGCTGTACCAACTGTCATTAATTTTACCACTCTGTTGATGAGACTGAAATATACATAGCGTATGTCTGAGGACTTGAATGAGCAAGTTGGAGGACCTCAGGATAGTGCTCTGTAAATACGATCATCACTTCTTGCCTGCTAGAGTCTGTGTAGACTCAAAAGGGCATCATTAAAAGTCCCAGTTCTACTAAGACTATGGTTTGACAGCGTCCGTGTATTGGCATCGACCTGCTAATCTTTTCATACTGCTGAAATGTAAGTGCTGGTCACCACTTCATGAGGAAATCTAAACTTCCAAGTATATTAACTATTACAACTAGTCTTTGACATTCTCATATATCCTGCTTCCCTACAGCTAGGATTATTCTTGTAGCCAAGAACCTTAAACGGAGCTAAGGAAGGAAGTCTGCTCTACAGTTGCCTTAATCAGGGAGTGGATTTTAATGGATATGTAATCATGTTACCTTACGGTACTCTCCCGTGATGAGTCCCTTTGGAATATTTTACTTACCTTGCAAAATAACCAGTTAAGCACCTAAAATTGTGATATCAGGCAAGCTTAAACCCTATTAGACAGTAAATCGAGTGAGAACATCAAGGTCTTTGTACCTTCTTTCAGGCAGTCTGCAGATCATGATCATCAGCTTCAAAGAGCTTTGTTTTGAATGGTTCACAATACCTTTCCGCCTTTCCTCAAGCATTTTTTGGTGCTTGGTCTGCTGATCTCTTATCACCCATACGTTTGGTAATCTTTCTACCGCGCTAATTTTTTATCGCCTTAGCATCCATCCTGAAGACACCCCAATGCTCCTTGATACAAGGAAGAAGAATCTGACTGTCTGGGTGGTCAAGGTCCCGAAGTATCTAGGTGATTCTATTCTCTCCCTCTCCAAGAAGGCAGTGCTAGGCAAGATGCTCGTCCAGCGGGCCACAGACACGGAGCCTCCCAGGGTTGAAATAAGGCTTTCTGAGACTCTACTTTCCTCGGGTGTCCCTCGTGCGCACATTACAGAGATCAATGACCAGGAAAAGGGGGTTTATGTGGTAGATGCGCCCTTGCTCTGTGGAAAGGAGGGGCCCATCGAGGTGATAGGACGGGTCAATAAGGAGTGCATCATACGCCCTGTTGTGAACGAAGAGTATCTTAAGTTCAAGCAGGAAAGGGCAATGGCAGAGAGAGAAGGGGCCTCGGCAACGCGTATCATTGACTATTTCTCCGAGATAAGGCGGGGAGAAAAGTTCGGGTCTCTGCGCGATCTTGAGGCGCTTGCGAAGAGGCGCAAGATGCAGTTACAGGCGAAGAAGCGGGAAAGGCTGGATAGTGCCGATGTCTACAACATGATCTTCCGCGCCTTTGAGATGCGTGAGCAGTGGTCGGTCAAGGATCTTGCAGACTTTACCGGTCAGCCTGTGGCGTACATCCAAGAGCTTATACAGGAAGTCGGAGTTCTCAACAAAAGGGATCATAGGAATGCCTATGAATTGAAGCCCGAGTACAGACACACGGAGTAGACAGGTGCGTGGCATGTTCTGATGCAACTCATCTTGAGTGGTATCAGATGTGCCATGATACAACCCTAGTACACAACTAGATGAACGCGATTCAGAAAGTATGCTGCTGGTCTCAGAAGGTATCAGAAAATCCTGGTGCAATTAAAGGATACTTAAACCGTTACAAAAAGGTTAGGCCAGTTCTATACCACAACCACGGCAGTACATCCAACCAATTCTTCAGCTGTTGTCTATCTTACCCACGCTTACGCGCTTCGATGACTGGAGCAGACAGTATTAGACTGAAGCTTATTTTTTTGCTCTTGTATTACATCGCCCATTGATCAGCTTTTAATTAACAAGATGTCTCAACTTCCAAGCGAAATGAGGTACGAAGACCTGAGGCGGCTACTAATGTGATCTAGGATTTTTAGGTGATAATTGGGCTTATTGAGCTGATTATATCTTTTCATCTACTTATTGGCATCGCATGGCGAGTACAGGTGTATCACATAAGGCTGTTTTTCGCTGCTGTAGTAACGTAAACTACTGAGGCAGTTGAAACGCGTCTCAACAATCTCCCTTCATCGCCTTATCAAGTTCATCATCTAGTGCTTATCAGTGTACCACAGTAAGTGAGAAGGGGAGAAGAAATGCATATACTTCAGTTAGTACCTTCATTACATCACAGTCTTACGACTTATTTTCCTTGTTCATTTCTATGCACCTAGGCTTTCCAATAAAATCAGAAGGTCATATTTGCCCATATGCATTGTCATGATGATACTATAACGGCTTCCCTTTCCACGCCATCCCATGTCATGAAGTACGTTATGTTATGAACCTAGTTGCGCTCTTATAAATTAGTCATGGTTCGTTTGCGACAGAGTAAAACAGAGTAGCCATTTATTTATATATTAGCGCTACGCTCGCAAGTACCTTCGGGACAGGTATACGTGGTCGTTATGGATTGATTTTGATCAGGAAAACTAACTGAATAGTCTAATGATAGCTCAAGTCCAGAGTTCTCATATAAGAGAGATGTCTTGCGCCATGCATTCACTAGACTTGTTAGTCTTCTGACGTATGACATGGTCTCGTGCTGGTGATGCAACAGTGGTTTTTGTCCACATCCAGGAGTCATAATTGAGGCAATATAACCTTTCAGAGACTCAACCAGGTCACATAGAACAAATATGCATTCCATGACACTTGCCTCCGACCTTTGATTCTCGTTGATCGTGGAAAAGAACGCTGCCGTCTTTCGGATGTCATTAATAATTTCTTCCGGTATTTTTTTCGGTATTCCCTTGGCAGAGCTTTTCGTAGAAAGCAGTTTCTGTGAGTCTAACAAGCATCTTTCCGCACTTTTTAGTGTGGTATAAGACCTTTCCTCAAGGCTCTCAGCACGTCTTGCTTCACTGAGTCCAGACAGAAGATCTCTGATCTCACAAGTATCGTCTAGAGTAGACGTGAGATTGTGATACAAGGCAACTGAGTACTCCACGAGATTTCTGATCATAGGAAGGGACCTCTTGTACACATTCACGAAATCATTGCACCTCATTACAAATTCAGGTGTAAACATGGCGACTATTTTGCTTATATCGCTGTGCCCCTTTTCGCCAAAAATACACTCTCGAATTTCTGATGGTAGTATGCCCTGGCTACCTGATAACCTCCTGAAAATTTCGTAAAAGTATTTCAGCTTCTGACCTTCCAACAAGTCCCGTACGCTAACTGCAACATTCTGGCACCGTGTACAGCAGTCTACACTAGGAATGTTCGGCCAGTTCCTTCCTGGGCATTCTTCACAGCCCTCCAATTGTCTTCTCAATGTCTGGAGCTTCTTCAGAAAGCACTCGAATATATGGTACCACTGCCTTGCTACGTATATCCTGAGGAATGCTATTCTCTGCACACTGATTTTCTCGATTACTTTCTTTTCGATTTCTTTCAGCACTACTCTGATTCTCTCCCTCTGACTTTCTTCTCTAGCCTCCTCATTATCATCATATCCACTTCCGGAAAGAATGTCCTTGGCTGTCTCTACTATCATCTTATAGTAGGAGTCGGAAAATTCCTCCTTGGATTCTTTGAGCTTAGAAAGATTCTCTGTGATGTCATTATGGATCACGTTGTACTGCACGCCTTTCTCAATGTGTGAGAATATCCTCTTCTTCATCGAAGTCATAGCTCTGACCCAGCGCAGGCGAATGAAAATACGGCTGAGGTAGCTGAAGTGCTCTCTAGTGCTACTTGTCATCTCGGCTATAGTCGAATAGCCGCTACTCTTTTTGACACTTTCATTGCTGGCTGCGCTACCTGTAAGGTAGCGTAGAAGAGTTGTCGCGCTCTCGTCGAGTCTTGATGAGAAGAATGTATCAGGATCAGTACTGCTGGTTTCAAAAGTAGATGATGACGACAGTACTTTCATATTCTCCCTTCTCCTTTCGATGACTTCCGCCTTAGAGCTGCTAATACTGAAGACGGTATGTTCTGTCAGGAAAGAATCTAATACGGTGATCAGATTCTCTAGAAAGTCCAGCGAAAGATTGTAGTGCCAGTCTAAGATACAGGAAGAATTGTTGGGGTTTTGCAGCTCCCTTTCCCGTTCGGCGGTGGTCGTCAGCTTGCGGACCTGACTTTTCAGAAAAACGAGGAGCATGTGGATGAAAAGTGGTTCTTCTTTCCTCAGCAATCCAGTGGTTTTCTTGTGCCTCTTCTCTTCAACGGTCTTTGAGAGGAAAAGATGTAGTGCAAAAAAGATCCTCGCAAGTCTGCCAGTCGTCGTATCGAACTCTAAAGGGTTACTGGAGCTGGGGGGATTCGCGCCACTGAGCTCCGCAATGATGTCTTTGATATTAGAGAAAAAGTCTGAGCTGTCAATTGTGCCTTCGTAATGGGTGATCGCATAGTCACCCTCAATGCATCCAGAGTACTCTTCAATCTTAATACCCATTCTGGCTGAGAAATTGCTGGAATTGAAGGGTGCAGTGCTTTTTAGCAGCTCCTCGAGTCTATCATATTGATGCGAAGAGTGTAGATGCAAAGGAAAGGTGCTTGTAAGAGCCTCGATAAGCTCTTGTACGACACGTATGAATTTGCGATACACTACTTCATCTTCGTAAGAGTCTGATGGTATAAGCTCGACTTCGAGATGCACCACAAAGGTTATTTGGCTGGCTCTAGCACATTCATCAGCTGGATTCAACACTCCATTGCCGTTTTTGAAGATGCTCTCTTCAAGGCACCCTGTACTTGCGCTTCCAACATTTTCTGAGGCATACAAACGGTCTTCACACGTATCATCCGTTGTATTACCGTTACCTAGGCCTTTACAAAGTCTCTTATTGTCACTCATTGCGCTACCGTAGCCATCACCAGTCTCGTACTCTAGCGTGCGCTTCTCTGCCTTACTAGTTGTACTATTGGTGCCAGTTATTCCAGAGAATAGTTCAGGCGACGGAGATGCGTCTGAAAGTGTGTCCTTGTACAAATCATCTGTTGAAGAAATGCCTTCAAAGTCGCTCATATTATCTAGTGAATATACATATAGCATTTCATTCAGACCAGAGACATCGAGATCCTCCTCCTCACCGGTTTCCGCCGTGTTTATATGAGAGTCTTCACGAGGCGAAATGAAATCATCCTCCAGTATCTCAAGACAGGGCCACGTATCAGAATCGACTCTCAACAGGTCCCTCTTTTGTGTTTCGTTGCACTCTGTATCCTCTCCTCTAGCAGTTTTAGTGGGCTTCAGAAGAATATTGGACTCAAATAGCGGCCTTTTCTCCTTGCTATTACACTTATCATAATAGAAGACACTGAGATGAATCTCTAGTTTTGCATCTGTACCACCTGCCGCTATACCAGCATCCTTCATTTTTCTAGAAAGATCCATAAGAATGGTATTCTGAGTAACAGCATTTTCGAACATTATAAGGAGTGTAATTTTTTTATTTCTAAATTCATATGTAAGAGCAAAAGGCTGAAAATAAAAAAAATTGCGTGTCACATTGCTTATGAAAAATAAAGAAAGCTTGATGCCCAGCTAGCTGCAGAGAGTCAATAGTCATTGAAAGGAGTCAGAATGGAAGGATACAACATATATGTCATGATGCCGACAGAAAGGCCGGCTGCGGCAGGTGAAAGGCAGTTGTCGGACTAACAACATGCAATACTATATGTCACTGTATGAAAAGCATCATTAGAGCATGTGAAAAGGCAGAAAAGATGATCTTAATATTGCTCAGTGCATCTCTGACCGTTCGCGTTCGATGCAGTTAGAGTGATTAGTTTCAGCAACGGCATGTAGCCAATATCTTCTGTAAAACAGTCTTGCTTTTTTCTTCTGTGATAAATTGCACTTCTCTGCGCTACATTTTTCGGTGAGAGTGCTCCACGAGCTTAGCTATCCTTCTAGTAACAAAATCTCAGAATACCGCTATATCTTTGTACAAACATGAGCAAGTTCAATACACTTTCGGTGATACATCATCGTAATTACCTAAAACTATGATCAAAAAAATTGCCCATAAGAACGTAAGTTTTAGTTTTGCTCAGAAATCATGTCGACGATCCCATCCCTTATTCCAAACTGGGCACTACACTCAGTACAGTGTAAAGATCCCTTTGTCACATCTGTCGCAAAAAGAAAATGCTCGTACCGCTTCTCGTTTTCTGCCTCAAAAATATCGCTGTTCGAGCGTTCCATTTCCGTGGCATCCTTTGAGCCAAGCTTTTGAATAGAGGCAATTATGGCTTCTACTTCTGCAGGCGATAGGGGGAGTGACGGCACATCTGGACGGTGTGGGAGGTTTCTGGCCACATCTATTTCCTCTACCGAAATTTTGAGGGTTTTATCGCTGTCACACGCCGGGCAGCGAAAAAATGAAAGGACGAAGGGGATCATGGGGACAATCGGAGACAGATAAATATATTCTTGGACGTATGATCCGAAGAACATATATCTAGCTTGTGCGTTGACGCAGAAACTACAAACAGGCTACAGAGTTGTGTTATAGGAGTGGCGGTAATATAAGAGGAGAAGCAGGATGTAGAGAAAGTACGAAGTGTAGAAATAGGAGTGAAAGAGTAATTAAAAGCGATTATTTCCTATTTATCTCGTCTGAGAGCCTCTTATATATAAGCTCACTCTATAAAAAGCGACTGGATAATAAATCTCCATCATTTAATATAAGGCTGATTAGATGTAAAATCGTATACTGCATTCATTTATGATTAAAAGTCTTTCAACGTATTAGCGCATTTCTATTCAGCTCAGAGCCCTTCACTTGGGCTTGAAAGAAGAACCAACAAATTAAATTATTTATTAGAAGGTCATATTCTCTTACATGCCTTGTTGTTAAACTGCAGTAGCTTCACCTGCCATGCCATTCTGGCCATCACCTACTAGCACCTGTCCACCCATCACCGTTTCCCCGAGAGTTTCTCCCAAGTCTTCGGTTCCTCGTCGCCGGTCGAAGGACACGCACTCAAGCGTTTTCCTGAGAACCCGTGACTGGATGTACGCGTGGATGTTAGGAGAAATACCCAGCACCTTCGCATACCGGTTGTGGTACTTAGTTACAATGCCGTCCCATGTCATGACGTACGGTACAATCTTAGTTGAGCTCTTGTATATTAGCCCTAGCTCGTTCGCAAGTAAGTCATACTTGCGCTTCTTCTCTGTCTCAACCGTATGTAGCCGATCCTGGCTTGTTATGCCTATCTCAATTATCGTGATCTCCCTGCGCTTCTTGTCAAAGACTACGATGTCGGGTCGGTTGTACTGCACCTTGACGTTCGTCTTGATGCGAGTATCAACGCGGATCTCAACATCCTCTGTGAGTATCACCTGCTGCACCGAGTGTTTCCTGATGTGTCTGTTCTTCGTGATTCCGTATTGTCTACACACGGCCAGGTGTATAGATCTCAGCACATCGTTGTGCCTCTCGGTGTACTCGTGTGATAGTAGTCTGTCGCAGCGAGTTGCCAGATGATCGACTGTCTTGTTCGCTCCTGAGCAGTGTGGGCACCTCGTGGTCTTTCCCATGAAAATGTTTCTGTCCTGTAGTGCGCAGAGAGCAGCCTCCTCTCTAGCACCGATAGTCCCGTGTTTTAACCAAGCAGAGGAGGTTGACACATCAACCAGCTCATTCTCACACGCCATGTGTAGCCGTTTGTGAAGTTCACGAGTCATGATCTCGCTACTTAACAGGCGTTGCTGAGAATTCTTGATTGTCTTGGTGTCTACCATTCCCTCGAGCTTGTACTTGTTCCTTAGGTAAGGGATAATCAGTGCCAGATGGGTCTTGTCTTCTTCCTCCTGGTTCAGGATGGCTGCTCTCCTTGCCGATGAGTTCTTAGCTTCATAGAGCGTATAGAAGAGGCTAGCTAGCATGAGCTCAGACTTGTGCTCGACACTATGCAGACCTCGTCCGAACTGACTGCGGGGCATATACAGCCGCTCCTTGCAGGAAGGCTGTTTGTGAATGCCGTGTTTTATCAATGCCCCGCGAATCTCTTTGTCAAGTCTCCCGAATGCTTCTGGCTCTAGCTTGAGGACTCCGACATAGTAGTTGACGAGTGAGATAGCATACTCGTTGATAGCCCTGAATAAATTCTTACTATACAACTTTGTCTTGCATAAGCTCTCAACTCGCGCTAAGAGCTCTTTTCTCACCTGCTCGAATGTGTCGCTAGAGAGGCGACTCGAGCTGTCTTCTACTATGCCGAGGTACTTGTACCCGTCAAGTCCCTCAAGTAGCCTCGCATCCTCGGCACAAACTCTCACGTTTGTTGCCGACTTGTCCCTGTTCAGGTCCAGCCCAACAGCACTCATGAACCTCTTAGTCTCTTTTACCAGAGCCACCATGGTCTCATCACTCTCTGCGAATAGCTTCAGGTCGTCAATAAAGAGTAGGTGGTTGACACCGAAGCTATTGCTCTTTGCATGGCAACTAACAATAGGATAGTTACCGTTAAGCTTTCGGCTCAACGGATCCATGCAAAGCACAAAGAGGAGCGGAGAGAGACTGTCACCCTGGAGGATGCCGCGCTTGACACTCTTTGTGAAGAGTGAAGCACGGCCATCCCTTACATCTACCTTCCATCGGGAGACTAGGGTACCAATGAAGCTTGTCATCCAGGATGGAAGATCAAGCTTTTGGATGCAAGCAAGAAGGTACTCGTGATCAACCGAGTCAAAGGCCTTCTTCACATCAATCCATGTAGTCTTGAGCTTGTTGCCAGAGCTCCTACATAGTGCAAGATTGATGAGTGCTTGCTCCTTGGCACCCTGTACTTTCCTGGCAGTACCAAGCTGGTTCTCTGCCAGGAGCCCACGAAGCTCAACAATTTCACGTAACAATAATGTCACGCACTTAGTTGTCAGCTTATACAGATTAGACATACAGGTGATCGGCCTGAAGTCCTTACCCTGTGTGGGGATCCCTTTCGGGATCAAGTACGTGATCCCGAGGTAGAGCCAGTCAGGTTGGCTGTACCCGAACAGACACGCAAAGAAGAACCAACAAGAATGGTATTCTGTTATAATAAATTTACTTCCAAATACTGCTAAAATGAGTCGTAACAGGAGGACCGTTTACCACACTTTGTTAACAGTTGTACCACCTTTCTTTAATTGTATTCACGGGCGCACACGCTCCCAACAGTACAGTGGTCTGAATATTCTGCCAAGCCTTACACATCCTAGACAACTTTTTGGTAGCCCAAGATGGCTAGAGAAGGGGAATCACGCTCAGGAGAAGCAGGTGGTGCCAAAACCGTTCCAAATGAGAATATAGACCGGGGTAAGCCGTATATTGCTGAAAGCTGGAAAGAAGAACCGTATTTTTCTGCTATTCGTACATCAGAAATAGACACCAACCAATATTTCTCCTATAGGCTAGCCAACGGGATAGAGGTCTTGCTAGTCAACAACAGCACGTTCAGCAAGGTGGCCTGTGCTGTATCTGTTGGTGTCGGGAGTTTCGATGAGCCTGCTGAATGGCCAGGACTGGCTCACTTTCTCGAGCACATTCTCTTTATGGGAACGGAGAAGTATCCTAAGGAAAATGAGTTCGGGAACTTCATCAGCATCCACAACGGTGAAAACAACGCGTACACAGCCGATGAGAAAACAGTGTACTATTGCGATGTAGACGCTGAGCATGGAGAGACGATGATCGACATGCTGGCCTGGTTTTTCATTGGGCCACTCTTCGTCAAAGATTCTGTTGCCCGTGAGATCAGTGCGGTAGACTCGGAGTTCCAACACTCGAAAAACAGCTTCTACGCGAGGCTGGACCCTCTGCTGGCTCTTTTCAACAGACCTGGCGAGCGTCGGGGAGCTTTCTCGTACGGGAACAACGAGACACTCCAGAAAGAGGGAATTTTGGAGGCTGTAATTGATTTTTGGAAGAAGGCTTACAGCAGCGAGAAGATGAAGGTGGCGGTTTGCGGGAATGCCGGAATTGAAAAGCTAAGAGAGTGGGCGAGTGTATTTGAGGGTGTCGAGAAGAGAGTGCAGGAGGATGACAGTCACCGAAATGGGCGGCAGGAGGAACCTTGCGGTCATATACTCATTGATAGAGCGCACCTCGGAACGGTGATACACGCTAAACCGAACGATTCTAAGAAGCATATGGTCGTTGTGGTCGACATGCCACCTTCTATACGGCATTTCAGGAAGAACCCGTACAGGTTCCTCAGCTTCCTCCTTACTTCTCCAGAAAAGGGCTCTTTTCTCTATAATCTCAAGGATAGGGGCCTAGGTAGCTCTGTGAAAATGCACTTCAGGCCGTGCAAGACATTTACACGTGTCTCGATCTACGTTGAGCTTACGATGGAAGGGATAGAGATGTGGGAGACAGTAACAGGTGCGCTCTCATCCCTTTTCAGAAAGTACCTTAACATTGTCACTGGCAGCGGTGATATGTGTTCTGAACCGAAAAGTTATTTGGAGGAAAATGATCAAGATAGTTTATGTGAGGGTCATGAAGCGATAGAAGAGGCTGATCAGTCAGATATAAACTACATAAGGAAAGAATACGAGCGATACAGCAAGAAAATGAAAGATGAGCTCAGGTTTATGGAGCAGGATGAACCTCTGGACATGGTAGAGTCGTTCGCCGATGCACTGCAGGACTATCCCGTGGAGAATGTGATCGACTGGTCTTTCCTCGCTGAGGAATACGATCCTTTGCTTCTGAAAGGCATTTTAGAGGATCTCGGTGATTCGAAGAAATGGTTAGTCATTCTCTCTTACCCGGTAGAAACTCCTGACCTTTTCACTGACAAGGAAAAGTACTACGGGGTGGAGTACCGTATTGTGAAGAGACAGTTGGAACACACTCTGGAGGCTGACTGGTTCGAGATACCGGCAAACACTGGTTGTTTTTACCATAACAGCTTTGATCTGGTCATTTCTGGGCATCCTGATGGGCTTGCGAGATACATAGCCCAAGACCTCTCTGATTCCTCTGATCTGGTATATGTCTTTGACTCTGAGTTCCGAGTACCTAAATCAGAAGTCTCTATCGTGTTATGGAACAGGCAACTCTGTAATAGTCTCAGTATCCTGGAACTGTACCTGAGTCTGGTGAGAGAGAGTTTCTCAGAGAGCAACGCGAGGCTCCTCTGTGACGCTCACGTGAACGTATCTGCTGATACTTTCTATTCTGCAGCCAGCCTTACCCTCGGCGGATTCAGCGAGCGTATGCCTGAAATAGCCGCTAATCTCGTATCATCTCTCAATGAGGTGGACATCAGACGGTTTGAGGTGATGAAGCAGAAGATTATTGACGACTACGAGTATAGTCTGAAGAGGAGTCCCATATGCAGGCTAGTAGACGTGTTTTACCGACATATTTTTAGACTGCAAAGCGTAGAAGAGATGTTAGAAGCGGCACGGTCGATAAGGCCAGGCGATATGAAGCTGACGAATGTGTACTCTGTGGATATTATCGCAGTGGGAAATATAGGGCGGGAATGTGTCGAGAATATTGCTGCCACAACGACTTCTAGTCTACAAGTAAGCAAGAGAACACAGACACTGTATGAGCCAGTGAACTGGGATGTTCTTTTGACTGGAGGAGAGACGGACGACAAGAATCGCGATTTTCTCCGTCTCTCATTCAAGACCTATGACAAGGTGAACAAGGCAACTGGCATCTTTTTCCATGTCGCGTCTTTCGGTGAGAGCAAGAGAAGGTGCGCTTGTTATTATGCCCGTGAAGTTGGCTGTGATGAGTGCCTCGTAGACTTCATGAACAAGGTGGCGGTCGGCGGGATGTTCCACCAGATATCTGAAGACGACTTCTTCAATGAGTTGAGAACAGAAGAGGAGCTTGGATACTGTGTATCTGCAGGACTGGTAGATCTAGGAGACTCGCAGTATCTTGAGTTCCGTGTACAGAGCGAGAGGGATACTGGGTTCTTGGAAAAGAGAATACTGCGCTTTATTGATGATCTGAAGGTAAGGATCAGTGAGCTGAGCCAGGAGGAGTTTGAGACCTTCAAGGAGAGTCTCGTAGGGTCGTATAAGGAGCCGATAGTGAATGTGGGCGGGCTGAAGGACACGATCATGAAACAGTATGAGAGGCACAGAGAGGTGCAACTAGATTACAACGAGAAAATGATCAGCAGAATCCAGCAACTTGAAAAGAAAGATCTGGTTAACAGCAGAATGCTGGATAGCTACGTGGTTGTTAACTCTGTAACCGACTAAATTTATATTACTACCATCATCTTGAGCGTGAAAATGTGTTCTTATAGAGTGGATTAAGCTGACAATGACCAGTTCAGAACAGAGCAAAAGCTAGGGCTGTCGGAAGAGGCGCCTATCAATAAGATGCTTACTATACTACAGATACCAGGTCATAAGGATATGCTTAATACAACTTAAGGCTTATGATGGATCATGCTGCTATAATTCTTTAGGCTATCTTGAAGTGTTACACTACAGCATTTAACTCTTAGATGTACCTTTACTTTCCTTTTAAGGCAGACTAAATTTATCCATACCATTTAGTCTAAGATTTTCTCGGTTGCTGTTTTCTTAGCAAAGACCTTTTTCTGGATCTTATTGCTAGTTAGTTAGTTAGTTAGTCTCATCTACACCAGTACTACCCAAAGCCTGTAATAAAGAGAAGAACAGATCTCATAAGAATAAGATACTCAGTGACCACTGCTATCACAAAATTTTAGACCGTGTCTATGAAAAATTGACGGACGATTATGTGTCAGAAAATGTGAGTCTAACCCTTATCATTGCGCTCATACAGGTTTCAAGGACCAAAGGTATGGAAGACCCTGGAGGTAGTTTAAGCGTACTATCGCGATTTCAGTAAAGGGAACGCTGAAAATTTTGTAGGGGTCACTCTGTAATTTACTATAGGAATAGGTTGACAGGAAGTCTGATATTCAAAGCATGTTAATCTTCCCCTAAATCTGCTTGTGCTGTCAAAGCGTGAGATAGCGACTATAGAATCAGTGTGTAATTAACTAGATATGATTTTTGTCATAACCCTCCTTTCACAGTAAACTTTCGAAGCCTTCGCCTCATTGTCACAAGATTTTTGAGATGATCTAAACCCCACGTGGATGTCTGACATAGGGTCTGGATCCTCGGTAACGATTGTAGCACTCTGTTACGACATCCTTCAATACCTGCTTTCCGCTTATGATCACCAGTAATTTGGTCTGCCTGCAGACATAACCCCAAGCCTGGACTCTTCATGTGGTACGACGTCTCGCGCAGTTCTCAATGCCAAATTTTTCGCCCATGGAGGAGCGAAGTCTCCGCACACGCCACGCGTCCCGTGGGAACCGTGCAGTGCTTGAACGCCTCTGTGCTGCAGTATCTGGATCGGATAGCTCTTGCGGTACCACACGCGCCGAGGCCCTGTCTCTGCTTGGGACGCTCCTCGCGGGTACAAATCTCCCGGAGCGCGTACGCCAGCTCTCTGTCCGCCGTTCTCCACCGCAGTTGGTTTTCCAGCAGCGATTCCGAAAGTACTTCGCGGTCCTTGGCCACCTGTCCTCTATTGACCGCCTATCTTTCGACAATTCCTCACGGTTCGCGTTCTCCGGATCATCAGATTCCACCATCAAACTCTGGAGCATACCCCACGGGCTTCTTATCACCACTCTTCGCGCCCATACCTCACCGATAAACGACCTGTCCTTGTCTCCCTCCGGTCTCTTTCTCGTCTCCGCCGACTCCCAGGGCGTTGTGATAGTCTGGTCACTTGAAACACTGTCTGTCGTACACTCGTTCGTCATGGACACGGAAGTGATATTTTGCGAGGCAATAGATCCCGGGACAGAGACTTTGTCCGAGGCAGGTTCTGTTACAGGCACATGCTCTCCTGCGGTTTTGGCAGAGGGATCAGGCGCTGTCAGAAAGTCTCGCGATGATGTTGGCGTGAGCGGTGCAAAGAACAGTAATGGTAGTCACCATGACTCTTTTGAAGAGGAATATCCCAGTGATGTGGCTGTCAAGGACGGATCTAATGATAACGGTCATCAAAGGAATGAGAATGAGCCTTGGAGCGCAAAAAAAGTACGTGATGATAAGAGCACTACACAGTCATGCCAAAGTGAACCTCCACGAACCAAATCACAAGCTTCGTCTCGACCGCACGCCTTCGTCTGCATTCTAGCCAGTGGTGAGGTGCGTACCGTGCGCTTTACTGCCACTGCAGTTCTTTCCGAGACCTCGAACGGGTCGATGCGTGGAGAGAGCATCAAGGCGATCTGTGTTACTGACGGTGGCCGTTTTGTCGTCTGTGGCGGATGGTGGCCCTTTCTGCTGCTCTACGACACCCACAACCTGGGCTCAGTCGTGGTTCTTGACGAGTATCGCGTGCAGACGCTGTGTGCCTGCCGAAACGCACCGAAGATTGCTGCCTCTGTTGTAAATGTCCACAATACTGAGCAGATCTTCATATACACCTTCTACGGATCCCAGGAGGCATGTCCCAGTTCCTCCAGCTTTCGTCGCGTGAAAGGCCTTCCTGGACACTGGGTCAAGACAGTACTTTCTCTTGACGGCAGGCAACAGGCAGGCTACGACGCTGGCGATAGTCAGCAAAGTACCGTACAGCTGCCAGCCAGGTCAGAGCTAGCACCGATCGAGAGGATGTGCTTTTTGGATAGCCAGCTTCTCGTGACACCGGATGCCGAAGGAATGCTGCGGGTTTTCGACGACAAGTCAGAACGGGCGTCTCTACAGGCAGAACCGGGACTCCTATACTCACATCCTACACAAGATATGTTCGTGATCGTTGGGAGGAGACTGTCTATGTACGTTGTGGAGAGGCAGGTAAAGGAATTCTCTTTTTCTGATGGTGATATGTCGTCTGCTGCTATCAATATAGTGGCATCGCAATATTCTCATCAGAATACTGAAAGAGAAAAAAGAGATGGTAGTGGTGAGTCTTTACGTGACAATAAACGTGGAGGTGCAAGGGCAGGTCTTCATAATGAGGCGGGTGACAGGTTGCTCTTGAGGAGGAGAGTGTTCTCCGCACAGAATGGAGCGACCACGGGAGTATGTGGCTACGCTACGGCTAATTTAACACACAGTCAGAATGAAGAAGAGAGCATTCTGAGTTTCGATGCACGACAAGAAGCCGAAGACAGAGATATAAGTATGATTTGCAATAAGCCCAGTGCTGCAAAGACCACCGCTTGTATACGCGATAGAGGTGATCTGGTGGATAGAGCGGGTTTTGCTGAAAGCGCTGTATTGGATGAAGATCGACGTGCGGCGACTGTAGATTCTAATACCCTCTTTTCTTACACTCCCACGGCCTGCGAGGCTACTTCTCAGTTCAGAAATATACCGAGCGATATCACCCGCTTTCACTTTGGCTCACAGTCTTTAAAAATTGCCATTCCTGTTGTCGTTCCTGACCTAAACAGCACCCAGGCAGTTTATAAGCTCACTATTTCACCCTTTTTTTCGGACGAAGTTGCGATCACTGCCAACGACTGTGGGTTCAGCTCAGACGGGCGTTTTTTCATTATAGGCGATGACAACGGTGTGATAACAACATACTCAGTCTGTGATCCAATCAATCCCCCATCTGCACAGTTCTTTCCTTCTGACCTTACCGGAGGCGCACAGAGCACCGCTAGTGCTGATCCTGCGAATGCTCCGAGTGGCTTGGCTGGTAGAGCCGACACACGTGCTGGTGGTAGTAGCAATGATAGTAGTCTTCTGCCAAGAACAACAGGAAGAGCGGAGCGCGGAGCTGGAAGAGCATCCGAAAGTGGCATTCATTTAGACGACAGCATGGGAACGGTTGACCGTGAGATGCGGTTGAACCGTGGTTGGCACAAGCTAGAATACTCGATATCATCTTCTGACGTGCGCAGGAGAGTCATCGCCGAGAGTGCAGCGGCAAGGCACTTACAGCGCGAAGCGCTGAACGAGGAGACTTTTCGATCGCTCTACATGGCGACCGAGGATGCACCTGTGGAAGAGCATGCTTCGCGTTCATCTGTGTCCGTTGCTACGGATGACGATACGGTAGAGGATGAAGAAACATCTGCCAGTACTTCTGGAACAGAAGAAGACACGACTTCAGGCACGGAGACTTCTCTAGAGAGCGACAGCACGGTTACCGGCTCACCTCTACAGGGTTTATCATCTAAGAAAGACGGACGCAAGGGGAGATCGAAAGCAAGTGCTTCCAGCTCAGAACAGGACAGGGTAAAGAAGAGACCAGCAAGGAGAGCGGCTGTACGGCGCTTCATATTCTCTCGTGAAGGATCTTCTGGCCGCAGTGGCTGTTCTGCAGAAGAGAGTTCATCTGCCTGTAATGAAGGGGACACTTCGGCCAGAATATCACAGGAAAACCGGAGAGCTGGGCGTAAGAGACTTCGCCGTGAGTACTCAGATGAGAGTGGCGGAAGAAACGATCAAAAGAGAGATAGCGAAGATGAATGTGACGATGGAGTTTTAGTCAGAAGCACTGCACGAAGGGTCCTCAGAAACGCGCGGATAACGGCTGTGGTTGACGGACAAAAGGCCGAAGGCAGTACACGGGCGAAGTTCAGTTCTGAAGACAGTAGTATGACTGTCTGCAGTCAGAGTCCTTCAGACTCTACAGCAGCCAGTAGCGAGACAGAACGTGCTCTAAAAAGAAGAACTAGGCCTGCGGCACGAAGGAGAAGTATCGACAGAGGCAGAGTTAAAGAAAGACCTTCTGATGAGGCTGTCCAAGCTACTTATGGTAGCAATGAGACTGAGGATATCGTGGATGATGGAAAAGTGTCCACTGTGACAGCTGATAAAAGTGTCGGAAGGAGCGAGGTGAAGAGTCCTAGAGCCGCTGCTACAGAGAGTAAGCGTTTGGATGTGGAGGAGGTAGACAAGAGAGACGGAAGAAGTAGCTGGAGACCAAGGCTCAGGAGGCAGCTTGCCGCTTTTGATTCAGGTTCAGACAATGACTCCCCATACGAAAACAACTATGGCGAGTCGGGTGGAATAGACCCTGCGATAGAGGATTCTTTTGCTGCCTTTGCCAGGAGGTGGCTAGGTGTGTTCAGGGTCTACCAGAATGACAGAATATACTTTGATTCTGACGCGTACCGAGAGTTTTTGGATAGGGAAAGGAGGTTCAAGGAAAGTAAAAGGGATGATAATAAGACCGCAGTGGCTGATGCGAGTGCTCGCAATAGTAGTATGGCTGGGAGCAACGTGATTCCGAAGAGTGGTACATATAGAGTGGTGTCTGTGAACATTGATAGGATCGGGAAAATCCCGTATCTTGTCCTGGGCTTGTCCTCTGGGCAATACGTAAGGTTCTACGAGTATTCTGATAGTCGAGGAATTGCTTGCACAGTCGGACAGTACTACGCCAGGGGAGACGTGGTCGTGGCTACTGATGAGAGCTCTGTGGCTGAGATGAGGATCGAAAAATCAGAAGGGTTGAGTATTCATGTAGGAGGGTCTTGGGTTTTGCGCTCTATGATTGTTATCCGTAGCCCACACCTTCTCAAGGTGTCGACGATTGCGTATGAGTCTAGGTTTAGGGCTCTTTTTGGAAGGACCAGAAGGAGATGCGAAATCCCGGCCGTTCTGGAAGTTGTCAATTACGATACTATCAATTTCAGGATCTTGATGAATTCCTACAAGAGTGGATTACAGCTGACTGTAGACCTAAGACTAGTGGAGAGGGCGGCTCGTGTGCTGGGTCAGGAAGCTCTGAGGTTCGCACATTCTGTTCGTGTGTCGATTTCGGCACAGCTACATGATGCCGATAGTTCAGGAGTGTAGCTTTGGTTCAAGTCCACTGTTCGGTGGTATGGCTTAATCTTAGATATCTTTATAGCCGCTTTGTAGCTTTGTGGCAATCTCATAGTGCTGAAGATGCAGTAAATTGTGTTTCTTCTTTATTATATTATTGAGAGACAGTTATCTGATGCAACTATAGGAAAAGTAAACGTACCCAAACCTGTACTTCTCTCTTTGTACTCTGAATCGTATAGGCACTATTCTCAATAAATAAGTTCTAAAGCCCAAACTTCTGTCAAGGCTAGGTGCTCTCATTTATCTATTTACACGTGATACTGGTAGTTGCGTTTATCACCTTGTAATAAATCCATATCAGTAACATGAGGATCGTCAAATATTTGTGCGGTAGAAAAATATTGTAAGGTCAGAGAATCTAATCTGTATACTTTTATACTGATGATAAATACAATGAATTACTTTTCTAGGGATTCTGGTGTGATAAATGCCACAGGTCTCATTAGGTATCATAAGTAGTACTTATTCATATGGAGGGAAAAACTGTATATGGCTTATCAACATCAGTCCAAAAGACGCCCTGAAATTATAGTGTAAATGTCTATTATAAAGAGTTGATTTACCTGTATGGAAGGCGCTGCTGGGCAGTTAAAGATTGTTTCTGCAAAGACTCTAGATTCTACGAGACTAAACGAGCCAATTAACCCTCATCAAAAACTAGTCGGAAAGTGAAAGGTCTAAAGTTTGAATAACAAAGGGATATTTATTCGGATGAAGGCAACAAAATTATATATGCAGATGCACAGGGTGAAGAAAGCCCTATCATACACTTTCTCATTGTAGTTGCCTCAATATCGTTTTTTTTGGAAATTTTGCAATATTGGAATACTGCGCTTTATCAATGAAGCTACGTAATATTACTTTTTGACTTGTAGAACTGCCTAGTAAGGCAGAAAATCTTCATGAGTACATCCATATGTTGGCGCATAACTGTGACCCTTCTTTATCGATATCACTATGCCTAGTTTTATTTCTTTGTAAGACCGGATTGATCAAAAAATGCGAGGCCTGAACATCGTAGCAGGGTCAGTAATACTCTTTACCGTCTTTCGCTTTCCTGTTATGAGCTAAGATCCCATGTAGTCAGTGATCATCTGTGTAGGCATCCTGATCACTTCCCCAGCTCTGATTTGACCGTGATATCTGAGGTCATGAAATCATGATCAAGGCAATCATAACACAAGTGGTCGTAATGCAGACAAAATGTCTGCTTGTTTTCTTATGGTATGATAGTGGCGTGAAAAAGTTTAGACCCTGAAATGCTAAGCCACATGATTAGGGATTTTGTGGTATTCCTTGTGCTGCAATGTTACGCTACACATTCGGACAGTAAAAATAGTGTAGAAGAGATGAAAGAATCACCTTCAAGGCGCACTTCTACAGTAACTAGAGTGCTGGCTGCAATACATTCCAAAGCTAGTACGGTTGTTTCTAAAAATGGCCTAGTCTCTGAAGAGTCAGAAGGAGCACAAGAAGATGGCGCAGACTCTTTTGATTGCCTAGAATGCGGTAAGAAAGCGACTTGTCCTTCACTGTCTACTGGTGAACAAACTGTAGGTCAGAAGCATATGACGACGCGCACTCGGAATTGCAACAAGAGCACGAGTAAGACAACAGAAGAGAGTCCTGAAGACAGTCATCCAAATGATGACTTATCTCCAGACAATCAGAATGGTACAAACGTGTCGGAAACCGTGCATTGTGACAGCTCTTGTCATCAGATCGTGATTCCAATCGATTATACCTCTCAATCTGGCTTATCTACAGAGGAGCAGGTGAAATTAAACCAAGAACAGCTGCTAGAAGTTAATCCAATCGACGAACCTGACAGGGATAACGAGATCTTGCAGCCTGATCCCAGTCACCATGAAGATGAAGAGACACAGGAGATACACGACACGGAGAGGGTAAAGGATGGAAGCAGCACAGAGCGGAATGGCTACCCTATCGAGCTTAGTATACTAACTATTCAAAGCCCTGCAGATATTGATAGGTGGAATGAGAAAATGAAAGGAACTGCCTTTTCCACATTCAACTATGCTACAGAAAATTCACTTAAACATCCTATCAGAGATATACAGTCAAAGATTCTCCTGCTAACTAATATGAAGGATGTTCTGAGAAATTATATGTCTGTAAGGAGCATTACTGTCTTGAATGGATGGCTTAGAACGTGCGAGTATATTTTTAAACCCTCAGCCCCGCCGACGAACCTGAAGGCGATACACCAAGACCTCAGGAATCACATTCATTTCTTGCTGCGGGATCTCAGGAATCTGTCTATGAGTGGACTCAGAATATTCTTGCACCACCTTCTCGCCTATTTTATTGTTGATAAGGGATTTTCATATGAGGATCTGCTCGCGGTAACAAGCTTCCTTTTTGGAATAGATGATATTAGTCTTCTTTGCCTATGTCTTGCTGAGACTATACTAGATGATCTACACCTGTACCGAAGGGCTAGGGCCTTGGAAAAAGCTGAGACATATGAATGTTGTATCGTTCCAAAGAGAGAGTGTGCCATTAGTACGCTGATAAAAGTATGCAAGTTAACCATCACGCTGGATGCCGAAAACCGTCTTTGTATTCTGCGAAAAGGCTCGAAAGCTTGCAATGATATTACAAACGAAGAAGCCCTGGTCTCTGCATTTGCTCTGGTCAATTACGTGAGAGAGAACGCCGGTCAAAAAGGGAAGATGGTAGTATACGTAACAATTGCGAGGGGCAAAGATGGATACTTTGTTATCGATAGAAAAGAAGTACTGCTACTGAACGCGGCAATATGGAGACTGTGCAGTATGGGATTCACAAAAATGATCCTAAGAGTACCTGTTTACGGAACGAGAAGCGAAGATCTTATGTTCAAGATCAAGATAAGAAATATTCTTATAGGAGAAGAAAGCATTACACTTATAGGCTCTCATGTCTTTTCAATCTATCATGTTCGAGCCCTCAAGAAAGTCCTGAAGATCTATCCTGCACATATCGTCCATCTGGATATAGCACATATCGACTCCGAAACAGCAGAATATCTTAGCTACTTTATCTCAACTACAAATTTCAACTTCAAGATCACTTACACTATAAACTTAGACGATAGAGAAGAAGAAAAAAAGACTCCGGAAGAGTTTTCGGTACAACTTCCCAGTATCAGACCGATAATGAGATATATAGAAAAGTACGTATTCATCTTCCAGAAAGGAAATTCGGTAAAGCACAAACAGGAACATCTCAAGATCAAGAAGGTTGTAACTGGGGTAAAGAATGATGATGAGAAACCCAAGTTCCCTTATTTAAAAAAATCGACAGTAAAAAACTGCATGCAGAGCAGAAACACCACCACGCTTCGGCCGAAGGATAAGACAAGAGCAACATTGACCAATACAACACTTATACCTATCCGTACAGTACATGTACTTGGGAAGACACAGGTACCCTTTAAACTTCGAACGATAGAGAATGAACGTAAAGGCGGAAAAGAAAGAGGAAGTGAGGGCAGCTTACCTGCGCGAGAAGGGAAGAAAAATAATCTTATGATTAAGCTATCCATGTTACTGAGTATACTGAAGGATGAACGAGAGCGGATGGAAACAGAGGAAATGCCGGTGATCATAATAGAGTCTTCACTTGATCTGTTGTCGCTAGAAGTATTCTATAGACAGGACGACTTCTTGTCTCCTCTCTTTGATTTATTGTTCCATAGAAAGTTTCAGGAAAATGAAAAATGTAGGAGACTTTTTATTGTCTCTTTGTACTACTTGGTGTGCTCATTTGGAATGAATTCCTTCCGAATCGAGCAGTTACCATGTGCATCCCGCCTCAAGTTCTTTTACCAACCTGAGATAGCCGTTGAGTGTATGCTCTCTTCCATTACCCTTACAGAAAATCACATGCATTCCCTTCTCTCGATCCCGTTTAAATGTGTGGAATTTCACTTGGTAGATCCGGGACATCATTTCAAGGGCCTCTTGTGTTGTGCTAACAGTGGTAAACCACTTTTCACAAGCTTATCCGTGGAATATCCCTTGAGAATTGTTATTTCAACATGTATAACACGACAACCCAATTCCTTGATCATGAAGCCAATCGAAGAACATATTTTTGATAAAAAGCTAAGAATGACTTGGATGGCGAATATTCAGAATATAAAAGACCTCAATGATCTTGCAGAGATTGATTATGATGTTATCAAAGTATCCCTTGACATGAGAAGTTTCGACCTCACGTGCAATCCACCCTACTTAATTTCGAGAAACCATAAGTATAAATTTGACTCGTATGACCCAGAAGAGGAATTGGAGAATCCTATATACTATGAAACTTAAGATCAATAAATTACTAGAGAAAAATCTTGTAGAGGGATAGTATTTTGTTTCATCAGTAGATGGCTATTGACTAGTAGTCATTTTTGACCTAAGAATGTCTAAGATCAAATGAGTTTTTGTACAATATAATCGGTTGAGACAGAGAAGAAGCGCAAGTATGACTTACTTGCGAACGAGCTAGGGCTAATATACAAGGGCTCAACTAAGATCATACCGTACGTCATGACATGGGACGGCATTGTAACTAAGTACCACAACCGGTATGCGAAGATGCTGGGTATTTCTCCTAACATCCACGCGTACATCCAGTCACGGGTTCTCAGGAAAACGCTTGAGTGCGTGTCCTTCGACCGGCGACGAGGAACCGAAGACTTGGGAGAAACTCTCGGGGAAACGGTGATGGGTGGACAGGTGCTAGCAGGTGATGGCCAGAATGGCATGGCGGGTGAAGCTACTGTAGTTTAACAACAAGGCATGTGAGAGAATATGACCTTCTAATAAATAATTTAGTGTACAATATAATAAGAGTTTGTAGGTTAGCCTTTCCTGATATCTGAAGCTGAACATCTCACAGTCATTAACTGTCTCAAAACTGTGGCGCTGCTGTTGAATTTTTTGAGCCTTCGCCTGCTTTCACCAGATATATAGAGCACTTATACTCAGATTGCTTATCTTCCCACGAGAAAATTTCTGGTCTTTTTCTGACTGGCTCCCCTCCCTGGATGGATTTCTCGCCTGAGGAGCAAGGAAGGATTCTCAAAAGGCTTGTATTTCACTCGAACAAGCCTCCTCATCCACGCACATGCAAGTCGAGAGTCTCCTATGCTATCGCTATCCTGAATTCTATTTCGAAGAACATAACTCTGGCATCTGCACATTTTGCACTCAGAATCATAGATGCGATTAAGATATACCTCCAAGACGCCACTTATACTTCTCAGCTTGACAAATACATCCTACGGATCTGTAACGTCCACTTCTTACCTGAGCTCTTCAGTCTTGTCTCTGACAGCACCTCTGATCCTGACGTGGTAGTTGCAAAGGCCTTAGTGAGCTACAAGAACACGGGGCAGTATGACGCCCTTGCTCTCTCAAAAGCTCTTCTTGTAGCCAGTGACACCATTAGGAAGGCTGCACGGCTTGTTATTCCTTTCCATGAGAATGACAATCCGCACCTTGATCCATGTTGCAATGTACATCATTTTGGAGAAGAAAAAGGAAATCAGGCGACATCTCGTGCTTTGTGTACTGGTGGATCAGGAGCAAGTCAGCATTTAAAAAATGGGACATACAGTGATTCTGCTCGTATGTACGATGAAGAAGCGTATGATGCTACACATAATTCAGCCTCAAATACTAATACCATACAGCCGAATGCTCATTATTCTGAACGGATAGAATCCTTCAAGGCCGCCGATCACCGCTCGGCTAGCTTTGTTTCTCTGCCTTATCTTCCCTTTCTGTGTAACATAATGAAGTCAGCCCAATCAAACGGTAAGTCGTTTCCTTTTCAGGAAGATAGTAGCTATTTCTGGGACGATTATAGCAAGCGTAGCGAAATCATTTTTGCTGTCAGTGAACTTTTGACCGGGAAGGGAGGAATCTCACAGGAAGACTCTTGCCAATTAAGACAAGGGATTCGCGCTCTCAAAAACAACAGACTCTATCAAGCGAAGCGACACTTTTTCCTTTCTCTTGCATCTTCCAAAGAACACTTTCTACCGTTTGTCCATGATCTCCAGGCACTTGTTCATTTTCTTCTCCTAGAATACCACGAGTCCAGATACTACCTTACGACTGGAATAGAGGCATGTGAAAAGAGCATAGCGTTGGTTTTGGAGAACCTACCAAATGAAGCCAAGTACTCTTGTGTTATAGAGAATGAGATAAATCTAGACACAAGTCATCGGCAGAGGATGATGCATGCGGAGAAGTTTTCTCCACATCAAGATCACAAGATGTTTTCTGAGGCCTCTGATTTTTTTAGAAGATTTTTGGTAAGAGATAGGCATAATTGTGGGAATAGCATTTGCATATCAGAATTTGACTATGCCAGACTTCCATCTTTGCTTTCCCGTCTTGATACACCAGAAAGTCGTATTTTGATGGTCCTGTGGAGCCAGAGATCACATCTTATTAACTGTCTTTTTTTCATTGAGAGACATGGTGGAATTGGTGCGCCTTGGTCTCCTGTCCAGCTGAAGGCATCTTGTTCATCTATGGCGTCTGCTGGTGATCTTTGGGCGGCATTCGAAAATAGGTATTTGATGAACGCGCTTCTTGAACCAGCTCCATATAGGAACGTTCTATTCTTCAGACATTTCGTGTCCAAGGAGGTGTTTGAGGATATGGTAAGGGGAATAGCAGCTTCAGAAGGCAGTCATACTGGACTACTGTTTTTCTTTTCTTGTCAAGACAAGTTGCTGGTATATTCCTACAACTCCAAAGGTGATGAGCACAGCATCGTCGAGACTAACAGTAAAGAGAGACAGTCCTCAAGACATGAATCTATAGAGCTGATATCAGTTATTCACGAGTGGGACAGGATTGAAGAGGAGTTCGAAGCAGTCATGGATGAGAATCGACAGGTACTTCTGACTACACCAAAGAGTGAAGACGCAAAAAAACGCTGGTGGGCAACAAGGTTTGCGCTGGATAGAAGGCTCGAACGGCTTTTCGGTGCACTGAGAAAGACGATCGTAGCTAAATGCGAGTGGAAAAGAGTGATGCTCTTTCTAGATGAGCGTACTCTGAGGATGCCGATGGAAGAACTCTTTGAGTGTCCCTCTACAAGAATGTACTCCGTCGAGGCTGCGGCAGAGGCAGGGCATCACGATATAAAGAGTAGCTTCTATCTCCTCGATGCTGCAAACAATCTGAAAGGAACGAGAGAGCGTATGAAGGCTTTTCTTGAGACTGTCCGGGCACCGTGTCCGATAGAAGGAGTAGTGGGCAGGGCTTTAGATCCAAAGGAGATCCAGGTTCTGACACAGCGTGATCTCTTCATGTATTTTGGACATGGAACGGGAAAGAGGTACGTTCATATTGTTGGTGAGCGACCCTCGCTCCTTTTCCTCTTTGGATGCAGTTCTGGAAGGACTATTGCCGTAAAGAACTACATGCCGAACGGCGTAGTTCTTCGTCATCTGAAGCAGCGACGCGTAGTCCTTGGGTTGCTTTGGGATGTTACAGACAAAGACATAGATGCATTTGCAACGGCCTTCATAGACCGGGTGTTCCGGGGGCAGGACCTAGGCGCAGCTCTGAAGGATAGCAAAGGAGCATGCCGGTTAAGGTACCTGAATGGGGCAGCGGGAGTCGTATATGGCTCGCTCCGGTAAGAGTTGTCATGTTATAGAATATATTGGAAGAGTGCATGATTTTTCGAAGTCTAACTCGTGAATCCATTTTGTATACTGTTTTTTGACATGTCATAGCCTTGCATATCATATACTCTGATTAAACTCTCTGGACCTTGAAAAAATTAGGCTGTCGCCAAAATATCACTGAGATGAAGATGATTGGTTTATTATTGACCAGACCTAGGAGCATGACCACGGCCTTAAGTAGAAGAAGATAGTCACTCAATTAATAAACATGTTGACAGCGAAATCTCAGGCACTCTTCTCTTTCACCTTGGTTATTTCTAGGCTACTATACCATCACAAGGCACTTATCTGGCTGTTGTGTCTTTTGCATGCTAAGAAGGTGTAGTCTGAAGTCTCAGGATCTTTCAGACGCTTTATTTGCCTCTGACTGTAATACTCCGCACCTGTATATATGACGAAAAGTATTGCAAACATTAATTTGTGAGTCCATCGCTTCTAGTGATTTCTCATGGTAGACTGTATTGAAGCACCAGGAAAGTACCCATGGTAAGTTTAAAAGCATCCTCAAATCTGAATATATTGCGAGAGACAGTACTTTTAAACTTTAACGTATTGCTAGTCAGACTTCGAAGTATGTATGGGTTTTTTTAACGCTCTGACTCAAAAAGTACCTTGCTGACTTCTCTTCACTATCGTTGCCTATTATCTCCCCACATCATCCCATTCCTTTTAAGCAGCCCGATGGCTTTAGAGCCCAGCAATAGATGTACAGAGAGGAGAAAGGGAACTGGAAAAAGAGCGAGAAAGACTGTAAGGGACATCATAGTGGGTTGCTGCAGCTTTTTGAGATTACATTTGCCGGAATAGTTTTTGTCTGGACGTTATTTGGCTTTGCAAAGCGAATTATTCCGTTCAAGGACGAAAAAGAGCTTCAGGAACAGTACAGGTTCAGAACGCTATGGGGGAAGGTGCGCCATGTACCTAATGGATTCAGTTTCTATTTCGAACACACTTCGAGGCTCTGTATGGTGTTCGGGTCCTGCGTCTCACACGAGGGCTTGATATGTGCGAAGCTGGCAGCAATCACTGAGCCTGTGGAAGAGGCCGGAGAGGCTGAAAAAGAGGAGGCTGCTACGTATCTGAGAAACCTGATTCTCGAAAAGGAAGTGGAGATACAGCCCGTAGCGATTGACAGCGAGTCGAGGGTTGTGGCGCTTGCGTGGATAGGAAACATCTGTATAAACCAGGAGATGGTCAGTGCAGGATATGCTCTTGCAAGCTGGGAAGGGGAAATCGGGTCTGTAGCCCACTGCTACTTCCTTGCACACGCCGAGGAGTTCGCAAGAAAGCGTTCCAATGGAGTGTGGGATGGCTAGGATGAGGAATACGATGGCACAATGACAGACAATGAGTTGGTAACGATAAAAAGGCTGATAAGTGTGCACCATGGGATATCACATGGCAATATAAGGAGACGGTTTAGTCAGAACATAAATTACACACCACCTGATACAAGAAAAAAACAAATTTGTTTTATATACTATCAATGAGACTTTGATCACAAACAGGAATATTTAAAGTAGATGTCCAACGGCTGCATATTATATTCATAGTGTTACAGATCCGTAACACAGGCACAAACACACATAGATATGATAGACAAGACAGAGAGCTCAGATATTGCGCGTACCATTTCGAACAATAAGTCATAGAACGCACTCTCAGTATTTCACGTAATAGCCTTGTAATAATTGACATGCTTTCCGATTATAGACAAAACGCCATAGCGCTTGACAAGTCAACAAATGGGGCAACTCATAAGACTGGGCTTAAAAGACTATCAGAGCTTAGACCCATGTTCAGTCTCCTTTTTGTCCAATTATAATTTGCCAAGATATTCAAAAGTTTAGAATATTCACAATCAGTAAAAATTTTTAAATATGACAGGTTGAAATCATACGTCCAATACAGTCAAAGCTTGCAAGTGAAAATTCAATCTCATGATCGTCACTTTTCTGCTGAGTATGAGAAAGGGTGTTGATGAGGATAAAAGGAGAACCCAAAGAACATTACCTAGACACTCTTGTACAACATTTTATTCTATTTTAGAGATACTAAGCCGATATGGTCCACAATAAGAGGTCCGGTCAGTATACAGTGATCTATTCCACAATGCCATACCCATCACTTCAGCAAAGTTCCGATATCGGATATGCCTATCAGAAAAATGATAGTAGTGAGGGTATTATATTAATTAGTTAGTCTCAAAAACCTTTGAGTTGTTCACTACGAAAATAAGAGAAACTCTATTATATTTTAGTGTGATTACTGCATCTGATCAGTTTCAGAGTATCAATAAGCGGTTTTAAAGAAAAGATTTATCGGACATCACTTGGAGATAGGTGCCAGGATAAGCATTTACGCTTATGAAGAGCCATATTATTACCTTCCGCATCATTCTCATCACGCGTAAATTGTCTTCTTGTATAACACCCGCACGCACAAAACCCCGACAAATTTTTACCGGATGGGATTTGGTGCAGCTTGCCACGAGATCGCGCAGGAGGCGGTCGAGGTATACAAGCGGGGCGAACCAGTAAATCTGAGCAAAATAGTCCGCGAGGTGAGCAGGAAGCATTCGCTCAGCCTGATCCCCAGGACGGTTGATATAATAAGCTGTATCCCACTCGAATACAGCAGTCTTCTGTCGCAACTGCGTGCGAAGCCGATCAGGACTGCTTCTGGTGTCGCAATAGTCGCCGTGATGTGCCGCCCCCATCGGTGCCCCCACATCGCACTGACAGGCAATGTCTGCGTCTACTGTCCTGGCGGGCCCGACTCTTCTTTTGAGTATTCCACACAGTCGTATACTGGATATGAGCCAACGAGCATGCGGGCGATCCGCAACCGCTACGACCCATTCGAACAAGCACGGGACCGGCTGCGCCAGCTGAAGTGCCTGGGACATAGCACTGATAAGGTCGAGTACATTATTATGGGCGGCACCTTCATGTCGTTGCCCGAGGTGTACCGGAGCAACTTCGTAATGAAGCTCCACGATGCCTTGAGCGGAAACAGCTCCTCAACGTTAGAAGAGGCCGTTGCATGCTCTGCCAGGGCGCGCCAAAAGTGTGTCGGGATAACGATTGAGACGCGGCCTGATTTCTGTGTGAGGCCGCACATAAGCCAGATGCTGAGCTATGGGTGCACGAGGATTGAAATCGGCGTGCAGTCGGTGTACGAGGATGTGGCGCGTGATACGAACCGAGGACACTCCGTGAAGAGCGTGTGTGACTGTTTCGCACTGTCCAAGGACGCGGGGTACAAGATAGTAGCTCACATGATGCCTAATCTCCCGAACGTGGACAAGAAGAGAGACTTCGCGCAGTTTTACGAGTATTTCGACAACCCGATGTTCAGGAGCGACGGCCTGAAAATCTATCCGACTCTCGTGATGCACGGGACAGGGCTGTACGAGCTGTGGAAGAGCGGGAAGTACAAGAGCTACTCTCCTGATGAGCTTATTGACTTCATTGCCCGTGTAATGGCCTACATTCCGCCATGGACCCGTGTGTACCGTGTCCAGCGCGATATCCCGATGACCCTGGTGAGCTCGGGCGTCGAGCACGGCAACATCAGGGAGCTTTCACTGGCGAGGATGAAAGACTATAACACGCGGTGCAGGGATGTCAGGACGCGAGAAGTCGGAATCAGGAGCATTCACGGCGGCGACACGCCTGGGCGTATTGTGCTGATCAGACGAGACTATTCTGCTAGTATGGGCTGGGAGACATTCCTGAGCTATGAAGATCCTGACAAGGACATTCTCATTGGGCTTCTTCGGCTCCGGAAGTGTTCTTCGAGCACATTCCGGCGTGAGCTCAAGAACAGCAGCTGTCCCGAGAGCACCGTTTCAACGGCACGTGAAACTGCGACTGAATGCGACTCCAGCACTGCCCACCCTGCGGTCTGGAACAAGAATGCCTCTATCATCCGAGAGCTCCACGTGTACGGAAGTGCCCTGCAAGTCTCACACAAGAGCGCGGGCTCATTCCAGCACCGTGGGATCGGAGCGCGGCTCATCGCTGAGGCAGAGCGAATTGCGCGTGAAGAGCACTGTTCTCAGAAGATCGCAATAATCTCTGGCGTGGGGACACGAATGTACTATCAGAAGTTTGGCTATGTGCTTGAGGGTCCTTACATGGTCAAGTACTTTTCTGACACGACAGTATAGGAGGTATGAGAGCCGCAGGACTACTTATTTTTCGTCGCAAGGGAGAAAAGGGTTTGTATGGCATATCACCGTTACTGCCGGTCCTAGAAGGGCTGAATAGGTTGCTGGGAAGTGATTCTTTTGCGCAAGACAAATCTGAGAGCAATGAATAAGGGAGAATCCGCACGTGCTTATTTACCATCAGACTATACTCACTCTTAGCAAGTTAGGTTTAATATAGCTATCCGAGAAAGCTGATTAAAGTATAATTTCATCTGAAGATTATACTTGCTTACAGGCATTGCCATAGAGCCATACTAGCTTCTCCTCTCATAGCAGCACCTGTCCCTCCATGACATTTTCCTCCGAAGTCTGTAGACCTCGCCGCCGGTCGAAGGACCGATATCCTCTCAAGAGTATATCTTTCGGAGAAGCAGTGACTGGATGTACGCGTGGATGTTAGGCGAAATGCCCGACATATTTGATGCCAGTTATGGTCTTTGTTACAGCACTGTTTCCTGTTGCAACGTACAGCGTTTCTCTTGACAAGCTCTTGTAGATTAGCCCTAGCTCGTTCGCAAGTAAATCATACTTACGCTTCTTCTCTGTCTCAACAGTATTTAGCAGATGATATCAGCTTGTTATGCCTATCTCGATTATCGTGATCTCACTGTACTTCTTGCCGATGAGTTCTTAGATTCATCAAAGTTTGTTGAAGAGGCCAGCTAGCATGAGCTCAGACTTGTGCTCGACACTGTGTAGACCTCGTCCGAACTGACTGCGGGGCATATACAGCCGCTCCTTACAGGAAGGCTGTTTGTGAATGCCATGCCTTTATCAGTACACTCCGTATCTCCTTGTCCAGCTTTGCATATGACTCGAGCTCCAGCTTATACCCTGATGTCGTAGTTCACAAGCGATGCTGCATACTCGTTGATAGCCCTGCATAAATTTTTGCTATACAACTTTGTCTTGCATAAGCTCTCAACTCGCGCTAAGAGCTCTTTTCTCACCTGCTCGAATGTGTCGCTAGAGAGGCGACTCGAGCTGTCTTCTACTATGCCGAGATACTTGTACTATCAAGTCCCTCAAGCAGCCTCGTATCTATCGCACAAACTCTCACGTTTGTAGCCGACTTGTCTCTGTTCAGGTCCAGTCCAACAGCACCCATGAACCTCTTAGTCTCTTTGACCAGGGCCACCTTTTATGTGCTTATCATTATACACTTTAGTATGCTGCATCCATTATACAAAGAAGAGTATGGATGGATGATTGAAGACATCATCACATGCGATCAAAGATATGCGTAAATTTTTACACATAAAATTCTGATCAAAATCAAGAAAAATAAACTACCAATTCAATTTAACCTTTATATAGAGCTGCAAAGAAACACGTGCACCCTACAGAACCTGCTTGGATCTAGTAGCCGAACTTTCTGCCGCGGAACCCTCCGCTGCCTCCACTGCGTCCTGACCGTCCGCCGTAGCGGTCGAAACCAGCATTAGAGTTTCCACCCCGCATCGCCATGTTCTCAAGATCCGCAGGAATAGACTGGCCGGCCTGGCGAAGCAGTCCTGCGAGCTTCCTCGCTATCCCAGCATCCTCTCTCGTCAGCATCGTATAGGCACGCCCTTCCTTGGAGGTCCCTCGTGCCGTACGCCCGATCCTATGAACGTAGTCGTCGATACACTTCGGGAAGTCGTAGTTGATGACGAGCTTCACGTCGTTGATATCCAGTCCTCGGGCAGCAACATCAGTAGCTATCAGGACGTTGTCCCGGCCGGACTTAAAGCCGTTTATCACAGCGTCACGTGCAGACTGAGACTTGTCACCGTGTATTGCCGCTGCTCTAAAGCCCTTCTTGTACAGCTGCTCCTCAATATTGTCGCACATCCTCTTCGTGTTGCTGAAAACTATCACCTTATCGCACTTGTAGTCGTTAAGCTTCTCACACAGCTTGTCCATCTTGTCCCGCCACTCAACAACCTCGATGTCCTGGATGATCTTGGCGTTCGCCTTCAGGTCGTCGCTACCGATAGTGACCTGGATGAAATCGCTCATGTACTCCAGCGCGAGCTTTCGAACTTCCTTCGGCCACGTGGCACTCCACATGAGGGTCTGCCGCTTAGGATTTGTCTTCGGTATGATGCGCTGCAGCTGGGGCTCGAACCCCATATCGAGCATCCGGTCAGCCTCGTCAAGGACAAGGAACGTGACACGACTCAGCGGGCAGAAGCCCTGGTCGTGGAGATCTATCAGACGGCCCGGTGTGGCTACGAGTATCTCTACGCCGTTGGAGATGGCCCGCTTCTGCGGAACCATAGACGCCCCGCCGTACACGGCCACGCTGCGCATTCCGAAGAAACCAGCGTACTCAGCAAATACAGTCTCTATCTGGTTGCAGAGCTCTCGCGTCGGTGCAAGCACGAGAACAATGGGGCCGTCGCGCTCTCTAAGCGGTGGCTGGGCCTTCGCGTGTATGAGGGCCGGGAGAACAAAAGAAATCGTCTTCCCAGAGCCGGTGTCTGCGATACCAACCATGTCCCTTCCACTGAGCGCCATGGGCCAGCCCTGGGCCTGGATGGGCGTCGGGGCAGTATATCCCTTCGTCTCGAAATACCTCAAGACCTCCTGCGGGAACCCGAGAGACTCGAAGTCGCCGACCGGTGGAGAGATGTTGTCGCCTATCAGCTTCATGTTCCCTTGCTCGCGGAGGGCTCGCGCCTGTTCATCATTAAGTGTTTTAGTCGGTGTGTAAAAATTCTTCCCAAACTCCACCGGAGGATTCTCCTCGCGGATGGGCTCGCAACGGTCTCCGAACCGGCTCCGTTCGTAGCCACCTCTCCTCCTTCTATCGCCAAATCCCCTCTCATTGTCATCATCATATCTCCGACGGTCGTTCCTATCGTATCTGTCGTACATTGGGGTGGTCGATTTTTCAACTAGATGTAAATTTTTTAGTATCCGGAAAAGAGCGGGTATTTGAATAATCCGGTACACAGTGCCATTAGATGTATCAAAAAGAGTACAGTGATTAGTTAGCAGCACAAGAGGAAATGTGGGAATAAAGGTACATGAATGCGCGGCTTCTTTTCTCTGAAAAATGAAAAGCAGAAAAAAGTTTTGAAGCGGTATAAAGCAACTGTACTATAGTGCAGATTTGCTTTATAGCGAGAATGAGAAATGCAAAGTAAGAGACATGTAAAAAGATGCACAGACACAAGAGAACCAGGACTCAAATTGGAATAACAATCTAGTCTGGCAAAAAGTGCCCATGTGGGCGGGAAAGACACAATAGTGTGAGAAGAGTAGTTAAAACGTGGCAATTCTGTGTAGAGTTTATCAGAGAGTAGAGAAATGCTATACTATACGTACAACATAAAGTGACTGGATGAAACATAATACAGATTCAACTGAGAGGAAGCTTACTGCGTCACAGTGTGCTAGAAGACAGCTGAATAGAAGAATGAAGGCAAAAAGAATGCACTATTCTTCTAGTCTAGGATTCCTAACTAACTTGTTCCAAACTAAAAACAGTATTCGATCTTCTCGAAGGAACACCAGGTTTTACACCAGATATAATAACGACAGCGCTGATCGAACTCTCACTGATATATCTCACTTTCAGGGCTCTGTGACATTTATCCATTATTTTAGCGTAGCCTAAGCTATTTAAATCGGGCTCAAAAAAAGACAAGGATAGACTATCAGTATACAGACGGTAAGCAGCGCAGTAGGACTAGGATATTTGCACTGTAGTTCCGGTGTTATACATAGTCATGTTGATAATTCATTCCTTTGATTCTTTCTTCTAGGGACATATAAGCTATCCATGGCTTTCTATATAGCTCAATAATATAAGGGTAAAAAAGTTACTTGTGTATCTGCAGTAAAATGTAGCTAAAAATTGATTTATTTCTATTCTATTGTGTTTATCCAGAAATGATATTTCACACTTCTGATGACTACCCGATACAAGGTGATGAAGGTGAAGGAATGCTGTAGAAAATAAAATGTAGTTGACGCTGAAGCAGATTATAAAAGGGTGAGTGTGTCCTAGGACAACATTATTCTCGAAAAGTAAACAAGCTACGAGATCTTACCAGGTATCAACCATAGCGGGCCTCACGGTTTTGTTAAAAGCGCGAGAACCTGTATAAGGATAAGAACAAGAGAAAGTTTTCTTCTCGCTCATTAAAAGATAAAAAATCTGTCGTATTTATCAAAACTCACATAAAAGCTTAATCATGACATAAGATTAGCTATTACCTTCATTCTCAGAAAGGCAGAAGACTACTTCTGGCCCCTCAATATGATTTTCTTCCAGCTCCCCGATCTCGAATTTAAATCTGTTGGCATCCTCAAGAGTATCCTTGCCGAATACAGTGCTGATACTTGGTGCTACAGAAACTGACTGTGATCGTATCTCCATGCGTGCGGTTCGACGCGAATCACCTTCCCTATCAGCTTTATGCCTCCTCCTTTCTCTCTTTTTCCTGCCTCTTAATTCACCAGCTCCTTCTCTATCTGAAGAATCGCCTTTGAAAATATCCAAGCTTTCCTGCTCTTCCTCTGGTGCCAAGAGCTCCCTCACCACTCTATTGACCTCTGAGTCGTTCAGTTTTTTTGATGGAGGAGAAGGATGCAGCGCACTTAGAATTCTCTCCGATGGCTGGCTGGAAATACCACACTCCACTTCTATAAGCTTGACAAAATGGTCCACCTCCTCGTTCGAAAACAAGTCTTTCTTTCCCAGTAGATAAGCAACTATGTCTTCGTACATTCTGGTCTTCTGGATGGGATTCGAAAAGAGAGGTGAAAATAGGAGCTGTAGAGAAAAGATGTGAAGATTCACCTGTGGCGCAACAGACTAAATAATGAGACCGTTTCTCGATAGCACAGTTATTGGCGCTTACCAATCAGTAGACAGGTGAATAGTGTTGGCGGGAAAGGTGGTTTCATATTTCTCTAAAAGTGAGAGGAGATTCTCACACGTATGTATTAGAGAAAGTAAGGGTGTATCTCCTAATAGTGACTACTAGTCATATAGAGTGGATAAAGCCCTCTCTGGTAGTTGTAACGCATGCAAGCCGGAAAACTAATTGCTATAAGTCATTATCAAGCGTGATTCTGTGAGAGAACTTGTGTATACGTTATAAGGAAGAAACCCTTTCTAGGGAGCTTTTTCTGAGAAGAATAGATAACATGATTTCACAAGTGTATTCTCCACTTGAATTCTATCTAGGATAACATTTGTTCGTACAAAGGACGAACGTAATTCATACATCAAAATACTCTAAAGGCACATAAGGCTGATTCTGGTTAAGGACATTGTGCGCGGTGTAGCTATCTTTTGCAAGGCTATCATGCTCTTTATAATGATACCGCAAATGATTCTGGTGTAATATAAGCGACATTATGGGCAGTATAATCTGTAATATTGGACTATAGTCAGTAGGTATACTTACTTCTCCAGCTATACCAGCTGATATGTGATATAGTAGCTGCTAAGCTCGACTTAAATGTATAGGTAGCATATATCTCTGACTTTATTGAAGTAGTTCGAGGATCTTGAGTGTACTTGTTATGAAATGCTGTCATCAATGACTAGCACCATCATAGCACACGATAACAGCACCAGGCCTCTCTGCTGGTTATGAGCCAGCTGGATTCCCTTGAAGTACAGACGGAAATTTTTCGAAAATTTTTATCCCTAAGATGGGCCGCATGCACAACGATGGAAAGGGAAAGAGCTGCTCTATGAAGCCGTTCTCTACGGATGTGCAGTCGTATATGACGAAGAGTATCCCGGAGTTGAAGAAGCTGATAATACACCTGTCAAATCGTGGAACCACTGCCGCCTGCATCGGCAACATCCTCAGGGATGAACATGGAGTAGGAAACTGCAAGGATATTTTGGGTATGAATCTGCTCGAGTTCCTGAAGAAAGAGGGCGCAGCGCCTGCGATCCCCGATGATCTGAATGCTCTGATTGAGAAGTCAAACAGGTTGAGACACCACCTCTCACATAACAACAAGGACAACGACTCCAAGTACAGACTCACTCTTATCAATTCCAGGATCCATCGTCTTGTGAGGTATTATAAGGGTAAGAGTGTGCTGCCAGGAAATTGGAAGCCTTTTGCCCAGAGAATTAAGTAAACTTCTTTTCATTTATAGCACGTACATCCGGAGTGAGGTTTGACTGCTTTGGTCGTTCGTTCATTACGCTAATATTGTCCTGGCGCTTTGGTACGCACCTTGTAAATTTTGGAGTAAAAACCATGTCTCTTTTCACACTAATACTTTTGACAGAAACTACCACCCAAGGCTACTTCGAGACATTTTTGCCGATCTACTATACTGCGTTGAGTCATTCAAGCAATACCCATACAACAGGAATTTTTGAATGAGACTAATAAGGTCATTGGACTTAATAGATGATGACTCTTCACTTTGTATGCGATATGATTCTGATAAAAAGTCAATTTATCTATCTTGGTCTTGCGGAACAGAGTCAGGTACTAAAAGGTGGTGTGTAATGCATCTTATAGTACACTGACTTGACAAGCTCATTCTTCAGACTTTATCCTTGAATATATAACGCTAATTAGCAGCATGGCCATACGTACGTTGCTTTCGATTACAGCTGAACCTGAAGAGAAATACATTTAGTATATCAACGGAATGGCCTAAGTTCAGCTGTTTTTTTGTATACTCGATACAATAATTGATCTATGTATAAGTATCTGATCAGCTGATATACGCAAAGGCATGCAACAAGTTGACTTCTCTTTATATCACCAGAATTTCATTCATGAAAACAGTTTTTTGTGATCCTTCCTGCCTCCGCCTAGATCTTCAGCACGGAGTTCTCCGATCTCCTTGGAGCCAATGAACCTTTCAGATGGTGATAGATCAGGTAGAGCAGGTTCTTCAGCCTCTTTCACTGACTCGTTGACCGAGTCTTTATCGAGTGCATCTTCGAAGCCAGACACTTGTGGAAATGGCAGTCCTAAGGAATCATTCGTGCAGTCGCACACGGTCTCCACTTCAGAAGCCATCTCCTGTTCGAGCCGCATCTCAGCAACGGACTTGGCTAGTGCATCCAGTGACGGTGTGTCAGGACAAACTGGTTCCGACGCCTCTGGTGAAGATACTTCCAAAGGCTGGGCAGTAGATGCTGCCACGTCGAAAAGAGCCTTTGCAAGATCGATGAGTTTGTCTGCAATAAGAGGAAGACTCCAAATAAAGCCGTTAGAAGCTCCATGGAGAACAAAAGGATGGGTAACAGCTGAGAACTGAAAGATCGACTTTATGCCTCTGTCAAACTCAACTACCGCACCTAGGTTTCCGTAGAAATCACAGTAGTTTGGTGCGCTGAAAATCGAGATCACACTTGGATTTCCGTTGTGCTCTTTGAATATTGTGTATCCTTCTTTTTGCACTTCATGACCCCTTATGATTGTAGAAAGAGAATTGGCTTCCAGAAAAGACACCACATCGTTGTAAGAGTACAAATATGAGCATCTTCTCTTTTCGTTCCTTTCCCAGCTCCTATCGCTGCCTGATCCGTAGTAAGGATGCGGATCAGACCATAGCAGATCACACATCAACCCGCTGTACACAGGTTCTTGAGCTCGGTATATCTCGTCGATGTCTGACACCTTTTTGAGAGACGGCGAGATACCTCCGTGGACACAGAATGCCTTGCCCTGTATAACGGCGGCTAAAGGCAGCGATTTGAATGATTCTAGTGACAAATTATATATCTCCTCATTATACTTCTTCAGGCATTCTGAGCGGAAGGTGAAGTATCTGGTCATTTTCTCTGTCTCGTGGTTTCCTCGCAGCAGCACTATGTTCTCCGGGAAGTGCGACTTCAGTAAGAGAAGGTAGAAGTAGGTTTCTGTGGAAAATTGGCCCCTATCTACATAGTCGCCTACAAAAACGAGCGTACTACGTCGGAAATTGAATTTGTCTATAACAGAGTGGATATCATAGAACTGGCCGTGTATATCACCGAACACGTAGCACTTTCTTCCGATATTTACGACGTTAGGCTCTTTTTCGATGATTCTTTTGGCATCAGTGATAAGCTTCACTGCCTGGTTGTGAGACAGGCGTCCTTCCTGCAAAAAGTGCTTGGAAATCACCCTGTAGTCGAGCAAGTCTTTTTTCTGATCGAGCACGGCAACATCTGGGATAATGTGACAGCTCACAGGTGGAACAGTCGGATTGGCTCGTGGCAGCGGGAATCCGAGAAGATCCTCGTCTTGTGCATATGGCTCTTGGACTGAGATGCGTGTTACGTTCACCATGGGGATCCCATTCTCTCCGGCAATCTAGGGATAGGAGAAGGAGACCAGCTCGTATTTTATTAGTCACTTGGTCCCACTATAAACTACCAATTATGGCTTAAGATGAATGTCGAGAGTTTGTCATCTACTTACTGGCACCAGTTATATACCGTCATACTACCAGAAAATACTTGGAAGGAGAACTCTTGACAAGCAGAGTAAATAACTAGCGATACAATTATCTGCCAGCAACCAACTAAGTACCCATCCTTATTCGCTCAAAGAGCTGTTAGAACATATCCATTGGTGAACTTCTGCTGCTTTATTGAGGTGATTTCTATGTTCTGAAACTATACTTATTACCTAATGAGCGCAGATTCATATCGTTGGAGATCTTTCCACGCTCTAATCTACTCATCGATTACAGGGAAGTGTCATCATGAATTCAAGAGGATTGAGTCTCTTGCAATATATAAGGAATCGTGGCTGTGGTATACTATTTGGCACAGTATGCTTTTTGTGAGGACAAAGGAGATCACGAGATAGAACAGGAAGAATCTTATCTGATCTTATGCGACTAGAACCCCGTATCACATCGTTATCAACAATTATGGCTGAGTATATATCAGAGCTAGATGAGATGTAAATTAGTCTACTTTTTGTTCTCTCATTTTTTAGAAAAATAGTTGGCATTTGTGATCTCTGTGAATGATACCTTCATCTTCACTATCATGTTCTTTAAGTACAACAAACGGTACAACTTTGCTAGGTTTACGATCAAAAATCAGTTAGATTTAGCTGCAGTATCCATAATTGTTTTTATGTCTCTTAATTACCTTGAGTCATATCTTGAGATCGATCAGTTTTACGTTTCTCACATAGCAAAAAAGTGTTTGGTTGTTAAAAACTGATAATGATCCTAGTTTAGAGTGCTTTTCCTGATCTTACTATCCTTTGGCTCTATTCCGCAAAGCTGGATGACTGTCTAAGGATCTTCTCAGTAAGAGTGCCGAGCACAGCTGAGACAGCCTTACGTCTATATTCTGGGGATCAGCTAACGTATGTGATCAACTATGACTGGGTTCAATTACATGATAGTGACCTTTTCCGCATCTCCAAACAGGGAAAAATAGATCATCAACAAAGGTACAGCGAACCTGCCATCTATAGAGTATCTGACCCATAGATTCAGTGTGCCACCTTTATTAACCAAATTAGCAATAATAAGCCTAAGCACTAGTCATAACTTATTTTCGAACAGGGTATTCTGTATATTGAGAAGTAATTATAAGAATCATCTATAATCCAGTTTACGACTACTCTATATAGATCTGGCAGAAGTATTCGCTGATTACATGTGTCGTTCTTGAATGAGAGTGCTTTACTAATTATAGCCTTCAGGCACTGCCACTAGCACCCGTCTCTTGTGATGGGCTCCACGAGCACTTCTCCATAATTTCTTCGGTTTCTCGCCGCCGGTCAAAGGAGACGCTCTCAAGAGACTTGACTTAACTTCCACACCATAGCTGTCACATAATCAATCTGTCATGACCTACGCTCAAGGCGCTATCTAGTACGTACAAGCCTGCTATTCTGCCTTCAATTGCAGCTCAAACAATAATATCTTACTAGGTGCTGTCATTTACTGTAGTAATAAGTGGGTTTTATTGTACAGTACTCGTCTCAGCCCAATAGTAGTCCTCAGACACTCAAAAAAAATCTTTCCACTTGTACGGACGAACCACCAAGTAGCACAACACTACGATCTGCTTATCCGCGAAAATGTCAGAGATATAGAAAGGCTGGAGGGAACTGGACTTAGAGGATTCTGTATATGCTCTGACAACTACGAATATGCCCAAGAAGTATCCAGGAAGCTGTCTTCTAAGAACATCTCCTGCTACACCCGTATCGACCTCCCCTATACCCAGAAACTAGACCAGTCTGCCATTACCAGGCTACGGAAGTACGACGTAGTCTGCATCACCATAGACTCGCCCCAGACGATACCATCTGCGGTGAAGCTTGGAGCTGACATGCTGAGAATTGACATGCGCATTGTGAAGTATTTGAAGAAGCGCACTGCAGGCCTAATCAAAGAAAAAGGCTTGTTTGTGGAAGTTGTTCTTGGCGAGTGCAGGGGAGAGAATTCTGTGCTGTGGCTGAACGCACTGAGACGGCTCATCAAGCTGCGATTCACATCGAAGCTGGTCTTTAGCTCGGGTGCTTCTGAGGAATCTGGAGTGAAATCTTTTCGCGACATCGTAAAAATGCTGGTCGCATTCGGCCTCAAAGAGCGTACTGCTGATAAAATAGTACGCAATGCAAGGCGGGTCCTGAGCATTGCTGCTTTGAAGAGGTACTCACATAAAATGGCCATAGTCAATTCGCTGGAGGAAGGAAGGCTTAAGAGAGATTTTGTCCTGAGTCTTTTTCAAGGGGAAGAGCAACAGGTGTGATGAAAAAATCTATCGTGTTATCACGTTGCGAGAGAGGATAGATAGAAATAGTAATTGAAAGTACGTGCTCGTCTTTTTCTTTATCATTTATGATGCTTCTGATATTATTCAGTAAATACCCCTGGGATAAACTCTGATCACGGCAAAAATTAACCCGCTACTATAGAAAAGAATTCACCATACCTTCCCTACTGTATTAGCTGTCAAAAATAAATGAGTATCAGTATTGTCTGTAGACCAGTCTCTCTAAGTAGTATTACACGCTATTTGGAGCAAGCTGAACCAATCATATCAGTTATAGTGCTGTCGAGCCGAGACAGAGAAGAAACTAAGTATTCTGAGGACCTGAATGAGCAAGTCGGAGGACATCGGGATAGCGACTGGTTCAACAAATGTCATCCATCGCCATTGCATGGCTTGCTAATACCTAATATATAAATCTACTAGCGATGCTGTGAACATTTTTTAGACATGACACTTGATTTGGTCGTGCTATAATAGCTGTTATTTCTGCCTACCTACACCTTTATTATCTTATCTGTACCTGATCAGAGAAATCAGTGTGTGATCAGCAGACGGTATCGAGTGATGATATACGTATAATATACTGCTACTCTGTCTGGAAAGTCCAATTCATTGACACTCTATGTAGTTAGTTGCGCTTGAATTTGTTGGCATATAAAAGAATGGATGTGGACAGTGTGCAGAGTATATTCTGGGGAATCGTGCTACGCGCACTCCCAGTAGCGTTGGTATGATAGCACAATGTATGGAACACAAATAAAAGGGAAAGAGCTGGTAATTAACTCGGTATGCCTGTCAAAGTCTTTGTGTACTGTTGCCTTCTACAGAGTATGTCCCTTTGAGATTTGTGGAATATTCTAGAAGCTTATGATTATATGAGGAAATGATGAATCAAGGCATATAGAAAACCAAAAATGGTCTCGAGTGCATTATTACCTTCGTACGTGGACTTTGTGAATCTGATAAATGATTACGGATAATTTAGTAGATCTTTTTATCAATTTCCAGGACATCGAGCATGATCTTATAAGATTCCTTCGACTTGTGTCAGCAAAGAAGTAATGGTGATATCAGGCTTGGTCCTCATCTTCTTCGTTCAAAAAACTGACTAAGGAACTGTTCATTTCACTCGGTGGATATTCGGCCCTGTGGGTTTTGAACGCGGTTACAAGACGGTTGAACATGTGTGCGAGGAGGAGGCGGAGGTGAAGGTCGAACACCTGAAGGGCCAGAACGTAGGGCAGAGCGTACGTTTCTTTCAAAAAAAGAGACGAAATGACGCTATTCTCCATGAGGTAAAGCGCAGCTGTAAAGAACAAGGGCATAATAGAGAGGGTCCGCACAAAAGGCGGAGTGAAGAACGTGCATAGGAAGGTGGATGAGACGAGCTGGAATAGAACGATGTACAAGAAAAAACTAATGACAAAGAGGATCGCGGCTGTAGGTACCTCATTCGATCTGAAAATATCGATGATGTGCATTACCTCCCTTTTGATCAGGTTCATATTCAAGAAGGCATCACCAAAAAAGACAGGGATCATGCACAAGATCTTCTTGAAGCACTCATCCTTGGCAGACATGGGCCGGAAGCTCAAAGAGCACATCATAACGACTATGAGCCTGGAATAGGCAACGGTGGAAAAGTTTGGAGAACACTGAGTGAAAATGTCGATGAGGATTCTGTTTGTCGCCAGCGACACCACTACGTCGGCTACAAGCGAAGGAATCCTCCTAAAGCTGAAGAACAGCGAGAAAAAAACGGGGAGCAACAGACTGGGGACAACTACTACCGGTTCTTCCTCGGCAATCGCAAAAGCACAGCGCAGCAGCACATAACTGATGACGATGGAGGGGAAGTGCCTTATTGTGCCCTCGAGTGAGAATCTTCTGTAGTTGAGAATGAGTGAAGCGAGAAGGGAAAAGGCATTGAAAGTAAAGAAGAAGGTGATTCTTCTGAACCTGCAGTATGGGTTGTGAAACAGTAAAAAAGCAAAGAAACAAAGGGAAAAAAGACCAGCGGACCAATACTCTCTCATAGTAGCAACAGGGGTGTGGTAAAGGATAGACCGAATATCGAAAACATAACAAACACAAACGAGACTCTCTTTTCAGCTACACCACGTTTCCCAACCGATAGAAAAGGAAGTAGGAAAAGGAGTGACGATCGGAAGAATTACTAAGGCTCAGCACTGATAGTAAGAGTTGTAAAACTTACTACAGTACTAGTGTTACCTGGTAAGAGGATGTGAAAAGGTAACTCGGCACCTTCGAATCTTGCGATGAAAAAAGTATCTCGGGGCATTATCCAGAACATTCGAAGAAAGAAACTTACTAGTTGCAGACTGATTTAATCTCATACATTAAATCAAGATAAAGTATAATTTACATCTATCACAATAATTAAATTTGCTCCGATCTATACACTTGTTGATTGTAGAAGATATGGGATTACAAAGAACAGAGACATCAGGAAGCACTGTCTGCAGCAGGTGATACTTACAAAGGAAGACAAGATGATAAGTGTTGGCACTCGCATCGAGACTAACACTTCAAGGTGCAGTACAACAGCAGCTGGACATCGTAGTCTTTGACAATAAGCGCAGAGAGATTATAATAATTGAAAAAGACATAATAAGCCAGGATTGACTAAAAGTAATTGAGACACAGAAAAAGGGTGAATGTAATTTACATGCAAACGAACCAGGACTAATCTATAAGAGCTGAACTAGGAACATAGTGTACGTAATGACAAGACAAAAAATAGTGTCGTAACGAAGTACCACAACCGGTATGCTAAGATGTTGTTAATCTCCTATCATCCAAACTTACATCCAGTCACAGCTTCTCGGGAAAACACTTGAGAATTTTTCTGCTCTTTCACAGGCGGCAAAAAACCGAAGCCTTGGCAGAAACTCATGGGAAGAGAACGATTACAGTTTAACAAGAGCTAACAGTAATCACTGGATCGGTGTTAGCGGAGAAGCTATTGTAGTTTTTTCGATAATGCGAGTAAGCATATATGACCTTGATATAAATTACATCCATCATTAATACTATCATCATACAGGATACGTGATCTATGGCTCAGGCAACTACACTCTACACTGACTTTCCTTCTGACGGTTACTAGCCTTACTTACGTTTACCCCTAGCTCTTTCCTGTCTTATCATATTGAGCTTTTCTACTCACCGAAAGTCTATTTGAGACATTGACAGCATCCTGTGTGTATGTGTATGACGTAAGCCAGAGGAATTATATGTGGTAATATCCAGGACGATAGTGCCCTGACTAACCTGATTTTCTTCTTGGGATGATGGTGGAAGCGAGAGCCGTGACCGCAAGCTCCTCGATACTGGTCACTGACGCCTGAATGCTCCAGTACATTCATGGTTATATAAGGTACAGCGAGTAGACAAACAACAGAAGGATCTGCCATGATGACATTTATTTAACAGCCGCTCAAAGTCCTATCCTTTCGAGCCATTCTGATACCAGATAAATATCCTGAGAAAAGAATGATCAGTGGATTGGATGCTCCGTGAAAGGAGGAAGATCTACACACTATATTTCCTTTCCAGACAGGGCAGAGACGTGCTTCGCCTTCTCTGAGAGCTCATCCATCACCTCCTGTATCTCGTCATCATCCCGCTGTTCCAGAATCATGTAGTAGAGCGTATTGCATGCCTCAAGCACCTCAACATACAAACCCACCACTTTCTCTGCCAAATCTTGATCCAACTCTGTAACACTTGAGACAGTATTCGAAAGAATCAAATCCAATATGTCCATGTACTTGCTCAGCGCTGGCAGCGTCTCTCTTCTCGACACAGACTCTTTAAGATCTGCAAGCATGCCGTCCACCATTACCCGGGGCCTAAAAATCTGCAAAAAGCCAGGAATAAAGACCTGTCAAAATTTTCTGCAATAAATTTCAGCCGACTACTGGAAAGAATTAGTAACACTATCTATCGTTCGCAAGGAGTGCTCAAGAACCATAGTACCTATTATATTCCGTACGTTCAGTTGGCTGCGACACGAGTATTCCTAAAGCACTTTCACCATCGTATTCTCGCACTTTAGTACTAAGAGATCATTAAACATATGACAGGTTGAAGGAGGATAAAGCGAAAACAGATACATTTGGGAGCGCTATACTGGACATAAAGCTGTTTCTAGCACCGAATTTCCATCAATAAAGTTTGTTGCGATGTTATGAGCAGAGCTTATCCTTCTTGGTCTGCGCGACGCTCTTGTCAAGGGCAGCGCAACCTCACTCCGCAGAGCAGCAATCTTGTGCCTGGAGCAGGACGTCAAGTCACCGACTGCCCTCATCCGCGAGTATCTGATAGCGCGATACAACCTTCCTGACCCTACCGAGATAACACGTGCATCACTCATGGACATCCAGCGTGCGTCCCTGTACAGCGAGATCTCAACTAAGACCTTGCACAAAAAGCTGTACAGCACCACTAAGGAACCCCATGTGAGCGTGCTTGACTCGTCGGTATGGCTGAGACGCGGCAACATATCTCCCACGGAAGAAGCCGCTCTCTGCAACCTACAAGACAGGAACGTGTTTCTTGGACAGACAGGAAAGTGTCCCCACTGTAATGCAAGCGCGAAGACAGTCGACCATCTTGCTACAAACTGTGATAGGATGCTGGCTCACGACTACACTCGAAGACACAACGAAGTGGTCAGATCCATTCACTTGCTGCTTTGTAACAAGTACGGCTTGAAGAGCTCCAAGAAGATAAGAATGCACTCAGTGCAAGAGGTGGTAGCAAACCGAGACGTCGAGATCCGCGTAGATACGCGAGTTAAGACAGACGTGAAGGTGCAGCATGACCGCCCTGACATCCTCATTATTGACAAGAAGAAGAAGAAAGAAGCGATAATTATAGAGGTTGGTGTCACTTGCCAGGACAGGCTTAAGACAGTAGAGACAGAGAAGCTACACAAATACGATGTACTTGCAGGAGAGATTAGTTTGCTACATGGATGCAGAACCTTTATTATTCCTTACGTGGTTACTTGGGATGGGATAGTTACTAACCATCACAGAAGATACGTCCAACAGATCGGAATCCCCCTAAACGTCGAGTCCTACATTCGGACCAGGGTGCTCAAGAAGACTCTTGAGTCCATCTCTCTCGAGGCTCGCCGCAGCATCTTTGACGAAGCGGGCGATGCTGAGCGTCTCGAGAAGAGCCTGAGCAGGATGCTAGAAGGGACCTCGTCAATGGTGGCAACCAGTGGACAATAAGCAACTACAAACTACTACTTGCCTCCCATTAATAAAATTAACCGTTGCGATGTTATCACGAGCCATCGAAGCCCTTAGGCATATAACAGAGAATCGACTCCAGTCTCATTCATAAGAAAAAGAGAGAAGAATAAACTGTCAACCAATAATGTAAGATTTCCTGCTTTCGACTCGTGAAGTGGATACAGGGAGCTTCTGATCTTTAGTATGTGATGCAGTCTTACACTTCCTGTCATGATCCTTAGAGAGTCGCGTTACTATCTTCTTTGTGTCAGCATGCATCTGAGGAGTAGAAAGGAGCCGCTGATGAACTTTGCAGAGGTAAGGCAGAGATTCGGATGTTGTCGCTAGTGCAAGATCACAGCTCTTCCCTAAGACCAGCGCCAGTAAAAGTAATTTTTTTTCCAATGATCTTCTCATACCTGTACTGTGTAAAGAACCCTTAGTGCAGACGTTGTGAGCAGATCAGGACTTTAAGAGGTCATAAGTTCGGTATAATATCCCGATAGATAAGCTTTCTGGCTAATAGCAATATAATGTGAATGAAGAAGAGTTCTTCGGGCACAAAAACATGTCTAGTAAATGGAGGTAAAAACTAGCAACCTTAGTAATCAAGGTCTAGCTAGTGTTGTAAAGCGAAGTCCCAGCACCAGAACTTGTGTGCTTAGTTACGGGTTTGAAGAGCACAGATAAACACCGATCCTATCTCGCTTTGCTGCTACTTCTGATTGGATACAAAATCCGATATATTGAAAGTATAAGGTAGGGCTCGGATGTTAAGGGTCAGTTGGAATATACTTCTTGAGTTAGTCAGAGGGTGACCTTGAAGTTTTCACAACGGTGAAAGTAAAGTAATGTCATATGTTCTTTGTCAGATTCACAATTATCTTTCACAGTATAGTAGTCCGTTGCTGAAACCTTGCCATTGAGCCTCCATACACTCTAAGGAGTCAGTACTAGCTTGTGCTCAAAGACCTTGGTTTATTACAGAGTAGACATTCCACTAAGCTGATCATATTCCATCCACCCTTATGGTGATTGCCATAACAGATTATACTCTTTTAGGTCCTGCAGATGATGTTCACTCACAAGCAAATCATAATAGATCTCTGAGCCTTTTCTTCTTTTTCTTGCGTCTCGCTCTATGTCCATACTATTTAGCTGCAATTTTCCCATCATTTTTTCCGAATGAATGTAATCCACAGCCTTACTCTACTCTGTATTAATAGTTAGTGCCTGTTGGTTCGTTCCTCTCACTTACCTTAAATCAGCTTACATATTTACCTTCGATACACTTCCTGTCCTTTATATCTCTATTCTACGATTGCTATCCTTCAGCATTGTTTTGCTTCGTTTACCTTCTTTTACGATTCTCATGATCGCATCTTCTTTTCCTTCCGAAGGCACCCCTGATGGAACTCCAGACAGAGCCTGTGGTGCGCTACAAGAGTTCCCGTGTCAAGGCGATAGTGGGCCATGCTACAAAGCCGGAGGTTGCGGCGTGTCTTTTCTCGGGTGAGGTGCAGCTATATGACCGCAAGACCTTCGTGCCAACACGGACTCTCGACCTCGCCGGGTGTCCCGTGCGTTCTGGGGCCTACATGCAGTCCCAGGACTGGTTCGTGTTCGGCCTGGACGATGGAATGGTTTTATTTGTGGAGTACGGGTCGCTCTCGGTCGTCAGCAGGTTCAGGGCCCACGACGACTTTGTCCGAAAGATAGTCCTGGACGAGGCAAACAGCCGCTTCCTCACTGTTTCAGACGACAACACCGCCAAGCTCTGGACGTACGGTGCCAGCGGTGCGATCCTTGTCAGGGTCTTTAAGGACGCAAGGCACTTCGTGATGGACGCGGTGTTTGCTCCGACCGGAGCCTCCAACTTCCTGACTGTGTCACTTGACAAGAAGGTCCGCTTCTACTCCTCTGACAATCCCAAGGCCGTCGAGGCACTGAAAGGGCACAAGGACGGGATAAACTGCATCACGTTTTTCGGGAACAACGACATGTTCGCGACTGGATCGGACGACTCCTCGATTATGATCTGGGACCTGCGCCGCAGGATGCGTATAACGGCTCTAGTCAGCCACACCAACAATGTGGTCGGGCTCTGCCGCTCTAAGAATGGCGGCTTCATGTCGTGTTCTGAAGACGGGACTCTCAGGCTCTGGAACAAGAACTTCAGGTGCGACCAGGTGCTCAGCTTTTCGAACAGGGTGTGGTGCGCACACGTTGCGGACGACTGTGTTTTTGTGGGAACAGACGAGGAGGTCGTTGTGTTCCGCGAGGAGTCTCGCCAGTGCCTGACATCCTTCTCCAACGACAGGCTCTTCTACACGCGAGGAGACGTGCTCCGGATGGTGCGGACCAGCGAGATGGTGACGCGGGACCTGGGGCACATCGAACCCGGGAGCAGCGGCCTGAAGAGCAGCCCAAACGGGAAGCTCATTGGGGTGATGAGCGACGGGGAGATTGGCATCTTCTCGACACTTGGCATGAGGAAGAAGATGGCTGTTCAGGGCCAGGCAGTAGAGTTTGTCGGCGAGAGTGGTTTCTGGGTTCTCGACGGCGAGTCTCTTGCCTTCTACTCTTCCTTTACGAAGACGGGCAGTTTTGATATCGCAGGACTTACCGGGCTCCTCTATGTCGATGAAGAGTGTGTGGTGGTGTCAGTGGCAGGGAGGGTAGAGGTCCTGGCAAGTGACGGGACGCTGATCCAGAGAATCGATGCCCCCGCGCGCATGGCAACGAGAGTATCCGGATGCCTTGTTCTCTTCTCGGACGAGTCTACCAGTTTCTACAGCGGGACATTTGAGCTGCTCGGAGAGATCGATACGGTGGCGCAAAGTTTCTGCGCCTCGGATGTGTTGCTCTGTGTCAGCACACATGACCGTACGCTGTACTTCCTTGTGATAGATCGGTCCGAGGGCACTGGGGGCGCCGTAGGGACTGGGAGCAAAAGTTACTGTGTTTCCAAGCCTTATCCGATGAAGTTCCTCGGCAGACTTATTGGAGTTTCGCAAGAGACCATCTTCCACATCTACGACAGCTCGTCTCAGAGAGCAGTAGACCAGGGGTCTGCACCGCTAGTGCCGGAAGCGTACAAGATGGACACCGAGTTTATACTTTTCCAGATCGCCGTCCTACACGGTACGAAGCCCAAGGTGACAGAGGCCATACATTCCAAGGCGGTGGCTTTCTACGAGGAGCTTGGGATGCACGAGCAGGCGCTCGAGATTGCTACAGGCGAGAACCAGCGGTTCGAAATACTGCTGAAGATGAACAGGCTTGACGAGGCACTGGCACTGGCGAACGCGCCTGCGAAGTACAGAAAGCTCGGGCAGTCGTACATGAGAGCGGGGCTCTTGTCGAGAGCGGCTGAGTGTTTCGCGGTCTCGGGTGAGAGAGACAGGCTCTTGCTCACCGACGTGTTCTCAGACAAGCGCTGGCTGGCGAGTGTGGCCCAGGAGGCATATCATAGGAGCGAGAATAACCTTGCGTTCATAGCAGGCTACAAGGCTGGGAAATATGACCTGTGTGTTTCTTTGCTTCGTAACACCCCCTTCTACAACTTGTTCCAGAAGACGTACTGTTCTGACAAATAAAACTTCCTGTGACTGCTTTTCTTCTATCATTTTCTTTATCTTTTTTTTTCTCTGGTGTGCGATTCTACGATGTCTTCTCGATTTCTTCCACTTGTTCTTCCCAACCACTGAAATTACCTGGTCCTGCTTTTACTTCAGAAGAGAATAGAGAGCACTAATTTACATTTGTAAAATTTTGAAGGCAGTCTTGTCTTATATTTATCCCTTCAGGTATCCAAGGAGCTCGTACTGTCAGAAACTATCAAACCTGGCCTGCTATGATCTTGCTTTCTCTCGCTATGTCAATCTCGGCTCCTGTATTAAATTTCCTTAGTTTATGAATGCTGGCAAAGAAGACACAGCCTCTATAGCATGCATGTCCCATATTGAGAGGCTGAATGAAACTGCGATGTTAGGTATAATGCGCCGCATCTTCGCTATGCCGCTGTGGCACATTTTGGAACCGAGGACACGAAGGTACGATGGATGGCCCTACAGCCAGTAGTCAGGGAAATTGTTTATAGTAGTATGAATACTACGGTACCTTTGTTATGTTATATACACCCCGTGATGAGTCTCTTGCAAGATTTTTCACCTCTGGCAAAGAGAAAGGTTCTGGAAACTTCTTACTGTGTTGTTTCTTGTCACGTGACACAGAACTGCTTGTAACAAGCACCGATAGGTTGGCCCTAGTTAGCCTACAAGTAGACCAACCATACTTAACTTTATTCTATATGATGCCTTGCGAAATTTCTGCTTTTTCGATCAGTAGTTTTGGTAGAAAAAACTCGATCAAATGATCGACAGGTGACACGAGTGCCTGGTTTCTTCCAAAATGATCGGACCAGTGAATCAGCTGCCAGCTCTGACCAGCACCTTTATAACACATTTAATTACTGTAATCTTACAGGAAGTGAACGAGACTTGCTCAATACCATATTAACGGCCAAATTACCTTGCAAAGACTGTCAGAAAGTATTATATGAGCAACCATAATTTCCCACATTAATGTCATCCGTACCATTCATAGCCTTACTTTTGCACGAATTTGTTCGGACTGTAGTTAGAAACATTTTCTATGTTGCTGAAAATCTTTTCGACATCGATGTCTTTCTCTCCTCCAAAATACTTTTCCAGCTTGGCGTGATCCTGCATCCGAACAATCTGCGTGAGCTTCGGATCAGTCGCAAATGGCGCAGGGGCAAAGCGCTTCTCATCGCAATTGAACTCGTCCTCGGTTGCGTAGAAGGGTATCTTACAGTGTGGCACGTAGTTCTTGGGACTCACCGAGGTGGAAAAAGAGTCTATGCTGTCCTTGTACAAAGTATGAGGCCCAGGAGAACAGAAAGCCTTCTGTGTGTTCTGTTTCAGCACCATGCTCGGCTTGAAGTCAGCCTTCAGCGCCCTCTTGTCTTCGGAACGACAAATCATCGTCCTGTTTATCCTCTCGATATGCTCCTGCTTCGCCATCTGGAAAAAGGTGTTGATATCAACTTGTTTCCTAGCGCTGGAGACCTGCAGAGACACAGGCTCGAATGGCGTAATCTTCACCGTTTGGTGGCGCTCATATCTGTGCGGAAGCAACGTATTTACAGCAGGCGGAGGCACCCTCTGTGCAATGGCCCCTCCCGTTATCTCCTGCTTCAACGCTAAAAGCTTCTCCATCTCCTCCCGTATCTTCCTTGCTGCTGCCTCGCCTTCTTCCTTTATCTTCCTAAGCTCCAACTCCTTTTCTTCGCAGAGCTTCTGAGAGCTCTCGGCCCTTAACCTTTCCAGCTCTTCCCTTATCCTCTCCGCCTCCGCCCTCTCTTCCATCCTCTTCGCCTCAAGCTCCTCGAGACGCCTTCTTAGCTCCTCGAGCTCCTTCGATTCTCTGCTGTTCTCTGCCTCCTTCTCTTTATTAGCCAAAAGCTCCTTACACATTCTCCTGTACTCCGTTGTGAACGGCTCCGTCTTCTCTATCTTCACACGCTTATGTTCATTTTCATTACATTCATCTCCAAACTCTTCTGCTCTTCTCTTTCTTATAACTACAGCGCCCCTCTTCTTCCCTCTCCTAGCGATCTTTATCTCAACCAGAATCTTCTTATCCTCCTTCTGAGACTCATCCCCGTCCACTGCCACTCTCACCTTATTCCCATCCTTTCTCTCGACGCAGACAGGTATCTTCTCAGCTCGAGAGGATTCCTCCTTTGCATCATCATTCTCACAATAACCTTCATTCGATCTCTTCTGCTTAGAGACAGGTGTCTGAGATGACTCGTCTACTTTTAGTGCCTTTCTCCTGGAGGTGCCACCAGTATCACCTCTATTACACACGTTCTCCTTGTCACAGCTATCGATTTCGACGGTCGGTATCTCCTCCTCCGCCACTATCATCGTCCTATCTTTCTCTACAGCAACAACATTCACAGTACTGCTCTTCGACAGTATGCTGTTGCTATTACACAAGCTGCTCCCAGAGTCTTCCTTTCCCTCTTCCGCTGCCCCCTCGACTCTTTTTCTCTCACCTGTACCCATCGTGCTGTCCGGAATATGCTCTTGGCTTTCAGCAGCAGACGCCTGAGGGGAGACAGAGTCACTCGTAACGACAAATGTTCTCTTTCCATTACCAGTATCGCTCGATTTTTGGTTCTTGAGATGTCCAGAAGTCTTTATCAGGATTTCCTTCAGCTTCGCCTTGTATTCCTCTATGTACCTCTGCTTTATATCCATCTGGGCACGAGAGGCCCGGCAAAATTTGAAAGAGAGTGCTGCTTCGAGCCGAGTCTTAATATGTAGCCGATAAGGTGCACTTGAGTGTGCTCACGTCTTCCATCCATATAATTGACTGTTCAGAACACGCATCCTTGTTAAAAACCCTCTGTGTGCTTTCTGTCGTATCAAGTCGAGTATAATGGGGTTATGCTCTGTATCAGCTGTCGTATCACACTAAAAACTGATGACGTACCTCGAGCAATCACCAGGTTATTGATTTTGAGCGGCAGACCTTAATTCACACCATACCCACACCCTGGATCACTAACTAGCTGATAATGCAAGAAAGATGAAAGAATTGGCACAACCTCAAGGCTTTCAGTACAAGGCTATACATCCTCTGATGTTATGACATACCACACTGCGCCTGGTCCTACTATATCTATGACACCCTATGTTGCCTCTCCTAAGGCTGCTGACCATACATGATAGTTATATGCTGAGGAAGACGCTGCCCTTTTATACTTTTTCCGGCAGGAGGCAAGTAATAATCGCAGGCACGTTAGAACGAGAGTTTATAAGTCATAGGCTACTAGAAGTTATCGATGAAATGTTCAGGCCTAAAAACGACGAAAGATATCTTTTTGTGTATCTAAATAGAGCTGAAGTATTATTCAAATTCTAATAACTTATGCTCTGCCATCATCCACGCCTCAAGCAGAAAAATTAGCTAATAAGATTGGGCCTTTAGTAAACACACTACTTGTCTTTAAGATATGTTTAAGAGTACAGAGACTACGTGCATAGTACCCACGGCAACACATCAGTAAATAGGCTATACATTGCAAGCATCTTATTTCCTCTAACTAGCTACATGGAGCTTTAACATCATGAATACTTGAGAGAAAGAGTGTCATATAGTCAGGCCTTTGAGCCTTTTGCCGACAACCACACCTTCCAAGCGTTTTTAGCCGCTTGACAGCACTTTCAGGCTCTAAGAGCCCTGTTACACAGAAAGGAAAAAAATAGATATGTAGGTTATCATCTCTTCAGAACATCCTTCATCATTTATTCAGGTCGCACACAAGTCTCATTGCGAAAAAAATGCATTCGAAGGCTCTTTTGTTTTATATGTCTTAGGTATCTACAAAAGATGTATTGTTACGGCAGATCAAACATCGTCTTTCATGCTATTGCTTCCTCTCGCTGTATTAATCTACTGCTCCTCTTCAGCATTTCCAGCTTCCTATGGCAATCGCTGAAGACGCTGCTACTCAAGGATTTGCCGTAGTGAGAAGCTGTGACTGAATATAGCTTGCGATGTTGGGTGTAATGCCTGGATACAGTGTTTCCATTCACATTAAGGTATCCTTGATATTCAAGTTTATAACAATCAGCCCTTCTTGTTAGATACTGGTTTAGAACAACAGCCTACTATCCCGCTCTCTTTCTGCTTGTTGTAGGTACATGATAGCTCTAGTCCTTTCCTTCTCTGCCTTATTCATCAAAACAACACGAGATCTCGGCTAACAATATCAATGATGATTTCGATAGATTGCACAGTTGGTGAAAGTGGATTCAATAATAGCTTTCTGTCAAATTATTAATATTTTACATATTGCAAATTGATGCTAAAAAAGAATGTCGATGGTCTATTAAGTACAGAATGAGTGATTGTGATGACTACCTGATGATACTAGCTATAGCTCGTCCAGGTAGCGTACTAACAAAGCTAATAAGACTAGTGCCTTGTTTACTTACTTCTACTTCTGCTTCTTTGCAAGACAAACTAACTAGTATCAACAGACTACTAGCTGTAGCTCCCACTAGAGCATAGCATATGATCAGTACATCTTACATAAGCAATCACTCATAATAGTCCATATATTATTCCAGAACATTCTATTCTGCTTAAGCAGGGTAAGTCTCTCTTCCATCTACCTTTGTATCATTTGCCGCTTTCCTTTTTTTCCTTTCGCTCTATTGCTTGACTCTTTATTCTATTTCTTTCGCTTGTTTTCTCGCCTATTCTACCTCTTACTCTTTACCTCTTCAGTCACTATTCATACACACATCACCTCCTCCTTTTCTTATCATGAAAATTTTGTATGCGAAGTGTTTTGCAGGAAGAAAGTATCGAGGATAGAGTGGCGTAAAGACGGTGCTAGTCCAGCCGTAGAGTGCCGAGAAAAGGCATTCTTCGATCGGTGTCTTGACTTTGCCCGCAGATATAAACTGCTCATTTTTGCAGCCCAGAATGCCCAGAATGGTGGAACTTGTCGACGCAAAGGAAAGAAAAGAAAAAGTCCTGAGTTTTTTGGAAAAAGACATTTTTATTGTAAACAACTACGAATCAGCCCCATTCAAGAATAAAAACCATGCAATAGAGTGCCTGATACCCTACCACATATTTCAAGCGATGGTGGAGGATGTCAAGTTCAAGGGATCAGATGTGGTGATAGATCCTGCCAAGGGACTCGATGTTCTGCGGCGGCGGGTCACCGAGCTTTACACAGAGACGTTCTTCAGATCAGAGAGCTTTACACCCCACCTTCTTCTCTATCACGAGCAGCGGTACATTAACTCCTTGCTGAAGCAGAAGATGTACGAGAGAGAGGAGGCGAGGAAGAGCGGAACCTCGTTGATTTTCAGAATCAAGAGGGCAAGGAATCTGAGCGTCTATGGCCACATCAATAGACTGAGAATACAGAGGGGAATCAAGAAGAAATAGAGCGAGAGGGAAGTGTTATTTCGGTAAGAGCCCAGCATCGTCATACATACAATATTCCATTTTGGTAAATAATAAATAATATATCGTTGAGTTTTGTCGAGTGTACTGTTGGCCATTGGTGGGTGTGTGATCGGGATACATCTCCGGCTCGCGAGTCAATTTGTGCTTTGCAGTCTTGAGCTCATGCTAGCTAGCCTCTTCCACACACTGTGTCTGAATCTAAGAACTCATCGGCAAGTAGAGCAGCCATCCTGAACCAGGAGGAAGAAGACAAGACCCACCTGGCACTAATCATCCCCTATTTGAGGAACAAGTACAAGCTTGAGGGAAAGGTAGACACCAAGACAATCAAGGATTCTCAGCAACGCCTGTTAAGTAACGAAACTATGACTCGTGAACTTTACAAACGGCTACACATGGCATCAGAGAATGAGCTGGTTGATGTCTTCTCAACTTCCTCTGCTTAGCTAAAGTATGGGACTATCAGTGCTAGAGAGGAGGCTGCTCTCTGCGCACTACAGGACAGAAACATTTTCATGGGAAAGACCAGGAGGTGCTGAGATAATAAGTTCTCAGGAGCTAACAAGACAGTCGATCATCGGGCATCCTGCTTGAGATCTTTGCATGAATATACTGTGAGCCATAATGATAAGCTATGCTTCCTGCGCTGTGGACTAAGACATATGAGTGACAAGAAAAGGCACATCAGGAAGCACTGTCTGCATCAGGTGATACTCACAGAGGATGTTGAGATCCGCGTTGATACTCGCATAAAGACGAACGTCAAGGTGCAGCGACAGAAATCTCAGCATCGTGGTCTTCGACGTGAAGCGGAAGTAGGGCTTGCTTACGCATGAGCAGCTGGCAGTGATTAAACGATGCAACTAGGATAGTACCATGCATCATGGCTAGAAACAGTGCTGCAACAGGGCGGAACAGGATGGTAACTACTAAGCAAGGTGAGTAACATCGCAACGTACATCTTATGTTACGAGTTCACATGAAACACTCATGTGTGTTTTGTTCAACTAACGGCGAGGAGTTGAAGAGTCGGGAGAAACGCGTAATAAGATGGTTGTGGTTGCCAATCGCTAGCAGGCGATACGAAACAAGGAATGGAGTAAATGCCAATCTCTTTCATGACAATAAATGTCAATAGCCGAGATATTATGGTAAATTTTTTCTTGTCAGTGCATATGAATATTAGTGATAGATGACAGCTGTCTTCATATAGCAAATTCTAAAAAGAGAAATAGTCACAAGATTCGTCATCTCACTAACATGTGTCTTAAAAAATAGCTTTTATTAAAATCTTAGGCTTTATACAACTTTCACACATGGTAAATCATTTATAGAAATTTTTCTTCTACCTCAGCTCGGCTGGAAATCACGTCACTTTGCCCAGCTACAAATTTAGTATCATCTATAATAGTTCTGTCTCTGATTGAAAGAGATAATATCTTGTGCTATCTCTGCAGTGCAAAGTTCTTTTATCTCTCTGGTGCGAGATATTGACATGATTTTGCCTTTCGTAAAGAGCTGTCATATTTTTAATAAAATAAAAAGGTGACACTAACTCAAATGTATAAATTCTTACAATCAAGTGCCCCCATGATTGCGTTGCTCTGCTGCCATCTCATGGGCATTCTTTTCGTTGGCTTATGTTCCGCAAGCAAGCCGAATTTCTTCTGCTGTACTTCTAACCAAGACTCAACAGATGGTGAAAAGTACGGTTCCGGCACAGAGAATCCTGAGAAGGATATTGTAGAATCAAGCGAGTTCATTAGCTCTGCAAATTATCTAGTTGCGTTTTTCAGGATGAAAGGATCACTCGAGCTTATTAGGTCTAGTTACGGAGACGGGTTCATCTCTGAGGCCAACAGCGATATGTGGCGTGCAGCGCTGCATGATATCCTTCCTCGTAAAGATGATAAAGACAAAACTCAGTTGCACTACGCAGAATCCTCTGGTTCTTCAGAATGTCGGTCATGTTCGAAAGACAGTAAAATCACCGAGCGTATTAGGAGAGTCGTCGAAGAAATACTAAAAGCTACACATTGTGATCTTGTCAGCCACCTGACTAAGGTAGACGTTAGCGTGTCAATGTTTGATGTATTCGCTACTGTGCTAAAGCTGATCATGCTGTCAGGGAAATGTAGCAGCTATAAGACTGTCGATGACGTTGAAGGTCACAGTCGAAGAGAAAATGCAGCGCGGGTGCACGATGTTTGTTATGGTGAGTATGGGTGTGATTGTATACAAGCTATGGGAGGCTGGTTATTTGGGAAGGACGAGAGGGTCAGGGTTATGTCAGGCGTTATCCTTGAGGCTGCTGGGCTTAAGCGAGTACCAAACAAAGAGAAAAAATACTCTATCAGTATTATTTTTCTGCTGTGTAGAGAAATGAGAATTGAGATTAAGAGAAGTTATTGTTATATGGTTGGAAATATCATGAAGCTCTACTTCAGAGGCACTCGGGATTGGAATGAAGAGAGAGCGAGGCAGTCGCTAGAAGAGTTCAAGCGTACAGAAATGTTTCAAAAAATGTCTAATTTCAAGATTAATCGCTTAGTAATATACCTTTGCAGGCACGGACCGAAAGAGAATACCGATCTAATCAGCTCATCTGGGATTTTGCTCTTTCTCCTGGTCGAATTCTTACGACTGCGTGGAGCATGGCGTGTAGACGTTTACGGAGGGGATTATTGCCCGCAATGCGATGATACTAGTTGGATGTTTTCCCAGAATATCAAAACACCACCGAATACCTTGAGGATCCTCAATCATAGTGTATACAATCCTGCGCTTTATTTCAGAGATATATTCTATAAAAGCCAAAGCTATTCTGGCATCGAGGTTATAACTTCTGAACCTACAACTGGTTACGAAGCATTGAGTCATCCATTGCAAGTTAGTACCGAAGTTGTAGGCCAAGAGTCTCCTAGGCGGCCGCATGCAAATCCCAAGAAGAGATTAGTAATCGGACCCTCTTGCTTTTCTAGTAAGCCAGAGATTGATGTGCTTCAACCATTGCTCTTCAAGGTTCACGAAATATTGCATGGAGTTTACGGACCCGTGCTGCCAGAAGATGGAAAGTGTGTGTCGAAACACATAACCATACTATGCAGGGCTTTGAAGTACATCGTACACCCTGCAAGGCGTAATGATGTACCACAGGAACTCGGTATCAGAGAAGGGGATAAAGTGGGGGCGATTTCCATAATCTTCGAATCTGAAAAACTTTCCCCTATCAATGCTTTCTTTCTCTGGCTCTTAGGGGGTAAAGGCACTCAAGATGTAGATCGGGGTAATGCATGTATTCCAGAACATTCGTCTTTTGCTAGGTGGAAGGAAGCTAGGGAAAAAGTTTCAGTGGACCATATTACTGCACTTCGGCGGGAAGAAAGGGATTTTATCGATTACATTCGGAAACGCTATGGTCTGGTAAAGGTATGTCTTCAGGTTCACCCGAGTGAGTGGTTCATGCTAAGCTTACTTGCCGATGGCGCAATTGGAAGTGCTGAGATGCAAGGGACCTGTATACACTTTTACAGACGTCATCTCTCTAAGGAGGAGGCAGAATTTCTTCTGAACACTGCCGTTTCTGAGGTGATCTTTGAGGAGGTCGAGACCGATGATTCATTTATTCAAGAGCTCAAGAATGCTCTTTACCATGATAATACGTTATTCAGCCACTTAAAGGTGGTGAGATTCCGTTTTAAGGACTTCTATGATTATCCCTGGAGTCCATGGATTATATTTTCTCAGAAACCGGTTGTATTTCGAAATTTTTCCAGCCAGTGGGGCGATATTCTCTGCGCACTTAGGTCCAGGAATGTTAAGATATACTGGAATGAGGTACTGCAGGCTTAGTACTCCTCTGGATTCATTTTGCTGTAATGTGGAACAATCTGCGATAAACAGCTGAACATCATGATTAAATACCTAACAGCAGAAAGCTCAGGATAGCTCCTTGCAACAATGTATCACTGTACCTCGGAGTTACAATGGTTTATGTTCAATGATTCGATTCGACCGAAAGAGTATCTAGAGTGGCCCATCTGTATATTCTGTCATTATTATACAGCACTCTGCTCCGGAAACCGGCTGTTTTGAACTGAGCACCACTTACTACTTCTGGAATCTCCGGGTTTCATCGCTTGAGCGTAGTGGCCGCCCACTGCCAAAGCTCATGGCAGTACACTCCAACCAACTCTTGCGCTTGTTCTCAATCATGCCTAAGATTGTAAAAGAGATTACATGTGTTTCTATAAGGCTCCAGAAAAAACCAGCAGCATACCTAGGTACCACTGGCATCCACCCTATTGCACACTGCTTTGGTTACTGTGAGCTTTAAAATCACTAATAAAGTCCAGCGTCACATGTGTCACACAATATAGGTACATCTGATGAAGAGGAGTAGGATACATCATCAGCTATATATTCTAAGCGGCTTACTCTCAGTATCACTATGGCCCTTCAGCCCTTTTTCTACTGCTTCCTCGAGCACCCACCTTCATCTGTGCTCTGCAGATGTTCGGCCTGATTCAAAGGCTAAGACATCGAGAGTCTTCTTTATTACCGGAGACTGAATTTAAGATTCAATATTGTAGGCAAAGTAACTGTACTTTGAACATTCACTGATAGTTAGTGACTATTCCCTCCTTAGTTGCGATTCATAGAGCTATTCTTTTTTTCATCTACACATCATTGATAGTTCTTTAGTAGCCTGTTGTATATTTAGATTTTCGTTACAAGAGTCTTGATCATGTTCTTCCCAGTGTTCTTTACCTATACTATATTATCTGCCAAGCTATAGTTGCTAGCTTATGCAAAACACAGTTGTATGCAAGAATCTTTTTTATGCTTTGCATGGATCCGTTGAGCCGCAAGCTTAACGGTAACTATCCTATTGTTAGTTGCCATGCAAAGAGCAACAGCTTCGGTGTCAACCACCTACTCTTTATCGACAATCTGAAGCTATTCGCAGAGAGTGATGAGACCATGGTGGCTCTTGTCAAAGAGACTAAGAGGTTCATGAGTGCTGTTGGGCTGGACCTGAACAGGGACAAGTCAGCAACAAACGTGAGAGTTTGTGCCGAGGATGCGAGGCTGCTTGAGGGACTTGACGGGTACAAGTACCTCGGCATAGTAGAAGACAGCTCGAGTCGCCTCTCTAGCGACACATTCGAGCAGGTGAGAGAAGAGCTCTTAGCGCGAGTTGTGAGCTTATGCAGGACAAAGTTGTATAGTAAGAATTTATTCAGGGCTATCAACGAGTATGCTATCTCACTCGTCAACTACTATGTCGGAGTCCTGGGTAGTGTCAGAGTGTCCTGAAAGGCCTGACAAAGAGATTCGCGGAGCATTGATAAAACACGGCATTCACAAACAGCCTTCCTGCAAGGAGCGGCTGTATATGCCCCGCACTCGGTTCTGACGAGGTCTGCACAGTGTCGGCTCAACTCTAAGCTCATGCTAGCTTGCCTCTTCTATACGCTCTATGAATCTAGGAACTCATCGGCAAGGAGAGCAGCCATTCTGAATACTAGTTCGTAATATTCGACGAGAAGCGCAGTGAGATCACGATAATTGAGATAGGCATAACAAGCTGATATCATCGGCTACATACGGTTGAGACAGAGAAGAAACGTAAGTATGACTTGCTTGCGAACGAGCTAGGGCTAATATACAAGAGCTTGTCAAGAGCTATGCTGTACGTCACAACAGAAAACTGTTCTGTAACAAAGTACCACAACCGGTATGCGAAGATGCTGGGTATTTATCCTAACATCCACGCGTACATCCAGTCACGGGTTCTCAGGAAAACGCTTGAGTGCGTGTCCTTCGACCGGCGACGAGGAACCGAAGACTTGGGAAGATGAGGCCCAGAAGCATGGTAGTGTAAAGTCGAGTGCATATAACTTAAACTTCTCGACGTAAATTAAATACTTTTGCAGACAAAAAGACGCGTGTAAGCCGATCTACTCTAGTATATCCTTAGGAGTAAGGCGGGCTGTGCTGAGCTCGGTAGATTTCTAAGCTCTGTGGTGAGTTTTGCTGAGTCCTTAGGCAACATGGATCTCATATTGTTACTATCATTATTCTGTTAATACTATTACCTCTTTATCAGGACGAAGACCATCTGTCATCAGTTATATCACAACTGTGAATACAATAATGAAAATATGCAAAGCGTACCATCAATGATCTTAATAAAGAATTCAAATGTCCCAGAATACGTGATCATTATATACCATCCTATACTCTGGGCTGCGAACATCATATTACCAATGAATCATTTAATAAATTTATTTTGCTTTTTTCAGACCTAGGAAAAAGAAAATCAGCATGCGCTGAAGGGTGTAAGACAGAAGCCCGTGTCACTCAGTCACTCGCAATAGCGCTAGACACATTTATGATGAGTGAGACTAACATGCAATGAAATCTCTGAACCAGGGTGATCGCCTTCTGATCTCATCATACGAGCCAACATCCTCTACTCTTCCGTCTTTCAGTAGTATCAGCCGGTCAAACCGCTTCAGGTACTCCTTGCCGTGCACTATCATCACCACAGTCTTCTCCTTCAAGTAGCTGAACAGCAGCTCCACCACCTCCTTCTCGTACTGCTTGTCCATCGATGCTGTGGCCTCGTCGAGAATGAATATCGCCCCGTCTCTCACTCCCGCTCGCACGAGTGACAGCTTCTGTCGCTGTCCTCCACTGAGCCTGTTTCCTCGCGCCCCTACCTCCGTGTCGTATCCGTTCTCGAGGCTCGCGAACGTCTCGTGCGCCCCGAACGCCCTCGCCTTGCTCTCTATGTACTCCCGTGAGGAGCCCGGTCTGCCGAGAAGGAGGTTGTTCATCACTGTGTCGTCCGATGTGTAGTCGTCCTGGGGGACGTACGAGATCAGCTTCCGAACAGCCTCCCACCCTATCTCGTCTGTCGGGTGGCCGTCAACGAGTATCTGCCCGTTGAATTTCGTGAAGCCGAGGAGACTCTTCACGAACGTACTCTTGCCGCTCCCGTTCGGCCCGATCACCGCCACCTTCTCTCCCCTCCTTATTGTCAGGTTAATGTCGCTCACTATTGCCGAGTCGTGATGCAGCAGAGTGACTCCTCTGAACTCTATCGTCTCAATAAATGGAATGTCCCTCGACCTGCTTTCTGTCTCAAGATTATCCTCTACTTCTGCGAACTTTATCTGATAGAGATAGAAGACCATGTCTATGACCTGGCTGCCGAGTATCTTCAGCTGTGCACAGAGTGTGAAGTACATCATTGTGGTTTTGAGAAGATCAAGAGTGTCCTGATCCTGCCTCTTCTCCGACTCTATAAATGCGAATCCTACGAGGACAAGGTAAGGCAGCAGTTGTATCATATTGAGCACAAACTTGCCCCACGCCTCGAAGCGCGCCATCCTCGACTGTGCTCTTTCCTGCTGTGCGAGTTCCCGGAAAAAGGCAGTACAGGAAGCATGCTCCAAATTGTATGCCTTTATGATCTCGTAGTTGAGGAGCTTGTCGTAGAGCTTCGAAGACACGAACTCCTGCTGTTTCAGATAGTCGTACTGGAGCGTGTTCCGCTTGCTCAGGTAATAGAAGACGGTAGAGAGATAGAGAACTGGAACTATGAGGAAGATGAATCCGGAGAGCAAGCTTCCCTTATTCACAATATTTCTTATCGAGAAGAGAGTGGTGCCGCTGACCATAGCCAAGTCAAAGAGAATTATCTGTGTTATGAGTGTCGAAGCGAGTGCCTTAATGAATATGAGGTACCGCATCTCTCCCGGTGTCTTCTTACTGAAGCTCACGTAGCTTCGCTGCATATACTCCTTCACGTAGCGCAAAAACTGCGCTCTCAATATAGACTGCTGGACGTAGTTGAATATCATTCGCGGAGTAATCTGGAAGAGCAGCAGGACGAAGGAAAAAAATAGGAAGTCATTGAGAATCCTTTCAAAGTCATTTCCGTTGAATTCCTTCGTCAGCTTCGTCGTCGTCTTCGGAAGTTCGACGGTAAAATACGATGCGACTAACGTAGAAAGAATGGCCCCTGCCGAGATTAGTTTCACGCTCCTATTCTGGAGAAGAGTGTCCCGTACTATTCTCTTGAACAGCCCGATGTAAATCCGCACGTCGTGAAAGCCCATTTGAAGATTGTTTTTTTCCCTTCTTGAAAAAGAAATATTTTCAAGCGTTTCAGAGAATTCTGCCGCTCACATCATCGGAAATCTGAAGCGCTGATCACAGTATGTGTGTTGTTCAGTGTATGACTTGTAGAGATGGCTACGATGGTGGGTGATGGTAGGCTGTTTCAGTCATGTTTTAGATAAAAAAATAAATCAGTGGAAAGATGACTGGCGCAAAAGAAGGAGGTGCAGTTGTTGGGCGTAAAGACGACCCTCTCTCTTGAGGCTTACTCAATGTTAATAAACGATCTGACTAAGCGTACCGTAAGGGATATGTCCGCCAAAACGACAGCTGAAGCGTAAGAATTATTGATATATCGTCACCAGTTCTCTGGCTGAAGATAAAATCTCTCTGACAAAGCATTTTGCTGCGGATATGAGATGAGTATTGGCAATGGCTTTATCTAGGCACATGCTAGCAGCAGAAACAAAAGGACAGTCATATCTTCTCACTATAGCAAGCATTCTAATAAGCTGTAACCTATATACATCACACTCCTCAGAAGATGATATACATGAGAGCGTTACGGCGAGCAAAAACAGGATTTGAGGACATGGAATGAGCACTGTAAGGGCTGTCAAATCTACGTCAGCAGCCAGTAATATCCTTAACTTTGTGACATTACAGTTGCTGTAGACGCTGCATTTAGGTTATAAATACCTAATGTTAAATTTATTTTTATCAATGAGCTGTTCTAGCGATCATTCTTTTTATCCTGGTTGTAATCTTCGCTGTAGCTACCCCACTTATATCATCAGACTAAGCTCTGCAGTAGCAATAGACGGCACAGTTTTTGCTACTTTCTCTCAAAAATTTTTGCACTTCCATATTACTAAATTCAGGATTTCAATGAATTTCTATAAGGAAACAAGAGACTTGCCGACAGTCATCATAGAATTTGCTACGCTGAGCTCTCTTTTTCTCTAATTTTCGTCGAGTCTCACAATCCTGCCAGGTCATTCTCCCACTATAAAATATGGAAGACTAAGATAAATGACAAAAAACCTTGGAATATCACATTCATTTATTCATTCGATACGCAAGTAGACACAAATATTATTGGAGCTGATTATAAAAGACACGCAAGTCCAAAGCCACCGACATATTACTACCTTGTGTTCAGTTGCTTAACAGGTGATTTTAAGTTAAGTGTGGGAATAATTCACTGGTGCATCTCTCAACAAATAAGTACCGTGTCTATACTTTGATGGATTTCAAGTCCTGTTACTCAGATATGAGTCTAAAACCTTCTCTTAATGGCTTTGAGACAATTATCTCTGATGCTAGCGCTGCTAACCGGTGCTCTGAAGCACAAAGAGTTACAAATAAAGATAAGAATGAAAACTTTGAATGTGTCCTGGGATGTGACAGATATAGTGCGTTCTACGAGTTTGATGTTTCCGGAACCATACCATAAATCAAAAAGATTTGAGCTACGGATGACACAAGGGAAAGAGGAGACTTAGTCACAGACTCATTCATTTTTTAGCTCTTTCCTGAGGGTATGCTTCGTCAGGAGCTACATTAGAACAGTATACCATTTTTGTGTCTCAATGCTCTTGTCTCATTCATTCATTTCTTTCGGTCCTTCCTCATGATATCATATCGAAGAGACTGAAGGAGGTAGTGGGGCGAACTAAAGCAGAGGGCAGGTGGTAATTGCAATTACGATCGATTCGACCTATGAGGGAAATATTCAGGAAAGAGCTTTACATATTTTGAACTTAACTTTCCGTTCATTCATTTTTTTTTGTAGGCAGCGTAGGCACTAGGAATTCTATGAGCCTTTTTTCTTAGTCGGTTGATCAAGGGGACGGTAGCTTGAACATACATACACACATAATAAGTGTGTGTGGCTGGATGTATGTATTAATTCACTGAAGTATTTGAGGCTTATTTAGAAATGCACACGTGGGTATGGATGGTGCATTGAACGAGTATCCTGGAGGTCCTCTGCTTGCTTTACTTGGGTCCTCATTGCTCCCTATTTACATTCAGTCTTAGCTATACAGCTGGTACAATTGATGACAGGTGGTACGGCTTACTGCCAATAGGTGTTTGCTTGCTTATTCTCTAAAGATGGCCAGTGAGGTAGTCAATTACTAACCCCAGTCCTTTCTATTACTTTTTTACATGTGGCCTGTCTGTCTTTACTCCATATGTAACAACCAATACCATTTCTCGTATAACCTCCGCTATGCATTCTATGAATGATCGAAGAAATGATGATGTGAAACACAATCAATACAATCTAGCTGATCGTTATTTATCTTGCAACAGGTTAATCAGCTACGCAGCCTGGCTCAGATTCTTGATTCTTGAGCCCATTGAGCTTCTAAATGACATACCCAGATGCGGTCTTAACTCATTGAAGTAATGGCTAGCGGCAACTCTCGCGACTTATAGAGCTTGACAAAATACTATTCTGTTTCCCAGAAGCGGCTCTGTAGTAAGCTCTTATTATCACCGCCATCATGCGCCTGTAGGCTCAATAACTCGACAATGGTTAGAGATGATCATTAGGTTCTACTGAAAAGAGAAATGCCTAGTAAATATGTAAGGCTATGAGAGCCTGACGCAACTATCGGCATTTCAGCTTCATGCGCGTGTCAAAGGCTTCATCAGCGAAAGTGAGACTATGAAGACAGTTAGCTAGATAGTGCCTATTGTGCTCACAAACACGCTTATCTCTATATATTTTCGTGTCTTTCACTTAGAGTTCGTCCAGGACTCAGGAATGGGCATTATATCTATACTTTTGAAACTTAGCCTTAGGGATAAGTTCATATAACAGACTCTTGGTTTATATGATAGGCTCCGAGTCTCATTCATGGATTCTTAAGTTAATGATTTCGTGCCCTTTCACAAGCAACCATATTATTGAGCACTCTCCTCTATCATCTGCCCTCTCCACAGCATCTACATAATTCGTAGCTGCTTTTTCTACTGGTTACTAAACAGCTTCAAGACCATTCTAAATTTCTCTACTGGAACACAGAATACCAATGAAACGCCGGCAACTATCCAATTGCTTCTATCCTGCCGAATCTCCCAATTGAGAATGGAGGTATGAGAAGACCTGTTTGATAAAAAATGCTCGGGATCCTTTTGAGATGCGCTTAAGCGAGTTCTGCGAGTGCCTTACTTCCATTAGGAAAATATTGTGGCTGACAGTCTTCAGATACAGAGACACGTGCACAGCAGCGATAGCCTGTTTCTTAGTCGCGCTCGTCTCCACGTACTTTACTGTCGAGGCAGCAAATGCTGTCACTGAGATAGCATTCACATCCCGCTCCTCTGAAGCAGAAAGCAGCACGAGGAGATTCCTGGTCGTGATGCTCGTATCTATTTTCCTGAGGTGCCTTCCTAGGATACTCTACACCTCCTTGATCCAGGAGGTATGCCGCAGGAAGATGGTCTATTACTTAGAAGAGTTCTTGAGACTAGACTACCCGCACTTTCACTCCAGGATGCCAGGTGAGATGAGGTACTCCATCTTTCTAAAGTCTTATGCCTCGGTGATGACCAGTCAGCTCTTCGTCTTTGAGGTTCCGATCGTCCTGGGAACGACTTTTTTTTCCTCGAGAAGATCCCAAGCCAATGTCCACGGGCTCATGACTGTCATTACCATACTTACTCCTCTGCTCTATCTGCTCTGTGTAATATCGCTAATCTACAAGCTTCTGAGCTACCAGAATGCCTTTCTGGCAGAACAGGAGAGATTATCAGCGCGCATCTACGACAAGCTCCTCAACTACGAGATTATCAAGGCATTTTCGCTTGAAGAGCAAAAAACAAGCGAACTCGACTCATACCTACTATCTCAGAGCAATGCGCAGGTAAAGATGGGATGCTTCAGTGCATTTTACGAGACTTTTCTCTATGTTGTTCTGCTACTACCGTACATCCTGATTGTCTCTGTGATCTTCAACTCGAGCATTCCTATCACTCCCAACGAAATGTTCCGAATGTCGATAATATACACTACGATGGCAGTGCAGCTGAGAAGACTGGGAAAGGATCTCAAGACACTCGTGCTGTATCTCAACCAAATCCAGTTTGCGAAAGTAATTATGCCTGAAAGCGTGAAAAACTGCAGGAGTGTCACAGGATTCGAGAGAGAAATAGAGTTCAGAAAAGTCACTCTGCTGCATCACGACTCGGCAATAGTGAGCGACATCAACCTGACAATAAGGAGGGGAGAGAAGGTGGCGGTGATCGGGCCGAACGGGAGCGGCAAGAGTACGTTCGTGAAGAGTCTCCTCGGCTTCACGAAATTCAACGGGCAGATACTCGTTGACGGCCACCCGACAGACGAGATAGGGTGGGAGGCTGTTCGGAAGCTGATCTCGTACGTCCCCCAGGACGACTACACATCGGACGACACAGTGCTGAACAACCTCCTTCTCGGCAGACCGGGCTCCTCACGGGAGTACATAGAGAGCAAGGCGAGGGCGTTCGGGGCGCACGAGACGTTCGCGAGCCTCGAGAACGGATACGACACGGAGGTAGGGCCGCGAGGAAACAGGCTCAGTGGAGGACAGCGACAGAAGCTGTCACTCGTGCGAGCGGGAGTGAGAGACGGGGCGATATTCATTCTCGACGAGGCCACAGCATCGATGGACAAGCAGTACGAGAAGGAGGTGTTGGAGCTGCTGTTCAGCTACTTGAAGGAGAAGACTGTGGTGATGATAGTGCACGGCAAGGAATACCTGAAGCGGTTTGACCGGCTGATACTACTGAAAGACGGAAGAGTAGAGGATGTTGGCTCTTATGATGAGATCCGAAGGCGATCGCCCTGGTTCAGAGGCCTAATAGAAGATGATAGAGTATAAACTGCGTACCATATACATGACTTGTCTATATGGGCATAATGTATCTACAATGGGCGAATAACGCGTCTATAAGCTCCCTTGTATGTAGCAACCCTTAATTCGAAATTTACTACTGTGTCGAAGTTTGCTGAAAGGTTGTTGTTCCAATCTGTCTGTAAATGCGTCCTTATATACCAGAAGATATATCTTTAACATCAACGGCTAGTGCTATATCCTTCACCTTCTGTTTGATTCTAACAAATTTCTCGGACCATTCATCTTCCTCAGCTTTAAGCTCTTCTGGTAGAAAAAGGAGAAGAGTATGTTTCGTGTTCACACACTATCCTGAAAGGCTGTGACTGGAGAGTGTATCTTACGATGTTTGGTGAAATGCTCAGTGCTAGTAGGTACAATCTGTAGCTCTTTACTAGCAAGATTTATTCCGGTAAGCTATATCAGCTCTAAGGACCGAAAGATTTATTCTTTGTACATAGTGTACCTTCTCATGAGCGTCCGAGTGCTCGGAATACATCTGGCACTCATAAAGTTTTCCGGTGCTGTGAGCACTCCTGTTTTGATAGTATCAGTGCACAACCAAACCCGCACTATGAATACAAATAGAGTTAGCAGGGTCTGAATAAGCGAGTCATAGTATATGATATGACTTTGGCGAATACTATACCTACATGGTGACTGACTATCTTGCTAACTTTTCTTGGTAAAACCTACAGCGCATACGCACACACACACTATACAGAAAGGCCCTTATAAATATACTTTTCATTTAGTTCATGCTAAAAACCGGACCCTGAAATATCTACTATTAAGAGACTAAGAAACTAAGAAACGCACCCTTTCATCTCTATTTCTTTCAGGACATGCTCCCTGAGTGAGAACGGACTCTCGAGGAAGTTGAAGAGCTGAGACTTGTCTCTGCACACGTTATACTTCTCATCGACCACGAAGTCAACGATCTTGCCATGTTTCAGAAAATTAAGCCTGAAGTGCAGATCAGTGTTTTGACTGAAATACTCTACCTTCCCCTCTCCTCTGAAGACCTCGAGATCCTTCAGTATTGTCTTCAGCGTCGTGAGACGGCTGACTATGGATAATATGGCTGCTCTGAGATCTTTCCCCACTACCTTCTCGACTGGAATCGCAGGGAAAGGCGTGTCAGGTTCCTGATACGTGAGCTCAAGCTTAGAAACTATCATTCCCCTCTCATAGTACAGTGTGATGACGCTTCCGTGTGTCAAAAAGGTGATTACGTGCTCTGAAAGACGCATTATCTTGAAGTCGAAGAGAAGGGAAAATCTCTTGGTTGCGCTTCTTGCTTCTTCCAGCATCGCCTCCGTCACGCCGCGCGTGAGAAAGTTCTTCTTCATCAGCTCGATCTCGGCCTTAAGCTTCTCAATCTGTGCATCCACTCGCGATATCGCAAGAGAGCTCTCCTGTGTAGCCTCCAGCATAGACCTGTGTTCTTCCCTTATAGACTCTAGGAGCTTCTTCCTATCTTCTATCATCTGAAGAAGTTTCTCGGTCTCCTCTAGGTGCCCTTGAGGTTTGCTCGCAAGCCTCTGCTGAATACCAGCCACCTTTGCCTTGATGTCCGCTATTACCGCTCTCTTGCTCTCAATTTTACCTTCGACATCCTCAAGCTCCCTTATCCGGGTTTCGTACTGCTCTTCGAGGTCGAACTTGTGCTGTACGATTTTCTTGTTGAACTGGAGCTCGTTTATTTTTCTCAACGTATACCAATCAACTCTCGCTCTGTTCCTCGACTCGTTTCTGATTCTCTTCAGCTTTTCCTTATTCAGGCTCGGGATATCGACAGAGCTCTGGGCCGCTACTATTTGAGCCTGCAGGTCGCACATCTTTTCTCCTAGGAAGCTCGAGAACATCTGGAAAAACTCGATTCTCTCCTTCATAGAGTACTTGTAGTAGTAGAAGAGAAAGGGGTCGACAACATTCCTCGACTTCGAGAGGGTGTCCCTCCTGAGACTCCCGATTATGGCATCGTCTAGGAACCGAATGCCTGCTGATGCCAGGAATTCATTCAGGTCCTGGCTCTCTTTCTTTACCTGCGGCAGAATCGTACGCAGATCGACCGTATTTATCAGCTCCTCGACTACATAAGAGCTGTTGGACAGTATCATGTCGCTGCAGTTGCTCTCAACATGCCTCTTGCCTTCGGCCACCCCGTTCTCTTTTTCTTCTTCACCTTTATCGCCGGACACATCCACCACCATTCCAACTTTACTGTTCGGGCCTTCTTCCTTCACATCTTTTGAAGCCGCGAGAGACACAAGACTCCTATTATTTATCACGTCGAGGCTGTTCCTTCTCGCCGAGATACTCAGCCTGCGAACGTACTCGCTGGCTTCCATGGAGTCGTCGCAGGTATCTACCGTTGTGTCCTTGCTGAATACGTCGTCGAGATTGTCGTCAGGCAACTGCGCCTCGATTTTCTGGAAGAGAAACAAGTTTTTGAACTCAGGGATCTCTGTCGTCATGTCCATTGGCGCGTCGTGAACAGAGGAGCTCGCCTTGCTGCTGTCGTAGCGGTTGGCGGGTATATACTGTACCTGCGGCTCCGCTGCAAAGGACACCCTGCGTGTCTGAGAAGGCCTCCGCTCTCCCATTGGGGCGTGACAAAACTAAGAAAGGAAATCGAGGTATCCAGCGCTTGCGAGAGATGTGAGCGTGTTAAGGGCGGAAGAAACTACAGCTGAAGGTACATACATGATGTCTGAGTGCAAGCAAGTTGGGTAAAGGATCTCTAGCTAGGAAAGGAGGCTATAAGAAGCCTGTGTCACACACCCGAGCACCTGCAAAGACTAATCTAGATGACTAATAGCTCATTAATTACAGAAAAGCCCTTTCCGTTCGCGATTAGCTGTAGCTGAGATCTTCACTTATTCTTCTAGGACGAAAGAGTGGGACCAGCTATAATCTGCTGCCAATACAAATGACGACTCTTAATGAGCGGGACCACTTCCAAGAGCGGGTCGATCACCTTGAAGTTCAAGACTAAAACGCTTACAAAATGAAAAAGACACTAAGATAAATTTTTTTACACTTTGGTTCTAGAGTATCAGGTGTACTTGCTGAGCGATATATCTGTATAGGTTTAGATTCCTATGAAGTGACTGAGAGCGTATTTGATGACAATTTTTCGACCAATTCATGTGTTGACTTATCTCTACTAAACAGCCCCACTTACTTTTATTATGACCTTAAACTTCTCTACAATAGTTCAACCATGATAGTCCTTGCCTCATGGCATGAGACAGTGCTGTAACAAAGACTACGACAGCTACACGGAATGTTGGTCATTTCGCTTATCATCGCGCATACATCCAGTCTCAGCTTCGAGAGAATAAGTATATTCTTAAGTGGCTGTGCCTTATTTGGCCGATACTAGAAAGCTGAAGACACTGGATAAGAGCTCTTGTTGAGATAGCAAGAGAATTCGAGATCATAGGACCGACCATGTTTGATCTGTTGCATAACCCCAGCTTCTTTGTGTAGATAATTGAAAGTATAAGGAAGATAGCATTTCAACAGCCCTCAGTTGTTGGAAATAAAGAAAAATACTGAAAGTCTTGCCATTGATAAAAAAGATAAAGCCATTGCGCGAGCCCAAAATGTATATCAGGAGGCTCTGATCAACCTTTCACTAAATCATCAGCACAAAATCCATACTATTGTATTTAATCAAACTAACGAAGGAGATAATCGACTATAAAACTAGTTGTCCCGCTTCGGCCTCTTGCCAGCCTGTTCCTCTTTGCATACCTCTGACAGATCGCACAGATCCACTTCACTATTCAGAGCGTTCTCTTTTGACAGCGCATTTCCTTCCGAGCCACGTTCCTTCCCAGCTTCAAAAAGGGCCACAAGCACATCAATCTCTCTTCTGTTCGCCTCAAAGTAACTCCACAGCGCCTTGTTAAAAATTCTCTTCAGCTCAGAGAATTTCTCCTTTATCTTCGCAGCTTCGTCCCTGATCTTCCCGAAGCTACAAACAGTCGAAATGCTAGCTGAGATCGTCCCTTCTTTTCTCACCTTTTCCAGCTCGTCTTTGAGTCTCTGGTTTTCTTCTAGGACCATCTTGAAGGCGTCCGTAAGCTCCTCTGCAGTGCAGCCCGTTATATCGTAGTTTATAGAGGGGCTGTTGCATATCATCTTCGACCGCTGTAAGAAGTGAAGCGTACTCACAGACTCGGCCTCGTACTCCAGACAGACATTCCCGATGATGGCCAGCCTACAGTTACCCCCGAGAGAATCCTTGAGGAGGAACGTGAGCTTCGAGTCCCTATATGACACGTGCCACCGGTCCCGTGAGCTGAGCTTGTTGACTATGTTCCCGAGGCAGAGCAGAGACTTGTTGATGTTGCATGTCTCCTTCGTCCTTTCAGGTTCATTCACCCTCAGCCGCTCAGAACCAGCCAGGTCTACGAGACAGAGCTTCGAGCGCCTTACTAGCTTCCGATCTCTGATCTCAAGATAGATGGTAAAGATCGTGTGACTTCTACTGCTGTTCTCATTCATCTTTGTAGTCGCGCACCTTTTATTGTAGATTCCTGTCCTGTAAAACTCCAGGCTCTTGTAGAGAGAAGATGAGCTCTCTATGCAAAGGTTATCGACCACTATCCCTTCACTCGGGTCTTCTCGCATCGAGAGCTGGTTCTGGGGCACGAACAGATCAGTCATCGCCTCGTTGTATATCTCGACGAAGGAAAACTTGATCTCTCCGCAGCGGTCATGCAGGTATCCCAGTGCCCTGGGAATGATCCCAGGATCATCTTCTGTTCCCTGCATCGTATATGTCTTTCCGCTCCCTGTCTGTCCATAAGCAAATACTGTGCAGTTGTACCCGTGTAGTGCCTTTTCCAGAATCGTCCGAGAAATTGTTTCGAAGAGCTTTTCCTGGTCGGCACCATAGAACACACCGTCTACTTGGTAGGCTTTGTTCGCTATCTTCACGTGCCTGTTCGTAAAGGTCGGGTTTTTTTCCGCATCCTTAATTCGGATGTATGTGAGCACCCCGCCATCCATTTATGGGTGAACTGACAGTCTCGCAGAAACAGAAATAAATATAGAATGAGACTTCTTCCATTTGACAAAGGCAATCGTGAAGCGCTTATTGCGTTCCATATTGGCTCGCAACGTGATCCATTCTAAGTAAGAGAGCCGGGTATCTAGTCTCTGTTGCACTGTATCCCCAATCCTCTCCAGACTTATCAGAAAGCACAGAGTAGTGGAATTTGCTGCACATGACATGACTATGTTGGCAGAAGAGATCCTGATAGAATAATAAGCCGGTTCAATTTATCTTATGTAAAATGCAATATTTAACGTTCTTTCTACCTTTCAGCTGTCTTACGGCTGCGAGCTCCTTCTGTGCAAATTATAGTTCGGCTTTCAGACTTTCAGACATCTGAGGCAGCAAAGAAGTATAAGTATGATATACTTTTAAGGAGCTGGGCCTAATCTGTAAGAGCTTGTCAAAAGCAATTCTGTACGTTGCAACAGGCAAGAGTGTCGTAAGAAAGCACTATGTTCGGTATACAGAGATCGTTGGTATTACGCCTAACATTTCGACATACACCAAGTCACAGCTTCTCAGGAAGAGAAGATATGCTCAAAGGAGGATATTATTCCTTCGACCGGCCGCAATAACAGAGGAATTGGAAGAAACTTTTGAGAGTTACAGCAGACAAAGCTACTTCAGCTTCATGAAAAAGCAAGTAGGCAACTGAAACCTGTCGTGAAGTCTAGCCTACTTTACCTTTCGATAAATAAGTTACGGCACCTGATACTTTTTTACTGCTCATCCTCTACTCATCCCTTTAGAACATTCTGTTTGATGAATGACCATGTCGTGTCGTGCCATGGCACGTCCCCGTCGCTTCCCAGTCTACTCACAAAATTTTTCGCAAAATTTGTCCCCATTCATGCCGTCTGGAACACATCGCCATCTGAAGCGTCTTGCAGCACCAGTTGCGTGGGGACTGGAGAAATCTGGCGGTAAGTTTGCTCTGAGGATGCGTTCTGGTGCGCACTCGAAGGCACTCTCTGTGCCCCTCGGATATATCGTTTCCAGGTTTGTCGGCGTGGCCAAGAAAGCCAAGGAAATCTCGAGGATTTTGCGAGACAACCAGATTATGATCAACGGGCGCGTGTTCACGGACAGGAAGGCACCTGTGGGGCTGTTTGATGTTATAACCATCAAGAAAACCAACTCGCACTACAGGCTTGTGATGAACGTGAACAGAAAGTTCAGGATAATGAAGATCAGCACTGACTCTGCGCAGTTCCGGATTACGAAGGTACGTGCTAAGGACGTGGAGGATGGGGTGCCCTATCTCAGGACGATCGATGGGTTCAACTTCAGGTTTTCTGATCCGGCTATTAATGTCAACGACACGGTGGTGGTTGATATAAAGGAGAACAAGATTGTGAACTTTGTTCCGTTCAAAGTTGGCACGATTGCCTTTGTTTTCAACGGCTCTAACGCAGGGCGTGCAGGTGTGATCAAGCGAACTGAGACACTCAAGAACGGCCAGGTGTTCCTCTATCTGACAGACGCTCGGGAGAGAGATTTTACTGTCCAGGCTAAGATGGCAATAGTAGTAGGTCATGGCAGCGGGCTTCTAGTGGAACTCAACGAGGAGTGCGGTATAAAGTATGAGGAGTACGAGCTCAGCAACAAGCGGTACGAAGTTGAGAAGCCTGTGGAGGTAGCAGATGAATAAATCCGTTAGTCGATAGTTATTGAAGTCCTCTTGAGCTGTCAAGTGATAATTGATGTGAATGGTAATGATCGTTAAAATTTTACTGCTATAATGACAACTAATGCGCTTGCTTTATGGTGCTTGTATGTTTCTGTTTATATGTCGTACGATAAGTTCACTTAACTGCACGCGAGGCTCAGCTGATGATATTTTTCTGCGTTTGTTTAGTACAGCAGAAGGCAGTTGTAAGGAATCGCGAACTGTCCTACAGCAAACAAGATTCTGTAGAATCAAATCCCAGACTGACGTGTGCAAAATTGTAAGCTTCATTCCTTACTAATTCTCAGGATAAAAATCGATTGATCCTAAGTAACTGTTCTCAATCGTGCATTACTAGATATTCGCATAAAGTAATGAGACCATGGTGGCTCTTGTCAAAGAGACAAAGAGGTTCATGAGCGCTGTTGGACTGGACCTGAACAGAGACAAGTCGGCTACAAAAGTGAGAGTTTTTGAGCTACTTGAGGGACTTGACGGGTACAAGTACCTCGGCATACTAGAAGACAGCTTGAGTCGCCTCTCTAGCGACACATTCAAGCAGGTAAGAAAAGAGCTCTTATCGCGAGTGGAGAGTTTATGCAAGACAAAGTTGTATAGCAAGAATTTGTGCAGGGCTATCAACGAGTATGCTATCTCACTCGTCAACTACTATGTCGGAGTCCTCAAGCTAGAGCCAGAGGCATTCGGGAGACTTGACAAAGAGATTCGCGGGGCATTGATAAAACACGGCATTCACAAACAGCCTTCCTGCAAGGAGCGGCTGTATATGCCCCGCAGTCAGTTCGGACGAGGTCTGCACAGTGTCGAGCTCAAGTCTGAGCTCATGCTAGCTAGCCTCTTCTATACGCTCTATGAATCTAGGAACTCATCGGCAAGGAGAGCAGCCATTCTGAATCCTAGATCGTAGTCTTCGACAAGAAGCGCAGTGAGATCACAATAATTGAGATAGGCATAACAAGCGATATCATATGCACTTACGGTTGAGACAGAGAAGAAGCGCAAGTATGACTTACTTGCGAATGAGCTAGGGCTAATTTACAAGAGCTAAACTAAGATCGTACCGTACGTCATGACATGGGACGGCATTGTAACTAAGTACCACAACCGGTATGCGAAGATGCTGGGTGTAACTCTGACCGTTCAGACATATATGCAATCTCTGGTTTTAAGAAGACGCTTGTGTGTCTCCTTTTACCGTTGACTAGGGTCCAGAGACGCAGAAGATGCACAGAGATCATGGTCTGTGAGAGGGCGTTGCGTATAGATGGCGACCGTGTTGATATAATGGAAGAATCTACTGCATCAGCATAATATGTCTAAGCAATTAGACACCTCCAATAAATACTTGGCAAGCCACGCACTGGGGATATATAGTTGAGCCTTTTTCTATCACCTGAGGTCAATCAACGTACTCATTGAGGTCCGCCTGATACGCTATATATATTATAGTCTTAGCCTGTAAGCTTTTGAAAACTGGTGATAGTTATACATGTCACTTTTCATACGTCAAAAAACCAGATTTATTAGGCTGTTGTCGCACCTGACACAAAAAACTTATCAGTTTCTTGCTTACTAAAGGCTAACTGTAGTATAACCCAGCAAGCTTCTTTGTAATAACGCGGTTCCACACCCGTAAGACCTAAAATATACCAGGCTACTATTGAGACAACACGTCACCACACTCACTCACATGAGCAACCAAAAACAGGCTTTGCGTTGTCACGTGCTTCAATATGTATCAGTTTCCTTGTAGATACTTCTAGGGCGTAAAAAGGAGCTAAAGAATGTGAAGAATGAAAAAGATAGATAACCGTGTTGCTGTCCTTTTAGCAACTGTCCCGCAGTGTCTGGGCGTATATTGTGTCTTCCAGAACTCCCGGGTGGTGTCATGCTCTCTGCAGGCCATCATGCCCTGCACTTCGTATAGATCCAATATAGTGTCTACACAATCCTCGCCATCTGCCTTTCTATGAGATGCGCCACATCCGACCGCTTGAGATAGTAGATCCTGTGCTTTTTGAGGCTAATGAGCTCTTGGCCGCACATGACAAAGCCGCAGTCCACGAGAGTAAAAATCTGAACATAAAAGTTGAGGGGTATGTTCCTGTGGCGGATATCTAGGTGCTTAAAATAAGAAAGATACTCGTCAGTGAGCTCTGCAAACTCCGTCTCGAACACAATCTCATCCTGGTTCATGTGGGAACGCTCCGCAGTGCGATCAAAATAGTTCTTCTCAATCATCAGAATCCTGTACCATAAATATGCTCTTCGTATCCTCATACACCTCTCATAAAACATCTTTAGAAGCACGAAGTTCACCGAGAGTTCCTCGTCCAGTTGCCCATTTCTAGCCTGCAGCTTAATATCGTTCATCTTCTCCTTAGCCTGTGCCATCTCACTATCCAGCTTGGCCAATGCATCTGAGTTGTATCTCGCCAACCGGTTGGTTCTCATTTCCTCTAGTAGAGCACGTCCTGTGTCCTGCTGGAACATGGGGTCTAAGAAATCGAGTCTAAAGGCGCGTACAAAAGTATAGGAGCTTTGCTATACGTTTCGAGGCAAACTAGACATGTGAGGTCTACAACAGCACTGTCGATCTATTGATATAACCATCGTGCAGTAGTCACAGAATAACACCAAGACGCAAGGGTAAACAGAAAAAAATAGTCGCAGAGCACTACCAACGGCAGACCTCTAAAACAGTCCAGAAGATTGCTGTTGTCACTCTAGAATCACTGACATATTACTAAGAGCTGCTTATGTCTCCTAGTGAGAGAAGCCTCGATTCTCACTACAATTTAATTAGAGGAGAAATCCACAACTAGGGGTTCTGATAATCTTTAGCTCGCGATATCAAAGCGTCCCAAGTGAGCTCCTGTCATGTGCTTACAGTCACTGATGAATCCACAAGGTTTAGATCTCCGCTTGTGTGCCTCTTTCTCATTTTCTGCCTCTCCATATGGACAAGAAGAAAAAATATCCCCACACTTGAGTTAGAACCTCGAGATTGTATACGTCCACCCCCTGATCATTCTTTACTCGGTTTATAGCAAGGAAGATGATGTTATCAGACCATACACAAGCGATGATAGTTATTGGAGCCTTTCTAAAAATCTGCTGATTTACTCGCTTTAGAATCTTGGATACGTTATGTAAATTTAATTTGAGCTTGCAACTGGTACCATTTACTGATAGTAGTTTAACTTAAAAGTGGGAATATCGCTCGGTCAACAACATGCACCAGTTTTCTATCGAGAACGCAGTCCTATAGCGACTATTTTGTATTCCTTGAGCTTTGTAACGAATTTATAAGTCATTATAGCAATCAAAGATATTTTACTCATATTACGCTTTACCTTGTCAACTATTTCTTATCCATAACAGGATATTGTGATGCGTTCTGAATGATGATGATGTTTTCGTCGACCCGATATCTACACCGATATCTTAATTTTGTCTGTTTCAATTGTACTTGTGTTCTTGCCATCAGTCTCTCTATACTGTCATACTTTCTTTATACAACTGGAATATGGATGAAAATGTATAGAGTGCTACATGTAAACGTATCTTCTGACGGTGGATCATGTAAACGTATCTTCTGACGGTGGATCATGACATAAGAAAACACTAAGTCAAGATGGTTTGTGAGCCTGTCAGAACTAGGTGTATGTATCGGAGTGTTCTTACGCAAACATATGGCCTCTAATAACATTAGAGGAGGACAAAAAAGCACTTTTCACTAAAATGGTCTACAAACCGTAGGGTACTATTTCCAAAAAGAACTCAACTACGAGATACACACGTCTGAAAACATATTTACAGCGTGTCCGAATTTATAGGAAGTTCAAGCACCCCTATCTTCAGTTCAAAGCATGTGTATTATCGCCAAGATTGTCTAAGTTGCAACCCGATGCTTTATACACCTAGCTGTGAAATTTTAACTTTTGGTCGAAAAAATTTGAAAAGTTTTCGTAGCCTTAAAAGAGGATGCTCGAAACTCTGACACACGATCGCCACATGGACATCCTTTCTGGTCTTGCCAGAATACTTTTCAGCCAAGGATTATCTCAAGAACATCCTTTAGTATCTTCTTCTACGGCTGATACACCGAGTGTGTGCATCAATCTATCGATAGAATATGCTGATCTCAGCCTGACCATTTCGAAAGGCTTCACGTTGAAAGAGGAGAATGAACACGACTTTGCGGCACTGGTAAACGATATGAATCGCAGGTTCCGGGAAATGTCAAGCGACGAGAATGAGAAGGAGGAAGGTGTAGCGTATGCAGGGAGGAGGCCACAGAAGAGTTTCAAGGACATTTTCAAGTGTGGCGATGCCTTCACTCACGTTATTGATATCAGGGTTGAGGTGCTGGATGCCATAAGGGGAAGAGTGTCCAGAACAGCAGCAGATTTCTTTGAGACAGTTTATTCTAGGATAGAAGAGGTGAGAATTTCTCCAGCGCCAAAAAAATTTACTCATTTTTCTTTAGGAGACAGCCAGATTCATAGGGAAATGGTTGAGATGCTGAAAAAGGTATTTGACAGCCTATTTAAAAGAGTCGTGGTCAAGCTGACAGTTAAGAAAGCACAAGACACCCAGGAGACAAGCAAAAGTAGAACGACGAGCAGCTGTTTAGGTTCTGGAGATAACTATGTTCAGGGTAACATCGCATGTCATGAAGAAGAAGTCAGTCCGATTGAGTTTCCACCGGAAATGCTTTGTAATTTCATGTACGAGGCACTGAAAAGGACAATATACACTAGAGATATCCATAATCAAGAGAATAATCCGATTTCTATCTTACTCGACACCTTACGAATGATGGAAAGTATGATTGAGGCTTCATCAGGCCAAGAGCAGCGACTCAGAACCTTAGATTTGAAGCAGGCTGCAGATGCAGGCGTATTCTTTTGCATGTTCACTTCGTCTGTTATTTCCCGTTTTTTTCATCAATTGGAAAAGAAAATGGGTCAAGTATTCTTCAACCAAGACCTATGGTTACGATTCTCCAAACTGGGAACTATCATCGCACGACTTGGATCCAAGATCACGAAAATGAAGGCGCATCATGACACTGGAATTCTGCTGAAATTTTTGTCTCAGACAGATCCGGCGACTAAACCTGGAATCTTCAGACTTTCTGCAGTTATCGTGGATTCTCCGACTGATGAAGAGCTAGAGGCAGAAAGGTTACGCTCTCGAATAACACAATTCATCGATACTCACAGATGGTGCCTTCGTCATCTGCTTCACGAAATCGAGACATCCACCATTTATTCGCAAGTAATAACGGAGATCGCAAAAGGATTGAAAAAAACACGCTTTTTTCTGACTCTAGTCCTGAGGATGGGAAAGGTAGCGCTAATACTCCTGATCCTGAGAAGACGAGTCATCTGATAGAAATTGAGTCTGAGTTTGAGAAGTATTTCTTTAAGGATCTTGTACAGAAAATGATAAAAACACGCTTTGAAGAAATAGCTTGTCAGATAAAGAAAGTGCCTCTAGAAGAAGTCGGCAAACGCCAAGAGAACGCGCATCTGCCTGTATTGCTGCTAAACAAAGTGCGAAGGATCGTACGCAGTATTGTGAGCCAGATAGAAGAAGCTAGTGAGGATTTTCGTCTTTATAAGGTGGAAGCACTTCTTAACAGTAACAGTTCAGCTACTGAAAACCCTTCCTGTTCTAGAGTTGAAAGGAATGATTATCCCCAGCCGTTCATTCAAACAATCAAAAAGAATTTGGAGAATCTCAAAAGGTTTTTTGAGAAGAGTAGGTTTGATGCTGAGACCTACTTAGAGGCTTTTGAAATAGTGATGACGGAAGAGGGATACATGAGGCAATATACCGGAGCACGCTTAGACAATGCTTCTGCTACTCAAGGTTCCAGTACTGAGGGTGGATACATCGTGTCTAAACTCCTTTATTTAGCCATCAGCTGTTATTTTGAGCTCTTGACTATCAAACGTGAACTTTTCGTGAAGACAGCAGAGAAGAGACTACTTGTGAAACATCTTTTTCGCAACCTTCCCTTCAGTCTCAAAAACACGTCCAAAGACAACGAATCCATAATAACCATCACTAACTACGGAAGAGCGATAGATTATATCTCAGAGATGATTATAAAGGAAATAATGACGGGTAGCAAGACAAAAAAGTGGAAAGGTGAACTTTTGGGGTTTATTTTATTTAGAAATCCTCAAGCCTTGTGTTATGAGGAGATGGTTAAAGGCGTTTTTACTGTTCGTCTGTCCATACTAAACCGCTACTTGTGTCGTGTAGGAGCAAAGGCTATGGAACAGTTTCAGAGGAGTCATCACCTCAAGAGCATGTTCTTTTCAGATTACTTTGAGAATATTCGTACTTTGTACAGAGAGACCTTTCTTGTGGAGCAAAGGAAGAGCCAAGAAAGACTTACTTGCCAATTCATATTGAGGCTCGAAAGTTGGAAGATTTTTATATGAACATCATAAAATCTGAATATCGTCTCGGGGTGCAATACGATAATGGTCATCCTGGTAAACATGCATATCCTTCGCGCCATGTTCTAAAGCAATACTATGAAAAGGTACTGGATGAAGAACGGTCTACTAGAGAGCGTCTAGATGAGCTTAAGGAAAAAATTTATATGGAAAGCTTCGGAGTTCACCGTTGCATATTCTCTGTTTCTGTTGTCAATTATGAGCATTTACTGAGTGATCAAGCTAAGCTTGAAATGTCAATGGCCTACACCCGAGGACCTTGATGAGCAAGTCTGAGGACCTCGGGATAGAATTAAGTCCAATAAATGCCATCCTATTTTCATAGCTAGTTAAGAACAAACTATAAATGAAGCGATTCTTTTGAATCTGTTTTGACGAGATATCTTGATGTTGGAGCGATCTTTCTAATTTTGTTTTTTTGATTATTTTTGTGCATTTTCTGCACGATAAACTTTTTCCAATGTCGGAGAAGAACGACTTTTCTAAACTACTTCTGTTCTTCGTGTCACGCCGAAGCATCGAGGACAGCAGGTAATGCTTGATGTCGCCTTTGTGAACAAGCAGAGAAGTTACTGGAGGTTACCTGTAATAAAAGACCTCTGACCGTTAAAGCGTGTTAGATGTGATACTTTATTTATGTTTTCTGTTGCATTTACATATAAAGGTCCGCCAGGGGAACTTGCACGTGGAGTAACGAGGCTGCGACTAGAGTGGCAGCAACATAAACGACGAGTAGGCTAACCAAGCCTAATTAACATAAGCCTCATGGTTACGAAACAACTTGTCGCTGATCTATGATGGGTATTATTTTATACTCTCTTTGACGTTTAATGGCTTACTTGACGTGAAACCTGCCAAAGTATTTCATCGATATTTCTTTACTGCTCAGCCACTTTTCAAGTATTTTGAATGTAATATACTCATTCATCTATGTGTACTAGGATATGATAATCCTGCCATATAGTCCCAATACTACTATACTTAGCTCGATGTAGGTAGCTCGTACCCAGTAGAAAAATAAATGAACCTCCTTTTCCCTTTATCTCGAACAGCCTTCTTACATATTGACACAGAGACTCTACCGTCTAAGCATACTATCTACACACCTGATACAGTCAGAAACCACCTGAGACTGTTTGTTACTTACTCCATCTATCTAAGCCCTGCAAAACCCCAGTGAAACATGGTGTCCTCGTATTTAATAACTTACAATCAAATTTACAATACATCTGTGGTATGTTCTATACCGTATAGCTCTCCTATAGAAGATTCGATCTCTTCCCTGTTAAAAATTACCTCGAGAGACTTGAAAAAGACCTGGGAGGTCAAGAGAGCATCGCTACCAGCCTGGTGGGCAGTACCCTCGCGGTGCACGCCCAGATCGATAGAAATCTCCTGAAGGCCTTTCCTCACATGCTCTGTAGATCTCAGGAGGAACTTGAAGTCGTAGAAGGAGGGAAAGAGAACCCTCATGAGCCTATAGAAGTCCTCTTCGCGTTCCTGCATCAGATTCCCCGTGAGAATTTTTGTGAGATAGGCAAAGTCATAGGCCGAGTGGAAAGAGACCCAGACGATGCGTTCCGACATCACAAGACCGCTGGTAATAAGCTGCTCTCCGAACGTCTTCACATCTATTCCTTTTGACAAGTGCTCCTTGAAGTCGATTCCCGCCTTGTGCAGGAGCTCGATCGAGTCCTGAGAATACATGTCCGACTGCAGATCAAAATTAAAGTTAAACTGCCACGTGTGGACTGGTTCCGGCCGATTACCCCTCTCGTCGCTTATCGATATCCCAAGCTGTATTATGTTCAGGATATCCACGTTGCACCGCAGCTGCTGATAGGCGAATGCCGACTGCGACTTGAAGCTTCCTATGGGCTTCGCGACTACACCAGGGAACTCCGTGTCCATTGCTACGTAGTTGTACTGTTTTATGAGCTGTCTTATCCCCGCCATTTCCTCTTCAAGATTGTTTCTCCACACATTCTGAATGCCACTGGGCTGGTCCATCTATCTATGAGGGCTCTCTACATTAGATTATTCTGAACAGATACGGGATGTCATGTTGGGCAAGAACCAGTCCAGGGAAGTGCAAGTAAGACGTGTTTCTGCACGAACAGAATATAGAGCAGCTCTACACACAGAGAGGTGCGTGTAGTGGCCTTGAAGCTTTTTGGTAAAAGAGAAGTGCATAGAACTTTGAAAGAATCACAAATAAACATTGGACAAAGTGTAAAAATTTGTAGTATATTATGTCTAGGATGGAAAACACGTCACAAAATAGGACAAAATGAGTCTGAGGTGTATTGTGCAAGCTGTTTCGTATAGTCTGTGTGGATGATGGAAGAGCATAGATAGTCAGGTCCACTATAATAACCCTCAAGTTTCTATGATGTGGAAGTACGTGTTGCGAAAGAGTCTAAGAAGCGTTTATTTCTCGAGAGGCTTAGTTTAGTAGCTACTTTATCTTCTCTAAGCTTCATTGGACGCTAATTCCGGGTAGTTTGCCATGTCATGAGCCGAATTTCGGTAAATGTGATTTACACCAGCAAGTATACCATATGACTTGCTTCTCGTATCAATAGACGATAACGGAGAGATTATCTTGAGATGCAGGCCAACAGGCTGAGGTTTACGACACACTACTTGATTGTGAGATGGTGGCTTGCATGTTAACAGGCCTGTGACGAAAGATAGACTGTCATATAGCGGATATAAAGCAGATATCTTTCTTATAGTAAGGACTGTCACAAAGGAAGGTAACTTAAAGAGAAAAGAACAAGGGAGACAGTTTGAGCTTGAAAATGAGAGCATCTGTCTTTACGAATTTAGTAATCACAGGTCAAACCCTTTCATAAACCTATTCTCAGGAGATCTTATCTTCAGTTTTCCATCCCACATCTCTTCTTCTTCCTTGAGGATGTTTTCCACCTTCTTGAAAATTTCCTCTGGTGCTCTGATTGCCATGTTGAGGGACAAAATAGAAAATTTAGTGTCTCTTCTCTTGGTACTATACACATACAATGGGAAGGGTTTTGCGCTGGAAAAGGGGGTAATAACGTGTAGTAGTGTATGGGTACAGTGAATACCCTAGATTTGGCTAGTGAAGACTTGTAGCAGCTCTAGGGCATATATATCTTCTCCGTTCATTCCTAGCGCCTTCCACTTTGATCTACCATGACTAGTTATACCCTTGGACACATTCTAACCAACGAAATCTAAAGGAGGCTTTTGTCTGAGTCCTACAGCAGTATGATTTTTGTTGCTGCCAAGGTTGTATCATGAAGAACTTCTCAGGGATAAAAAGCACTTGCTTTTGTAACCTGTGAGCTGCAATATCCTATAGGTGCGCGTTTTCCTGCAGAGGATAATCTGCCAGAGACAGCTACAGTGTACTACTAGAAGCCATTGCTGTGCATTTGAGTTTGTTCTATACTGAATCCTTTGTCGGCTTTTCCTTTGTAGTACACGGCACCAAGCTGATTCTCAGGTAAGGTGCTCCGTAGAGTAATGATATGCTCGGTTGAGACTGCCTTTATGAACTGAGTCACTAGAGCTATATATATGAGTAGTGAGCAGTTCGACTGAGTAGGGACAAAGCCCAACACACGTAATCTCTTCCACGCCATCAACGAGCACGCAATCACATTGCTAAACTACTACGTTGGCATGTGGAGGATCGACTCTGAAGAGTTACAAAAGCTCGATGGTGCTGCTACAAACACCATGTGCACTACCAGCCGGCCTGCAAAGCCAGGTTGTACCTGCCTAGAGCCGAGCTAGGCCGTGGTTCGCGTAGCATTACTTTTAGGAGTGAGCTTATTCTTCTGCAGCTATAACTCTATGGCTATCCCATCCCTTACCCCTTTTACCAGTCTGCCACTCTGGCTACCGAGCGTATGTATAAGACGCACCTGTCTTTGATACAGGAGTACTTGTCAGCGCGCTACAGCCTACTAGGGTCACAAGAAGTCCCTTGTCAATGCTTAACGAGCACACCTGTATAGAGATCAAGATCATTCATTAGAAGGTCATATTCTCTTGTATGCCTTGTCATCAAACTGCAGTAGCTTCACCTGCCATGCCGTTCCGGCCATCACCTAGTACCACATATTGAACATCGTGATGTCTTCCAGAGAGTTTCTTTCAAGTCTTTGGTTCCCGCCATCGGTAGATGGAAAGAAATCCCCTCAAGTATATCTCTTCCTGAGAAGCTATGACTGGATGTATGCTTAGGGGTCAGAGTTGTACACAGAATCTTCGCATGCCGGTTGTGGTACTTTGTTACAGCACTTTTAGTGTTGCAGCGTACAGCATTGCTCTTGACAAGCTCTCGTAGATTAGCCCTAGCTCGTTCGCAAGTAAATCATACTTACGCTTCTTCTTTGTCTCAACATTATGTGCAGATGATATCAGCTTGTTATGCCGATCTCAATTACCGTGATCATACTGCTCTTCTTGTCAAAGACTACGACGTTGAGTTTCCTGTTGTACTGCGCCTTGACATTGTTAAATTTCATATTACCGTTTCTTTCGTATCTTATTCGCAAAGCATTCATAGTATGCTGAGTGATATCAAAAGTGGTCGTGGATAGCGTCAAGTCTCTAAGCACATCTAGAGTGTAACGGTGTCAAAGGCGTTTTATCCTTCCAAAAATAATTAGCGCTCGAATATTAAATTTTGTCGAAAATTTTTTGAGTACTCTGTGTCATAGCGATTAAATTCGTGTAATCCTCGATTACTGTTTAAGTAGATAAAAACATCTACTTGATGTTCTGTTGTCTTCAACAGAACCTGATTTCATCTTGTTTCTAGTGTTGCTTCGGAGAATCTCCGTTTCATATTTTTACGAATTATTTACCCGTAAACACATGAGAAGCGTCGCAATCGCGATCTCTCTAGTATCCTACATGGTGCTGCTCTACGTCAAGCTGTTCCCTGAGCCCAGAAAGGTTACCATTCCTTTTGACGACCCGAGTATTTCTCGCCCAATGAAGCAAGAGACAGTCCCTGTGTCCGTTCTTTCGCTACTAACGATCTTCATCCCCCACCTCATTGTCCTTTTCATCGTTCTTGTAAAGAAAAGAAGCCTGGGCAAGTACCTTGCTGTTGTATTACCCCCTCGTTGCCTCACAGCTCTTCGTGGCAGCAACGGTCGAGGCGCTGAAGAAAGGTGTCGGGAGGCTTCGACCCGATTTTATCGCGAGATGTCAGCCAGGACCTGACGGGGAGTGCACTGGAAGCTCCAAGCTGGTGATGAATGGCAGAAAGAGCATGCCGTCTGGTCACAGTGCTCAGATCTTCAACATCTCGGGCTATTCCCTCCACCTATCGCTCCAGAAAAAGTATCCAGCCATTTTTGCAGTTCCATTTCAAACCGTTCTTTTCGGGATTTCTATTGCCGTCGCCTATAGCAGGATATTCGACAACAGACACTTTATGACAGACGTACTCGCAGGTTCTTTTATAGGTCTTTTCGGGACTCTCTGCATTCTCAGGATTTGCTCATCCAAGTCCTCCTCGAACAAAAACCCATACACTTTCCAACAAGCTTAGGAACCCGCTCTACTACTATATCTCATCTCCTTCTGATATAAAACTTATCTTATTACTCTTTCTTCTGCCATTCAAGACTGCTTAGAGGGAGCTGTCACGCCAAGTGCCGAACATACCTGTCTGACATCCTCGACTTATTATAGACTGATCATGATCTTCTTCAACTATAAAAGGATGATGGAGGTATGTATAGGAGAACATTACTCTTTTTTCACCCAACAAAGACACACGATTAAATAGAGTTAAGATGCTATAACACACCGATTACTCAATAATATTTCGATCATAACTCTGTGATATAGAATAGAGCTGTCATTATTGAGTATATTAGCATCTCTTTTTCTAGAAAGATCTCTAAGGCTATGTTTAGAGGAAGCTGTCAAATGACAAAAGTGTAAAATAAATATACATCCATCGTCAATAACTGATGATAGGTAGAACTATCTAGATGTTGCAGGTTCAGCCATCTTCGGCTTCTCATCTAACATTAGTAAGCTATCTAGCTCCGTCAGGTTATGTGTATCCCCTAGAGGCACTCCGTACCACTCATAATGATACAAGCAATGCCAGCAGATCAGAAAGAGACCAGTAAGGTTGCAGAAAAGAAGATTTTGCCTTCACTAAATATTATTTCTTTGAAGAAACAAATAATAGTGTTCCAACAAGTACTTGCGATCATTACATTACATGCCTCCCTTTGCTCTTTACGAACTTTCTTACTTTCTCGACTTCACGTGCATGCGTCCATATTATTTTCTATCGCACCTTGTTTCATTGCCAGTTCTTTCATAGCCGCTCCTCCTGATCGTCAAATTTTGTAGCCAGAAGTGCCCCACAATGTATGCTCCGAACATCAGCTTCCCAAAGGCTGAGGAGGAAGTCCTCAAGTTCTGGAACTCGCACGACATCTTCCGGACCGGACAGCGCCTGGCACGCCGGCGCGCCCGCTACGTGCTCTACGACGGTCCACCCTTTGCAACCGGCCTGCCCCACTACGGGCACATCCTGAGTGGCACGGTAAAGGACACGATGGCGCGTTTCGCGCACCAGCAGGGCTTTTTTGTCGACCGGCGCTTTGGGTGGGACTGCCACGGGCTGCCAGTCGAGCACGAGGTGGACAAGGTGCTGAAGATCGTCAACAGGTCGCAGGTGCTCGAAATGGGGATCGCGGCGTACAACGAGGTGTGCCGGAAGACGGTCCTTCGCTATGCCGGGGAGTGGAAGCGGACGGTGGCCAGGATGGGCCGCTGGGCCGACATCGACAACGCGTACCGGACGATGGACAGCCCGTTCATGGAGACTACGTGGCACATTTTCAAGCTCCTCTTCGAGCGGAACCTCATATACCGGGGGCACCGTGTGATGCCCTTCTCCACTGCCTGCAAAACACCCCTCAGCAACTTCGAGGCCAATCAGAACTACAAGGACGTGAGCGACCCGTCGATCCTTGTCTCTTTCCCGCTCTGCGAGCCCATTGAGAATGTGCGAGCTGAGATGGTGTGCTGGACAACGACCCCGTGGACACTTCCGTCGAATCTCCTGCTGCTCGTGAACGTGGCGTTCGAGTATGCGATAGTAGAGTGGAAGGAGCAGCCAAAAGGCGCCAAGAGGAGTGCAGGCGCGCAGTCATCAGAAGGCAGTACTAGGTACCTGATCCTTCATGCTGAGCGCGTCCCCACGTACTTTCCTGCGGCACGTGTGGTTGCTGTAGTCCGCGGATCAGCGCTCATCGGCCGCTCGTATGAACCGCCATTCTCGTTCTTCAGCGAGTTGCGTTCGAAAGGCTTCTTTACCATTCGGCCTGCCGACTACGTGAGCAGCAGCAGCGGAACGGCAGTGGTCCACTGTGCGCCTGCCTTTGGCGAGGACGACTATGCGGCCTGTGTGGCATCCGGTCTGATATCTGAGAACGACCCCGTGCCCTGTCCGGTGGACGAGGACGGCTCCTTTGTCCTGGAGCCCTACAGGGGGATCTACGTCAAGGAGCTGGACAAGCGTATAATCGAGGACCTCGGGGACAGGCTGCTGTACTCTGGGAAGATCGTGCACTCGTATCCGTTCTGCTGGCGCAGCGACACGCCGCTGATATACAGGCTCGTCCCGAACTGGTTCGTACGTGTTGCGGACAGTCGCGCGCAGCTGCTGAGGAACAACGAGAAGATCGAGTGGATGCCGCAGGAGGTGAAGCTGCGGCGGTTCCACAACTGGCTCGCGGGTGCGCGTGACTGGGCTGTTGGCCGCAACAGGTTCTGGGGAACGCCAGTGCCCGTCTGGATAGCTGAGGATGCGACAGTAAGAGAAGAAGAGGATGTTCGTAACTCTAAAAGAGACAAGGAGGAGAGGTTGGCAGAAGACTTCATCTGTGTCGGCTCTGTCGAGGAGCTTGAGCGGCTGAGCGGAACAAAGGTCAGTGATTTGCACCGAGAGCACATCGATGGAATTGTGATTCTGCGAAACGGGAAGGTCTATCGGAGGACAGAAGAGGTGCTCGACTGCTGGTTCGAGAGCGGTTCGATGCCCTATGCACAGTGTCACTGGCCGTTCTCAGAGCCCGGGAGGAGGCTGGGAAAGGGCGTGCCGGATATCAGCTTCAGCGAAGAAGGGAATATGAGACGGGATGTAGCGCCGCCTGGGGGCAGTGGTACGTGTGGCATCAATGCTATAAAAGATAAGAGAGATTTTTCAGACAGCCAGAGTATAAGTCACAGTGTCGACAGAATCGATCTTGGAAAGTCTTGTGACAGCGAAGACAAGATGATAATCAGAAGTACAGAAGATAACAGCAGAAATGTCCATGGAGGTGCCGAGGACATTTCTGCTGTCTGCCAGCCTCTTACTCCACCAAGAGAGTTCCCTGCGGACTTCATCGCCGAGGGTATCGACCAGACACGCGGCTGGTTTTATACTCTGCACACACTGAGCACGCTTCTTTTCGATCGGCCCGCTTTCTCGCGAGTCCTGGTTTTCGGTGTCGTGCTTGCCGAGGACGGGCGAAAAATGTCAAAGAGGCTCAGGAACTACCCAGACCCCCAGGCGGTGTTCGACAAGCATGGCGCGGACTCGCTGCGGCTCTATCTGCTGAGCAGTCCCGTGGTGGCGGGTGAGAATCTGCGCTTCAGCGAGGCCGGTGTTGCCGCTGTCACCAAGACCATCCTGATACCCTGCTACAACACACTGAGCTTTTTCCTTGAGTCGCCTTCTGTCGTTGAGATCAGCAGCGACCAGCTGTGTCCCAGCCTCTCTGCTGCGACGCCATCATCGTCATCGCTTGGTGCCCTTGCATCGTCTGCAGGCCATCCCCTGGATGCTTGGATCCTGACTGCTCTGATGAACCTAGTGAGGAGTCTCAAGGATGCTGCGTCTCAGATGCGCCTGGCTGCGGTCACGAGCTTGATCGCACGGTTCGTGGACGACCTCAGCAACTGGTACGTGCGGATCAGCCGGAAGCGCATTAGGGCGGGCGAGGGTGTCCTCGGGCGTGTCTTGCTCGAGTTCGCGACTGCTCTGGCGCCATTCGCGCCCTTCTTCAGCGAGTATCTCTACCAGTCTCTCCGGTCCCGCATCAGGGTGAGAGATCGTGGCGAGTCTGGAAGATACGAGGACCATCATCATCTGGCGATCTCAGACTCGGGCTCTGCAGTCTTACAAAGAACGAAGAGCTATGACGACAATTCCTCTTCGTCTCAGAGGACCGGGGTGTCCGGCTGTGATCATGAGCTGGTGGTGCAAGACAGCGACAGCGGGTGCTCGTCATCATACTCTTCAGGCTCTGAGACGAACGGGAGCACGCAGGCAACGGACAACAGCAGCAAGAGCGAGTATAAGGCGGTCGATGGGAAGGCAGTAGACGACGACAGGGAGTGTGACGATGTCCCGCTCTCGGTCCACTTCCGGATATGGCCGGCAGCAGAGAAGAGACAGCATCCGTTTGAAGAGGCAAAGACTCTGATAGAATGCATAAGGCAGCTGCGGGAGAAGAACAAGATAAGACTGAGGAGGCCGCTCAAGACGTGCACTATAGTGGGCGGTGCTGCCAAGATTGTGATGCTGAAGCAGTTCGATGAGATAATACGAGAGGAGTGCAATCTGCTGTCCACAGTGTATGCGACTAAAGGTGACGGGACGTATATGTTTGAGAAAAGAGTACGACCGTACTTTGACGTGATCCGAAGGAACAGTGGCGGGGACAGAGAGACTATGAAAGCGAAGGTCGAGTTGATAAGGAGAATGACCGGGGCAGAGCTGGAGGCGAAGCTATGGAAAGAGGATGAGAAGGAGGAGAGTAGCTCAGATACAGCAGAGGACGACAGCAGAGCTGTTATTATGAAGGAGGAGAACGGGGTAGTTGTTTTAAAGGAAGAGATGCTGATAGAGAGAAGACTCGTGGGGGCAGAGGAGAAGAGAACTGATAACGGGAAGACTGTCTTTGGAGCCGTAGGAGGGCTTGGAGTTGTTCTGGATGTCACTGAGGATCAACACATCAAGGACTGTACGGCATCTCGGGAGTTCTACTCTTTTGTGCAGAAGATGCGGAAGGCAGCCAAGTTGCAGGCGCAGGACCGCGTGGCTGTCGAGGTGTTTGGCAGAGACGCGGAGTATCTGAAGGGAGTAGTGGCTGGGGCCTATCCAGGATTCCTCTTTGGGAGCACAGGTGAGGCCGTTGCTGAGGCAGAATTTGCCGAGTGCGACCTTTCTTGTGGCGTGAAGCTTTACAAGCAGTAGTTAAATCGCATATTCTTTAGACATCTATCTATGCCCTCCTTAGAGAGTAAGAAAACCACTGGACTGTGTATTGGCATGTGCTAAGCCATTCAATGTTCGCATCTATGTTTATGCACTAGCTGGTTGGGCTAGACCTGAACAGGGACAAGTCGGCTACCAACGTGAGAGTTTGTGCTGACAATGCGAGGCTGCTTGAGGGACTTGATAGTACAAGTGCCTCGGCATAGTAGAAGACAGCTTGAGTCGCCTCTCTAGCGACACATTCGAGCAGGTGAGAGAAGAGCTCTTAGCGCGAGTTGAGAGCTTATGCAAGACAAAGTTGTATAGTAAGAATTTATTCAGGGCTATCAACGAGTGTTCTATCTTGCCAATCAGTTATTACGTCGGAGTCCTCAAGCTAGAGCCAGAAGCATTAGGGAGACTTGACAAAGAGATTCGCGGGGCATTGATAAAACACGGCATTCACAAACAGCCTTCCTGCAAGGAGCGGCTGTATATGCCCGCAGTCAGTTCGGACGAGGTCTGCATAGTGTCAAGCACAAGTCTTAGCTCATGCTAGCTAGCCTCTTCTATACGCTCTATAAATCTAGGAACTCATCGGCAAGAGGAGCAGTCATCCTGAATCCTAGATCGTAGCCTTTGACAAGAAGTGGAGTGAGATTATGATTGTTGAGATAGGCATAACAAGCTGATATCATCTGCACATACTGTTGAGACAAGGAATAAACGCAACTATGATTTACTTGCTAACAAGTTAGGACTCATCTACAAGAGCTTGTCAAGAGCAATTTGTACTTTGCAACAGGAAACAATGCTTTGACAAAGTACCACAACCGATATGCGAAGATGCTGGGTATTTCTCCTAACATCCACGCGTACATCCAGTCACGGGTTCTCAGGAAAACGCTTGAGTGCGTGTCCTTCAACCGGCGCCGAGGAACCGAAGACTTGGGAGAAACGATAAAGCACAACAAGTACACAAGGTGATGTCAGAATGGCATGGCAGGTGAAACTACAGTTTGACGACAAGACATGTGAGAGAATTTGACCTTTTAAATAATATTTTCTTAGCCATGTGCTTTCCAAAACTTACAACAAACCTGTAAATTCTGGGTATCATAACTACATTACCTTTTAGTTTTGTTTACTACACGTACGAAGCACATTCTACTTTTATTAGAACAGTTTATTTTGATCAACAGATTATTTATTCTTTATTTGTCATTCAGCAAAGCCGTCTGAACTTTCATCTCAAGATGATTTTACTTAGCATATAAAAGGAATGCTTAGCTCGCACTCCTCATGACAAGCCACCCTTTCTCCGATCTCTTGCTTGCATAGTAAATGAATGGCAGAAAGGCGTGCTGATATGTGCGCATAAATCTTCATTTGATCGCTCTCTCCTAGCTAAATGGCTGAATTTGCTTCATGCAGCACATTTCTTGTGAACATACTCCTCGTCATTGACCACCGTTGCATCCTCAAGTATCCACTGTTCTATCTCGTTGCTCCATGTCGTGTGGACAATGTTACCACACAGCGCACACCTCTGGACTTTCTTGGGAGCGGGGATAAGCTCAGGTGGCCCTTCTAGAGACAGCATGAGTCTTGTCGTCCTTCTGTGGACCGCAGATGTGAAAAAGTCCCGGCGCAGTACGAATCTATCGCTGATGGCATTGTTCCTCCTACGGTGGTCCTCCATGTGCTGCGCGAGCTCATCAGCCATCTCTCTCACGTACCGGAACCCACAGAGCTCACACTGAAGCGGAGGATATAAAGAAGAAGGATCGATTACAATATCATTTATAGAAATCCGATCGTAAGCTGCACCGTAGTATGGCTTGTTCTTTGGGATGTATACCCTTCTGAAGAAGATCAGGTTTCGTCGCCTGTCTCCAGGGTCTATCAGGATACGCGGCAGCCTACTCTTAGCTTCGTACACAGCCCTTTTACTTTCCTCATTTTTCCCACTAACGCTTCTATTGCTGTTCGCCTCTCCCCTTTCTTCACTTTGATGTGTGAAGAAACATTTTATCGAGCTCGAAGCTGTATCATCTTGCGTGGCAAGTCCTCTGTACCGCTTTGTTTCGCCCTCATCAGTCTCCAGACTCCTCTTCACGCTCTCAGTAGCATCCACAGAAAATCTGGTGCCTCTCCACTCTCTCTTTCTACGTTCCTCCTCCTCGTGTTCCCCGTTTCCAGGTGCCTCCTCCGCCTCGGGAATAAAACCTTCGAGATTCTCCCTGTTCGTATCGCGGTCGTACAGGGCCTTGATCAGGTCTAGGACTTCAGACGAAATCGAGCGTGTCTTTAACAGCATCTTAGCAACTCTGACCTGGACCGGTTTGGCTCGGTCGAACTTGGCGAAGAATCGCTCGACATTTTTTTCGTTTGACATCGTGGGGCATCTTCGAAGGAAGTTAGTAGAATCGACGGGCGAGAGTTCAGGCTGGACGCAATAAAGGGAATAAAAGAAGAAGTAAGAAAGGTATTCGAGTCTTATATAAGCGTATCAACAGAAAACAAAGTACACGCTGAAACGCAACATGAATATGTGTTTATCGGTTAAATGTCACACTGAGATATGGCGCTGCAAACAAGGTTACTATCAAGTCTCCGAGAAGGCAGTAGTTACTCTATCCAAAAATTGTAGCAGATGCTTAGTCTCAGCCATGTTAATAAACCTGTATACTCTTTTGGCTTTTAATGAGAAAGGTTGAGTACTTGTTACACTTATGTAGATCCGCATTATGAGAAAGAAATAACATGCAGCATTCATGCACTTGAGGAGTAGATGTCAGTGAAGCATTTCTGCTACCTGCTTAAAGCATTCTACCCTCTTTCCCAGGAGTAAGCCCGTGAACTCTATCCAACAGCGCAACCATTCCACGCCATCAACGATCATGCGATCTCTTTTTTACAATACTACCTTTCTGTAGAGGATCGACTCTGAAGAGTTACAAAAGCTAGATGATGCTGCTACAACACCATGTGCATTACCAGCCAGCCAGCAAAGCTAGGTTGTACCTGCTGAGAGTTGAGCTGGGTCATGGTTTGCATAGCATCACTTTTAGGAGTGAGCTTGTTCTTTTGCAGCTACACACTATCTTGGCTAGCTCGTCGGTCACCTCCTTCTGCCGGTCTGCTATTCTGTCCACTGAGCGTATTCATAAGACGCACCTGTCTTTGATACAGGAGTATTTGACAGAGGTCACGAGACAGTCCCTAGTCAATGCTTGATGAGCATCCCTAAACAGCGAAATCAACAGTGGGATTTTGCACCAGATGCCGAATAGGGCTACTGAGAACGAACTAGTGAGCATCAAAGACTCTGCGCTGTGCAACCTACAGGACAGAAACGTGTTTTTCAGCGAGAAGTCTAAATGTCCCCACTGCAATAACAGTGCTAAAACAGTTAGCTTACCACCTTGCTTCCAAGTGTGATCGGCTGATGAGCCATGACTATACAAGAAGACATAATGAGGTGGTACGCTGCATTCATTTACTCTTGTGTAACAGATATGGACTCAAGAGCTCTAAGCACATCAGGCTACACTCAGTCTCTGAAATCTTGGCTAACGACCATGTGGAAAGCGTGTTGATACGAGAGTAAAGACAGACGTCAAGGTCTTCAGCTATATTATCAGCTGAACATTCTAGTCATCGATAAGAGGAAAAGGACACTTTGATCGATAAGAAAAAAATAACCGTCAGGACTGCCTCAAAACAGTCGAGACCGAGAAGCTTCACAAGTACGATCTACTTGCCGGCGAGATATCGCTAGTACATAAGTGTTCACACAAATGATAGTTCCCTATGTTCTAACATGGGACGGAATAGTCACCAACTGTCATGCGAAGTACGTCAAGAGCATATAATCCTTACTAACTTAGATTCCTACATTCTCTCTTGAGATAGATTTCTTTAGTGCACATAGAAACGTTCACAATGATACGGGAGATGAAAGGAGCATATCGTTAAAACAACAAAAAAACTACTCGAGATATAAAATACATCGGCAGAGGACGAACAATGAGTGTACGCGATCATATCTGTACGCAGCTCTTTTGGATTTGAAGAAGCATCCAAGTCAAACTTCTTTAACATCTTGACAAGTTTTTATAACAAAGCACTCGATAATCGCTGGAATATATGAGCGTATAGGATTCAGCTCTGTTTTTATCCATATCCATTCCATCATAGTTCCTACAGTACATGTTAGTCAGTTAGTTAGTCATAGTATGACAGCCTGATGTTTATTAAATTTCAGGTTCGCATCAGTTGTTACTGGTCTTTAATTATATTTCATGTCTTAATTTGACAGCAAAAAATGCGAGAAATCATGATTGTTTGTCTGTTTTCCATAATTCACCGGTACCTGACTGGTCATAGAGTATTTTGAGGATCTCGTCTCTATCAGAATCCCCCAAACTCTTCGACTCTAAGACTAGCTGCTCTACGAGGGCTAGCTTTGCGAAGTAAAAGTCCCTTTCGTTCTCTATGATCCGGATGCATCTCTCGAGTTTTTGCACATGGCTCTGAGATTCTTTCTGATAGTTACCACCCTTCACTTCGTACTCGCAGAGCGGGACGGAGTCCAAGATTTGGTCCTCTCGGATTGCCTGTGCCTCAGCCACCTCTTCTCTGACTCTCCTCGGTGGACTCGGAGCCTCCTGTTGCTCCGCCTCTATATGCGTTATGCTTATAAAGGGCGGTGAGGCCTTCGTTTTGTCCTGCATATCCTTCAGTCCATCATTGGGTGATGTAGTGGATAGTGTTGTCTCTTCGAGTCTCTTTTTGCAGTACTTGTAGAACCACTGGAGCACCTCGAGATTGTCCTGCAGCTTTAACTTAGACATCCTGCCAATCGGAAGCCTCACCTTCGCATTCCTAGCCACAAAGTACTCTTGGATCAGCTTCAGGTTGTCTAGATACTCCCACTCGTTCTTTGGCGTTTCTCTGAATTTCGGAAAGGTAGAGTCCAGCAACTTCAGGCACTTACACAGCGCAACTCCCGTCCCAATATCTTCTATACGCTTTATATGTATCCCGAGAGAGGCAAGCCACTGGAGTAAAAAGGATCTGCTCGTGTTGTCTGGCATCTAGGGTCTCGACTCAAAACAGAGATATTCTGAAGAGTCAGAGTCTGAGAAGCTAATCACAAAAGTGTTTACAGGAGGCAAAGGAGAAGCTGTTCTTGTTCTACTGCCAGCTGAGTTCGCCCTGTATACTCAAATTACCAATGAACGTATGGGTATTGACAGCATTATGCTGATAGTACTGCAAAAGTGAATCTGCTTATGATCAAGAGTGGGATCTTGTGATAACGATTACGTGAAAGAGCATATTGTAGAATAATGCTATATTATAGCTAATAGTAGAGCAAATCCGATGATAGATGAACACATTTTCGTTCACAAGATTATTCGTCACAATCACGAGCATAATTATGTGGATCTTAGCCGTCAAAAATGATTCAATAAGTATATATGAATGATGCCTTTTCTGTTATGCAGCAAATGTGGCTGATACTTCACCTAGAGAAGCAAGCTGGACTTTTGACCTGGAGACGAAGAAGCCTCACAAGTATGATAAGCAGGTGAGGTTAGTTCTCTTTTACAGTCTACTCCCGGAGTGCTTTTCTTCATCTAAAAAGTGGGATCGAGTCGTAACGGGACCCATAAAACCAACTCTTTAACAAAACCACTACCTTTTCTGAGTGTCTAAATACGGAGCAGAGTCTTATAAAGGCTCTTTGAACAACAACATTGTCAGCATGCTTTGCATCCATGATTTACTGGCAAAGGCAACTATCGGTCATGAGAGATCCAGAAATGATACTAAAAATAAACGATTATAGCAAAAGCTTCTCTAAGTAGAATAAAATATCATGGCTACATAAGTGCTTAATTTATTTGAGAAATTTTCGTTCCGACAAGTTCAAATGCATCTATCATAAGCGGCTTGGCGTAAGCAAGTGAGTCATGTAAGTTCTAAGAGTTAGTTGTGTCTTATTGATATTATAAAATAGAGCTGTCTGTATGCCCGGATAGCTCAGTTGGTAGAGCATTAGGCTTTTAACCTAAGGGTCGCGGGTTCGAGTCCCGTTTCGGGTGACTTTTTGTATTGTACACGGCAGAGCTGATAGTGACTGGCGAACTACAAAAGGAGTAGCGATATTGCTCTTAAAATTACACACAGACCTCCTTTAAAGATGTCACAGGCTTAAAGAGGATGATCTACATAATTTTTTTGGATGTAGTGAGCGAAATATCACAATCTATATTTTAAGACGTGCCTATTCACTCTAACAACACACATATAACTAGTCAAAGCTTACTAATAAACTCGAAAGATGATAATCTTAATCCGCCATGCGAGAAATTGAATGTTCAGGAGATATAAATTCTCTTGAAAATGTGTTCACGCTCCATCAAGTGCTGAAGGTAATAATTTGATTGGCATATTGATACATCCATGATTACATAAGGACATGTTAGTGACTTATTTACTGTTATTTAATGACTTATACCTTTTCTAATTGCCTCCTTCCTCCCTCTCTTGATCTTCCTACTCTTTCCTTTGTATAGCAAGAATTTTCCATTTCTCCATGAGCCAGCCCTCAAGGATGCAGATGCCTTTGAGCACATATCGAGTGACATTTGTGCCGCACAACTTGCCGCTGGGTATTCCTATGGCTCTTGCGTTTAATGTGGTCTTCTACGCACAGAATGGCGACATTCTATCTTTCGACACTAGAAGCGGCCGTTCTTCATGCATTCTTGTGAAAACACCGGCTGAACGCCTCTTCTATTCTGGCGGATACCTCTATGTCCTCCACGGGCGAATGTTGTCGAAATATACTGTGCCGGTCAACGGCCTGCGCTTTATTGATGATGATAAAGAGGAAAATGAAAGGGGAGGAGAAGAGAGAAATGGAACTTTGCACACAAAGATAGAGAACCGAGGGTCTTTTCACACTGCACGACAACCGCTACTTACTGCAAAAAAACCAATACTGACGCTTCAGCTTGAGCGGTTCCCTACAAGGGTAGTCGAGGGATCAAATGGGCTCTACTTCATTCAGGACACCGTTCTCCAGATACTCCCTTTCTCCGAGAACAGCCTTATCACTATTCAGCTTCCACTGGTCGTGCTAGACCTGGCAGTAGACGGCGGGACCTGTATCACTCTCGCCTCAACGGGCCAGGTGTTCCGCGACAAGGATCCGCTGATAGCTCGAGGCCTCTATCTCTGCCGCGAACTGCGGTTGCTTCCGACACCCAATGATAGTCTGCTCCACTCTATATCCTTCTCTTCCTCTGAGTCCAGAGTAGTACTTTCTACTGACGACAGAACGTACGTGTTCTCGCTCTCGGGCATGTGTCTCGGCCTCGATTATAGCATCGAGCGTACGGGCATCTGTAGGAACGGCCTGCTGGCGTCTGATGAAGTCATTGCTATCAAAGACGCACCGTACATGGTACTCAGTGAAAGACTAGCAGCTCTGTCTTATTCTATAGGCAGTAACAATGATCGTGACGTAATTACCGGGCTGTCTGCCTCTCGAATATACTTTTTTGAGAGGCTGGGAAAGGAAAGAGATTTTGGCCAAGCCGGCAGTACTACGGTGAATCACAGTAATAATGCGTATGATGAGGTGCTGCGAGGTAATTATGGTAACGGGACGACATCTGGGCGAGATTCATACGATGCTTCTAGGCTTTTCAGGTTGATTAATGGCAATGATAAAGAGGAGGTAGCACTAAGCCTGGAGCGGAATACAATTTTACCTGAGGAATTGAGATCAGACAAAAAGACTATAAGGCTGATCGGGGAGATAGAGAGGTGGAAAAGTGTTGGAAAGGAGCTCAGAGCTATTCAGGAAGAACAGAGGTCACAGTTTGAAGAACTGCATCTTCTTAGGGAAGAGGTGGAGAAGTCGTTGAATACTGTGAGAGCAAGAACTGAACTGATTGCCAGAAGGGCCAAGGAGGTTCAGAAGAAGGCAGAACGTACGGGAATAGTGGGAGATACGACGCAACTTCAGATGAAAATGAAGACTCTTGGAGAGCTCCTTGAGAAACTGGATTCAGAAGAGTCGAGTGGCCTGAAGAGGCAGATTGCGCGGTTGAGAATGCAGCGCGCTGCCTTGTGTGAAATACTCAGTGGATCAAAGTGTTGAGTGGGTTTCGCTGCTTGTATTCAATTTAAATGAAAATTGTGATACTTTGCCGGCTTTGTGTTGCCTAGTTTTTGGTAAGCTACCACGTTCTGACCAGAAGGACGCTACATATGACAGCTTATTTCTACGTGTCTTTTATCTTTTGATTTTCATTCTAGCTTCATCGTTTTGACAAGCGGAGAGTGATGTATGGGATTACTGAGTGGCTTGACAAGAGTTAAGAAGACTCTAAGCGATGTTTTAGGTTTAATTAAATAGCTCTCTTTTGATAATCAAGAAAGGGATATGGAAATTTACTGGGAGAAATACAGTACTTGTAACAAGTGTTTATATTAAGGAACATATTCCTTCACAAATAGCTCGCCTTTCCAGTCATATCCACAAGAGAGTTAGTTAGATAAATAGTACAGGCACTACACTGGCGGTTTAGATGATTTTTAGCCTTTTAATTAAGATACAATATTTTGATATGCAATAGCTTATTAGATCACAATGAGAATATACCTGTCATTGAATCGAGGCTACAACAGATACAACTACAAAACAAGCAATCAAATAGCAAGGCAGCAAATATTTATTCCTCCTGATCATATCATTCTGAAAAATTTTGCACACTAACGCCAGATGATGGTGAGCATGACGAGCGAGCTCGGAATCAGAAAGAGGTAAGAGCTGGAGCATCGAAAGACACAGTGAAGTACCTTTTCTTCAACAGCTGCTTATTCGCTCTTTTCCACAATGGCACTGGAAATTGATTGCATGTCGAAGGCTCTCAGGGATGTGCGCCGGAGCGCCCCCACGGGTCCCTCATAAATGCGCCCGTGCTCATCGTACCAGCGGAGGAGCTGGCCCCATATCGGGCTCTTCGCAAAGGTGAAGGGGTTTCCGACTATGGCAAGCCCGTGTCGAGCACGTGTCAGCGCAACATTCATCCTGCGCTTGTCGGCTACGAATCCAATCCCGTGGAAAGAATTCGAGCGCACGAGACTGACTATGATGAAATCCTTCTCTCGGCCTTGGAAGGCGTCGACGTTGGCAATCTCCAAGTTCCCGGGCTCGTTGGCGAATATGCTGGCTAGTATGTACGCCCGCTGTCCCTCGTACGGCGTGATGACTCCAATCTGGTGCTCACGCACGCCTTGCTTGAAGAGGAACCTGATGATACTCTCAACGAGCAGCGCCTCCGCCCGATTAAAGAACGAGGTCCCGCTCTGGCTGATTTCTTCGCGTCCATGGCAGGCGTAGAAGAAGTTATTCGGGAAATCTAGGCGCTTGGTAAGTTCCGCCCCAGACTGGAGCTGCCCGCCATAGAAATACTCTGATGGGAACCGGCACAGCTCGGGATGCATCCGGTACTGGAGTGTGAGGAGATAAGGCTCGACTCCGGTCTGGATGAGGCGCTCGAAAAGAGACCGCCGCAGCCCGCACCGCGCAGCCTGCTCGCTCAAGGTCGTAGGACCGAGTTGTCTGTGGTCTCCTACCATGATGAGCTTTGCAGCTCCGTACGCGCACGCCACCAGAGACAACGGCTCTGTGGCTTGTACAGCCTCGTCGATCAGTACGAAGGGAAAGGAGTACTCGTTGAAGAGCTGCTGCCCTGCTGTGATACACGTGCAGCACACTACATCTGCAGAAGAGAGGAGGGCGTGCTTCGCGGCTTCAGGTTCCTCGAACTCGCGAAGAAGAGTGTGCAGGCACAAAAAATCGGCCTCGTTGCTCCTCGACTCTCGTCTACGCGAAACAACACGGAGAACTTTCAGCCCGGTGTTGTTGATTTGGATCGCAAGCTGGTCGACGGCAGTGTTCGAGGGCGCTACAACAAGCACTTTTCGGCGGAACTGGCGGACCAGGTTATAGACTATTATAGCAGACACGACGGTCTTTCCAGTCCCAGGAGGCCCTTGGACGAGAGTGAGTGTGCGTGTGAGAGCGGCACGGACTGCGGTGCGCTGGGGCTCGTTGAGTGCTGGCAGCCCCGGGGGCTCGAGAACCATTGCCACCTGGGGCGGGGCTGGCTCCCTTCGCCCGGGATGTCCTGTCAGGACGTAGGGGAATACTGTGCTGCGTTTGCGGGTACGGTAGAGCCTCTGCAATGCCCAGCACATCCTCCGGTAGCACACATCGTTCCAGATGTACTCAACCACGTACCCGCTCCTGGGGTATTCACCTTCTCCTACCTGCACCTTGAGCTCTTCTGTGAACTGGTCTTCACAGACAGTCCCAGTAAAACTCAGCCCCGTGCGGTGGGTGAAACGCACCTCGTCTCCGATGTTCAGCCTGAAGCCGCTCGCTGGGGAAGAAAAGTAGAAGTAGCAGTGCGGGCCTTCGAAGCGCAGCACCACGTTCTCCTGGCGCATCGACTCTCGGATCGCCTTTTCGCGCTCCCGTTCAGCTCCCACGAGCGCAGTCAGGGTTTCGACGTACGTCCTGGCGTCCGTGCGCAGCTTGATCCGCGGCAGCTGAGTGCCCTCCTGTTTTTCGATGTCTTGCAGCGAAACCTGGGACACTGGAGAAGGCAGAAGAGAGAGTGCACGCTTGTCGATGAGCGGCTGCCCGGGCCTGCATTCTTTGCAGAAAATAGGAGTCGAGAGGAGCGAAACGGAGCCAGTAGACTTAGCCTGTGATCTCGTTTCATCCTGTGTGCTGGATTCTGACTGTAATTCTGCTCCGCTTGCTTTTCTTGCCTGAAGATCTGCCTTTTCCGCCTTTGAGGCTTTGCCATGACAAGATACATCACTAGACTTGGAATCGGGCTGCGAACATGGTTTCGAGAGTGGTGCCGTGTCGCTCTTTGCAGCACAATCCACGCTGCCTGTGTCGTTCTGGGTGTTTGCGGTACCAGGTGCAGAAAGTCGGAACACATTGGATTCTCCACAGCGCGCGCACGCTAGTGGGCGTTCACCAAAGCTAAGAGTTACGTGGCGAGTGCGGACGAGGTGGAGTACGAGATGCGATGTGTTTCCTGTGCGGGCATTGCACAGAGGAACGGCACACTTCGTGCACTCCAGCTCGGTCGGTGCCTCACAGTACTTGCAGCACTTCATGGGTCCTGTGGAAAGAAAAGAGAAACGGTTTCGTAAAAGAGAGGCAGAGAAGAACAGGAAGAGAAAGGAAGGAGAGGAAGATGCGGTGAATAAACACAAGAGTAGATGATCCTGCTATGATAGACTTAAATAAGCACAACTTAGTATGACAGAAGTTCTGAGTGTAAGAAATCTTTAGTGCCTAAAGGAAGCGTACGAGAAATGATAAAATTGCTTGGAACTCATATTCCTTTACAAGTGCTGTTATGAACCTACACTAGCTTTTCTTGCCATTCCGTTCCGTTACTACCAATAGCTCATATCTATCTCTCCAAATGTCTTTTATAGAGAGTTAATCCCGAGTCTAGATTCTTTCGCCGTGTCAAAGCTCAGTAGTAGGATAACCTCAGCAATCTATAAATTTTTCTCGGACAAGTTCCTTGTTTGCAGAGATACTATACTTTTTTCAGTCCTCGCCACTATTCGAAGGAAATATACTATATTCTAAACTATATCCTTTCTATAAACCACTCACTTCTTTTGAGCTTTCAAGATAGTAGGGTATGCTGAGGCTTATCCTGATCTTATGTTTTACAATCACTAACCTGTTTTTACATTTTTTTTATTACTGAAGCTGTTCCAGATGTATCTTGTGATGAGACAAAGTGCACAGCATTTCCGCACAACGTTTTGGTATATTGTTGCAGCACGTTCCTTGTTGCAAGGCAAAATAGTATTGCAAGTGAAGACTATTTGTAGATAAAAGTAAGTAAACAAAATTACCTGGAAAGAGAATATCATATGAAGTGTTGTGAATACCATTTATGTCTTATTTCTTACTAACAAAAATTATCGTGGACTCCAGTGGTTGATCTCCGTTTCTGAGTCTTGGACAGGACCTTTGCTTTGAATACTCTTAGACTCTTTTTTTGTGAACTTCATTAAGTGATCTTTTACCTTGATGTTTTTGGTTCTCTGTTTAATCTGAGAGTTCTTTCTCCAAAATGTAGAGTAGTATCTCAGGGGAAGCTCTCCTTCCTTCTTCGAGTACCTGAAAATCTCCTTGTCTGCATCCTTCACCTTCATCTTGTTGGCAAACTCCAGTTTCTCGTTTTTGCTCATCCTGTTCCATTCTTCTGCAAGCTCAAAGGCAAGATCATAGCTAGACTTCCCGTCAGCAAGGGAGGGATCTCTACAGAGCCGATACTCGATCCACGACAGAAATTCTGTCGCCTTCAGAGGCTTTCCACGAGCAACGCAATCCTTATCTCGGTCGTATTTGCACACGAGGTCGGGGTGGAAGTCGTAGTTGCGGTATGCCGGAAACTGTGACGCATACAGCTCACTCAGTGCCCTCCTAGTTTCCACCGGCAGCCTCCTCCAGATGATGTAGCGCCTCAGAACGTCTTCAGGAGCCACGTTTCCCTTCTTGGTCAAAGGCGCATCGTAGACCACAAACGTACAAAAAGGGCCTTTTCCCAACATTTTCGACGCCTTTACAGGGATTTCTTCCTCCTCTTCCTCCTGCTCATACGCCCTCTCCTTTGTCTCAGACACCATCCTATAACGCTTGAAGACCACTTGCAATTTTACGAGAGTGCGATGATGATGATAGTACAGGAGAGCTTCCGAGAACACAGGCACAAAAAAACCAGGAAGATACAGAGCACTGCTTATTGGATAGAATAGATATGCTCATCAGTAGTAGAAGATTTTCTTACGATCTTTATCTGATTATTTGAACGTAAGCGTGCGACTTCCATCCCATCCACCCCATTTGTCACAAGATCAAAGGGTGCGGATGGTATTGGTGAACTTAAAAGTGTTTATTCAATGGTTTACTGGTAGCTAAAAGCAATTCCATCTTCCTGGTTCAAGGCTGGCAACATTCATCACTCTTGATACAAATTCTGAAAAATTTGTGCCCGGTTTCTTGTTTTAGTGAGTGTCTTTACGAACGTAGCGGAAGAAGGACAAGGGCACAAATATCGGCCAATCTATCTAGTACTATAATGGCAGATCATTCTTCATCTAGATGCGTACTAGGAGTGTAATCTTCCATTAAATCTATTTTTTGTACCGACTCCCTTGATCTGTGACAAAAAAGGCTGTTAAACGATGTTGGAAAGAGCGTGACATCTTTATCAGACAATGTGTCGTTGCTAAGACTACACATGCAAGTTTCATATCCCTAATTTACTCCCGCACCAAGGTTCGACTCGGAGTCCTTTAGTTCGCTAAAAATGTGCAGATCATCAAGAAAGAGTCTAAGACAAGCTCTCTCTATTACTAGAAGTGTATCGCAGAGAGAATGGCAAAAACAGTTCTTGGTCAAAAGAACCGCACAAAATTTTTTTGAAAGACTCATAATCTCTATAAAATCGATTTCACAGCATTAGCATCTTCAATGAAAGCATGATTGTGCAATATGGCTTGAAAGCACGTATTTTCTTCTTTTTTCATTAGCATATTTCCTTCAAAGACTTGTTTATGAGCAGTAGCGCTCATTTTGTGCATTTCTACACCCTTACCCATGTGTAGAGAAGCGGAGTCCATTGATCTAGCAAACGAAGTCGACACAATCTACCTATACAAGAACGCACCGTGCTATCCGACTCTCATGAAGCCGCTTTCGCTTCTCCAGATAACTGACGTCAACTTGGCTCTCCCGTGCTTCAAAATACTTGAGACCGCCGTGCTTTCAGAGCTAGAAAAAGAAGACGAGTGTGATGAGGAGGTTTTTTTTATCAGGGATTTTTCAGGCGAGAAGATTCATGATGTGGCTATCTCTGGCCATTACTCTGATCGCTTCTACACAAAACACATAGAGAGCTTGCTTGCACCTCTTCTGTATGTTTGTAACAGAGAATCTGTAGACATGCTCTTTTACATCTTCCAGAAAACAGGTTCCAACCACTTTTCGTTGCTTTTTCGCGCCTTTTGTACCGAGACGGACTACCTGGCTGAGCTCCATCTCCTTATGGCACGCCTCCTCTATTCTCGGCCCTTTGATATGACTGCAATAAAGACGACCATATCTAAGCTGGCAATCGGTGATGAGGCGACTGCTATTTCTACTCCATACGAGAACCCTGTTCAGCTTCAGACCCAGTGTACGGCCATAGTCCATTTACCCCAGGACACCTCAGAGCTACTGATGGAAAGAAAGCTGAGGGCGCTTCCTGGAGCTTATGAGGACGAGGCGGAGGAGGTGGTGGTGGAAGAGCAGTACTTGAATGGAAGCGGGACGAGGGATTCTGCTGTAGCAAAGAAAGACAGCAAGGCGCTGAGAAGAACAGCGACAGGAAGAAACACTGAGCGAGGTGATGGACTCGAGGGGAAGCTTATCGGCGAGACAGGGAATGGAAAGGCCGGTGGTGAGCTAGGATTACGGGACAAGGACAGCTGTAATCCGGTTTTCACTGAGATAAAGTGCCCCCAGAGCGAAACAGCAGACTTCTCTGAGAAGTCTTCTACAGAGAAGTCTGAAGAAGAGACTTTTTCTGCTCCCTCTTCTCCCTCTCACTTTATGTCTTTGACGTTGTCGGAACACTTATCGGCAGCAAAGAGGCTTATTCTTGAAATACAGCCAGGTAATACGCTCTTCATAGTCGATACCATCACCACGTTCCTTTCTATGCGCTTCGACCGTTTTTTATACGAGGAGCTTTTCCGGAATCTCAGGAACCCATTTGCCGTTTCTCATCTGAACAAGTTCAAAGAGGCTTCGAGCGTACTATTTTACGGCGCAGAGGTGCAGAGTCTTTTGCTTTGGCGTACGAGAGTAATGAGCAACTCTCGTTCTTCACCAACATATTCGGAAGAATATGCTATGTGGCCTAGCTTCTCTAAAGACCGGCCGTTTTCGCTCTCTTTCTCCCCAACGCATCTTTCTGATCAAGATCAAAAGGCAACAGAAAATAGGGATGATTTTTCTGATGATAGAAGCAAGAATTTAGCTGAGGAGATTGGAATGGCAAGTTCTTACGAAGTAGAAAAGAAACAAAGCAAAGAGAGTAGAGATTATCATCGGAACAAAAGCATCAAGAGAGGAAGTGGCTGCAAATCAGGCATCCAGGAGAGCAAGGTAGGGTCTGAACCCTTTCGTCTCTACAAAAAGACTTGGCACACGAATCCTTTTACCTTCAAATATCTCGTGGAGTATATTGCAGATACTCTCAATGACTCGAGGATCCCATTCCAGCGCTACGTTTTACTCTCTAAGAACCTTGATTTACTTCTAGAGCCGAAAGACAGGGCCCTCTATAAGCTCTTCAGGATGCTATTGCAGCTGCGAGTGGGGAGGATAAGTGAGGTTATCGGGAGCGGACTCTTGGAGAATATTCGCGGTATCATAGATGTGTTCTATGGCGAGCCGACTGGAGGAAGAGACGGTGAGAAGGAAGAACAGCACGCTGACCTCCTTGAGGAGTGGCAGATAGAGCTGGGAGTTCGGAAGAAATGGGTGCAGCTCAAGAAGAGGACAGAGGAGCAGACGGAAGAAGGTCTGTTCTGGAATGCTGTTTTGGAGATATTCGACCACCAGCCGCTTGGAAAGGAGTGTTTTGAGACTGCACTGCGTGTTGTACGGGATCCTGGGCTGTGCGGTGAGTATGAGAGGAGGGCGATGAAGTCGCTCCTGCTCTCTCTGTCGAGGCTTAGCTTTACACCACTGGCAGTAACGTACTGCTCCGAAGATAAGGACAATGACTCGCTGAAGGAAGATATCGATAATTTCTTGAGATGGGCCTCGAAGTCTCCTGTTTTCAGGAGCAAGTTGCTAGTGAATATCAAGGAGATCAAGAAAGTGTCACAGGATGTGCTCAAGGAAGTCAGTCTGAATCTGTTGACAGCAGAGGAGATTAGCTGGCGCTTCAAAAAGCGTATCATGCTGAACATAGAGATGTTCAGGAGATGGACTGGATACAGTAAGAAGTGCGAAGAAAAGCTTGTCTGCTTCAGCAAGGACCGCGCTTTTATAGTCCGGAAAATGGCTCAGGTGCTGCTAAAAGATCATAGTATTGCTTCCAGCCTAGAAAATAACTGTGAGCACCAGGAAAGAGTAGGTACCTCCTCAGAAGGTGAATTGACTGCAAAGAGCGAGGTTCAGTGAAGTGCTTTTTGTGGTAGACTGGGCTGTGTACTACACCATTGGCGGAATTACAGCCTCTTCATACAAACTCCTATTTCTTAACCGGGAAACCACGTTGTGAAGAGGACACCATGTTTTTAAAAGATACCAATAAAAGTCAGAAAGCCACATGTCTTTACTTGTAAAGCGTTATAGGTGAAGCATACCTTTGAGCATATGTAATGTGTATGAACGAAAGGAGTCATGTCGTTTGTTGCAAGATAATGATGACACTGTTTCTTTGCGAATCCTTGCCAGTTAATTCTCTCATATTGATGGCCACTGTAGATTGTGAAAGCATCTCAGACGAAGACAAAGAGCGTAGCTTTGAATAGCTAATACGACACATACGATTGTTGCGCAGTAACAGAAGTAGTAAGGTATTGTTCTGGGCTGATTCCCAGTACCAATATATACAGGCTTTTTGGTGGTTTTTTGTGCTTCCTGAGAAGAAATTATCTCTCCGTATACCATCACTAACCTGCCTATAAATGACCCCACCTTTTCGTCACAATACACACACAACACATCAAAAGGTAGTTTTCCTTCGCTTCTAAAAGTAATACGTCAACACTTTCATTTACATGCATCCATTTTCCAGGCATACTGAAGTACTTATTAGCTGTCAGAAGTCAAAGGCCTCCACACTAGTTTCCGATACAAGAAAAGAGAGTAGGCTGCGAAGCCGCACGTATATACGCTCTATATATCTTGACTCAATACATAGATGCCGTGAATAATAAAAGCTGCGAGTTACGTATATGTTTATCTAGAAAGTGACCAGTAAGGTGAGAGATGTTTTGGATGTTGATAAGACCATATACAAGCTGACAGAGTCTAAGATCGTAAAAATAAGAAAGCTAAGTACAAATTAGTATGATTAAGAGCAAGTCGCAAAGGTTGGTTTGATATACCTACCACCAGGTACAGTGAAACGTAGTAGTATAGTATGTGTGTCATAATGAGGATTTTGTAACGGTTACTTGGGTATGTATATCTCATATGTTTTAGAGCTGACGATAAGCGGCAAGATAAAAGAAAGAAGGAAAATTTATGTGCGTGATAAAGCTTCTGGGCACTTCACATTGTTCACTCACAGAAAATAAGCTGTGCCAGCTGTCAAGCTTAGATTACATGTAAATATCGTCCTTCAAGGATTCCATCTAGCAACTGGAAGGACCCGGAGATACTGGTTCAACTTATACCATCCCAATGCGGGTTTCCTAAGACTAGTTATGACATTTATTGCCTCTCAAACATTATCATACGTATCCAACAAAACTTTAACTTGTTGTGATGTATAAATACTTAGTAGCCACTTACCAAAACACATTTCCACCACCTTTTAATCGTACAACACCCCGACAAACTGACTGGCCATTCACTGTTGTAGGGTTTTTTTCTCTTTAAGTGAAGTGAGAAGATCTCAAGAGATTGTGATACAACGTCTACTCTTCATTCAGAAAAGTCATCAAAAAGCGATCACATGGAGAAAGGGCTAACAATCGTCTACAGACAGAGCAAGAGCGCAGTATTCTTAGATACATAGGGATTAAAGTAAGCAAAAAGGCCATTCAGTAGTTTATAGAAACACTTAGAGAAATTTTGTATGCAGAAGGAACATGGTGGTTTCTGAGTATAAAAAGAGTAAAGAACAAAAAGGAACTTTTTGCCATGAGCAGTGAGTAACCGCTGCCCGTTTTTAGTCGGAAAGTTGCGAGAAAAAGGCCTGTTGGTGCAGATAAACGCACGTAGCTTATAACCCTCTATGAGTCCTCAGAAACCCATGATGATATGGTTTGGAGGCTGGTAACACAATTCGCGTTGCCTTTCCCATTAGTCCCTGTACCAAATGTCTACTGCTAGCTTTCCAGACCACAAAAGTTTCTCATAAAACCACGAAAAAATTTGCCTGGTATGGCACAGAGGACGAAGAAACGATATGTGTCTGTGCCAGTGACGCAAGTCTTAAGGCAGACCAGAACGGCGAGCGAGACGGCTGTTGAGCACCTGAACACACAGCTTTTCGAAGCGTACAACAGAATAAGTCTCGACGAGAAAGAGCTGAGTCTTAGGAGGAACGTCTTTGACAAGTACAAGAGGCTCTTTGAGGACCAAATAGAGTGTGAAGTCAAGCCTTTCGGCAGTTTCTACACTACACTCTGTGTTCGTGATTCTGACATCGACATGACCATTGTAGTCGATGTTTCTTCTTCTAGTATCCCTGCGAGCATCGCATCAGATCACACCCCGTCAGCATCATCTCCAGCCACCGCATTTAGCAGCAGAAAGGCAACCGACCCCGTTTATAGCGACTCGAAGCCCGTAGCGAATTTTGTGCTGAGGAAGGTCGTACAGCTTATTGAGAAGTCTAATATGGTAGAGGGGAGTGTGATACATGTCCGAAAGGCACGAACTCCGATTCTCAAGTTCATAGATAAAGAAAGCGGATGTAAGATGGATGTGAGCGTCAATAAGATCGACGGCATTCAGACGGCGGAATACATCCGGGGCGTGCTGAAGGAGGTGCCTTCTCTTAGGTACATGGCTGTCATACTCAAATACTTCCTCAAGATACGAAGACTCGGAGATGCATCGACCGGGGGTCTCTGTTCTTACGCCCAGTTTCTTCTCCTGTTGAGCTTTTTGAAAATACATCCGTTAGTCCAAGGAGGCAATATCGACGTGAAGAAGAACCTGGGAGTTCTTTTTGTAGACTTTTTCCAGTTTTACGGAATTGACTTTCCGTATGACAGAACATGTATATCTATTAGAGAGCTGAAGTATCGGCCCAGTACCTCAAAAGGAATTGATGTGGCTGACCCCATTATTCCTGGAAATAACGTGGCTAGTGGGTGTACTATGATCGGGTTTATCAGAGATGTTTTCAGGTACAGCTACAGGATCATGTCTACCGCTCTGAAGAATAGCAAGAGCGCGAAGGTGCGAGTAGTTGATATGTGGCTTAGGTTTGACTAAACACCGTGTCATCATATGAGCCTCAGATACGTATTTGCTGTCGGCATTATTCTCATTCACTCCGCGTGAATTCTTTTGTTCTCGAGTTAAAAATATAAATTAAGTGAATAAAATGCTGTATTGTTGTCACAAGCTAATTTGCAAGAACTTGATAACATTATCAACAACATAGGGTTGTCTTTAGCAACTTTTTAGTCTGAGTCCTCAAGCTCGAGCCAGAAGCATTCGGGAGACTTGACAAAGAGATTCGCGGGGCATTGATAAAGCATTGCATTCACAAACAGCCTTCCTGCAAGGAGCGGCTGTATATGCCCCGCACTCAGTTCGGACAAGGTCTGCAGAGTGTCGAGCTCAAGTCCGAGCTCATGCTAGCTAGCCTCTTCTACACGCTCTATGAATCTAGGAACTCATCGGCAAGGAGAGCAGCCATCCTGAACCAGGAGGAAGAAGACAAGACCCATCTGGCATTGTAACAAAGTACCACAACCGGTGTTATGCGAAGATGTTAGGCATCAAGTCTAACATCCACGCGTACATCCAGTCACAGCTTCTCAGGAAGACGTTTGAGTGCTTGTCGTTCGACCGGCAGAAGAACCGAAGACTTGGAAGAAACGATCAAGCACAACAAGTGGTAACAGATGATGGCCAGAGAAGTATGGCAGAAGAAGCTACTGTAGTCTTATATTAACGCATGTTGTAAGAGAATATGACTCTTCATAATAAAGCATATCTGATATCCAACACATAATATTGCAGGTGAAGGAAAAGTGATATAGATGTTGTGCCGGTATAATGCCTGGCCAGGACTTTGTAACCGGGCACGACTTGGAAATTGACAGTAAAGAAAGATTTCCCATCATCAGGAATTTGCCAAACGCAAATTGTTTTGTGTTTTAAAATGTCACATGGCGGAGCAAAAGACGATATCATACAACGTAAACTTCTGGCTTTTGTCCCAGATGTATTTCTAAGGACAAAACAATCGAAGATGCCGACGCCCCGATACACTCTTCTGGAAAAAATAGGCGAAGGCGCATATGGGAAGGTCTACAAGGCCAAGAAGGAGAGTGAGGTGTATGCAATAAAGGTGTCGAAGAAGAAAGGCTCGCTAAAACATGAGGCGAGTGTTTTGACCCACTTTTTCCACCGCAGATCCCGCGGATCATTGCCTCAGGCTCTTACCATAAGGCTGATTTCATCGTGATGCCCTTACTCCGCATCTCACTCATGCAGCTCTTACAGCTCATTCCAAGCTACTATACCCGGCAGTCAGTAGCAATGATAGGACAGTCGCTCTTGGACATTCTGATGTACATCCATAAGTGTGGATTTGTGTATAGAGACTTCAAGCCCGAGAACATAATGTTCGGATTTGACAACAAGGTCCACCTGATCGATTACGGTGTCTGCTCGAGGTATGTAGACAATGAAGGGCGGCACGTAAGGGAGGAGATGAGCAAAAATTTTGTTGGAACGGCAAGGTATGCATCGATATGGACGCACCAGGGACTGATCCAGAGCAGGAGAGACGACCTGGAGTCGCTGGGGTATGTTCTGCTCTTCCTCCTTAACGGTAGACTTCCGTGGGCCCAAGTGCCTGGGGCATACAATAGCATGAGCGAAAAGCAGATTGGGGAATCCAAGAAAAAAATGACACTGAGAGAGCTGTGTGGAGAATGTGAAGAGAGGGATCTATGGATCGCATACTTCAGACACATCAGGAGTCTCAAGTTTAGTGACCAGCCCAATTATTCCTTCCTCAAGAGTGTTCTCAGGAAAATTGGCGGGAGAAAAGGAAACAAGCTCAACAGCTGTGTCAGGAAGGGCATACAGTTCTGCTGCTGAGAGCGCTGCCTACTCAGTGTGTTGTGACAGTGGACTCTTGTCCTCACCCTTTTGTCCTCGGTCTGACTAGAAGTTTATTGCAAATGAGATTTCACAAAGTAATTCCGTAAATACCGCACCGATACAACGATCATTGCCACTTCGTTTCGTTTTTTTCTTGGAAAACTTTATTGTCTTTCATCACACACTCTCGCACACTGTGACTTTCTAAACTTATGCGCAGTAGTGTGTATAATTTAGAAAGTCTTTTCTGCTTAATGCATTGTTATTAACATACAGTAGCTTTACCCGCCATGCCGTCCAGAATCCACTGTAGTACCTGTTGTTATAGCGTTTCTCCCAAGTCTTCGTTTCCTACTCACCGGTCTAAGAACGCACTAAAGCGTTTTCCTGGGAACACTGGGTGACTATACTACGTGTAGATACTAGTGAGCATCTAAGACTCTGCTTTATGCAACCTACAGGACAGAAACGTGTTTTTCAGCAAGAAGTCCAGGTGTCATCACTGTAACAACAGTGTCTAACAGGTAGCTGGCCACCCTGCTTCCAAGTGTAATCGGCTGCTGAGTCATGACTACACGCAAAGACATGCTGAAATCTTACGCTGTATTCATGTACTCTTGTGTAACGAATACAGAGTTAAGAGCTCTAAGCACACCATCATACTACACTCAGTCTCTGAAATCTTGGCTAACGACCATGTGGAGATCCGTGTTGATAGGAGGAGTGTCAAGACAGACGTCAAGGTCTCTAGCTATAACATCCGCTGACTATTCTAGTCACCGATAAGAGAAAAAAGGACACTTTGATCGCTAAGACAAGAATAACCAGTCGAGACTGAGAAGCTTCATAAATACGATCTACTTGCTGGTGAGATATCGCTACTACATAAGTGCAAGCTACAAATGATAGTTGCCTATGTTCTAACAAAGAAAGGAATAGTCAATAACTGTCTCAGAAAACTTAGATATTAATCCTCGCCTATGACCATCTTCTTTGAAGCACAACGGCATTCACGATGGTGCGGTATATAACACAGGGTATCAAGAAAGCAACAAACAAAATATTGTGAGTGTACACGTGGAACGGAAAGCCTCCAACCGTTCTAACGCATAGCTACTATTAACGTATTATTGTTCACCTCAGTGATAAATCACCTCCTTTGCGAATAATATTTTTAGAACAGAAAGAGCTTGGACCAGGACCTCTCTAACCTGATCCTGTTGATAGTCACTGTCGGCATACAGTGTCCAAGGTGTCCTTGTAGTGACTTACAGCTCTCCAAGACCCTATAAACATCCTTTTATGAGTGCTTCTTGAGTTACAAATCTAGATACTCCTTCTGCCTCGCAATGACCTCCTTGCTATCGCTGCACTTACTGTAAATCTCGAGGACCTCTTCATTCAACCTGAAGAACTCCTCTGCGTACGGGAACTCCTCTATAACCTCCCTCGCCTCGTCCTTCTCCCCGACAATATACAGGGCCGCCGCAAGGGCCTCGACACAGTTCAGTTTCCACGGCCTGCCGTAGTTTACGGTGTTGGCTGCGACGAGCCACGGGAGAAGTCTGTTGTGCCGAGAAGAAATGCGTGAAAAGTCGAAGCTGTCGATCGCGTTCCAGGAACAGTCGATCAGTCCGATCCCGTTCTTCAGCATCAGCTCTCGGTCGGCCGGGGAGACCGCCTGGACTGCGTTTGGAGACAGAAGGATGCCACTAAAACGTCTCTTGAGCGGAATGGAAACGGCCTTGTTCCTCTTCACGAGTCTATGGCCAGAGCACCGTTTTGGATCGCACTGCCCGAACTCGTATATGAATCGCTTCATGGGCGCAAAAGTTTTTGACACGTAAGAGGAAATAGTAACATTTTGCACCGAACGATAATTGGAAGCGGTGGCCGCAGCTGGTTTCCGAGCAGAGAAACGAGGATCTCGTCCAGGTTCTTGATGTAGTTTCTACACTCACACAGTTCTTAGAGTAAAGCAAAGGTAGTTAAAGCAAAGGATATTGTAACTGTACACTGAGACTAAGCGTATGCTAAAGATGACCGGACAACTGTACTTTCTCTTGCGCTAATAAATCTTTTTTTTTCTCGAGACCATGTCCAAGGATGATGATAGGGATGTGGCTAGACAAGATAGAGGGGCCGAACGTGTCTTTTCAGGCGACAACACACGCTGCGAGAGCGAAGAGACTTGTATCGCCATGCGTGATCCGGACTGCTTCGAACGCGAGTACGTCCACAAGTTCTATTCGAGCAAGGCAGAGCCTTTCTCTCAGACCCGGAGGAAGCCATGGCCATTTATAGAGGAGTTCTTCCGGGCTTACGTCGCAGAGTCTTCACTGGTCCTCGATTCTGGATGTGGAAATGGGAGGCACTTCTTGACTGCAAATACCATAGGCCTGGATTACTCAGCGGAACTGTTGAGACATGCCGCAAGGCGCTTGCCTCTCTCTCTTGTGAGGGGAAATGTCTGTAGGCTGCCGTTCAAGGCCGATAGCTTCGATGCTGTTATGAGTATCGCAGTGTTGCACCACCTGAGCACGCAAGAGAGGAGGAGAGGTGCGCTCAGGGAGATGCACCGTGTCCTCAAGCACGGAGGATACTGCCTGGTCTATGTGTGGCACAAGAAGGCTTCAGAACAGAAGAAGTTCAAGGCGATTGAAAGCGACGAGTACCTGGTCAGCTGGCAGGGAAAAAGCGAGTGCTTCCGCTACTACATGCTCTTTGACGAGTCTGGGCTGGTCGAGATGTGCAGGTCTGCCGGATTCTCCGTCATAAAGTCCGCCGTAGAGCAGGAGAGCGTCTATGCCTTGCTGAGAAAGATGTAGAGTACATCATTCTGCAGTCATAGCCACTCCTATGCTACAGAGTGTACTCTGAGAGTCTCTTAGTTTCTTGCTCTTTACACAAACAAGCACCAGTATACTCAGTCATCAATTTCTTCTATGCATGCATTCACACCAAGCCACGTACTGTGCTGAGTGTAGCCTGAGATGCCATATGCCGAGAGTGCAACTCTAATCTCAAAGAGCCTATGTTAGAGCATGCCTTAGTAAAACTAGGGACATGTTAGACCTAGGGAATCACAGCCAGGCACACTGTGATTTTTCGGTTGAGGCTCATCAATGGGTGCAGGCTTTGGTGGCTCTCCATGATGTACCGGATAGTTCCTAGTTACTAACAGATAAATGTTTTCTTATACCAAGACACTCGATCAGTGCCCCACACCGGCACAACAATCTACCCTTTACTGTGGTTTGGCATCTGCTTGCTACTCACCAACGTATCCGTTATGCGTCCCAGGACGAGCGGTGCTGAGGTGTCGTAAGCATTGGACCGATATACTTGCCTTACACCTTGTTATATTCTGGTTATTTCATGTCATATGCTGATCTCTTCTATCGCTCTATGTTCGTCGCGTAAGTAGTCTTATGTAAATTGATGTTTTAGAAATAACAATGATGGATGACATATTACAGCAATTCTCGGTACAAGGAAGCACCTTGCGATACTTCAGGTGCACTGGAAGATTGTATCAAAAAAAGAGTCGGTAAATGACCAGCTTTATGCACACAGACTGGTTTCATGTCTTTATGAAGGTAAAGTGCACGTAAGGATAGACTCGATACTCCTACAGTCGATGACAGTAAAAGGATGTGACAATCTGAGGTGATTGTTATACAAATCCACATGGATATCGTCGTATAGCACAGACACATCGTACAGCTCAAACACCCATACTATTCCAGAGAAGTGCGAAATCTGGGGATTGAACCCAGGACCTGCAGATCTTCAGTCTGACGCTCTCCCACTGAGCTAATTTCGCTGCGCCGTCAGATCACAGTCTATTTGATAGCCCTTGCTCCCTTTATTGTTGTCGAGTAACTCTGGTCCTTCATCGCATGCACGTCTTGTAGCCAACAGGCCCACTTCCGCAGGTGCGATTTCTGTAGAAACTCACACTTCTGTGTTTTTGGCAAAAGTTGCTCCGCAATGTGCTTCTGAGAACCTCGATCCATTCTACTTTCTTAAAAACCGTAAGTCTATAAGATATCAGCAAGACACGTGTTAAATACAGGGTGGCTCAATCATGGATATCACAGTGTCTTTTGCTGCTCAACTATATTAACATGCGGATGAATGACTATCTCTCAGTGTATTATGCTTACAAGCAGAAAACCTTGAAACCACTGGAAATAATTAAGTGAAACGGCAACGTCAAGAAAGTCTTCCTGACCTACTTCTGGTCTGAGGTTTTACCTGTACCATGCTGCAAGGACATCGTCTAATAACTAATAAAGAACTCTGAAATTCCTCATACCAGGTCTTATGATAATATCTGGCGAAGTGTCGTCTACTAAGAAAGAGCTTATGAACATGTTCAAGTGTCCTTGCTTGATAATTCTCATAACGATAATGGTAATGACTGTGTAAAGACTTCATGCACCCAACTACACATTGTCACTTGCACCTCTAAACTTCTTCTTTTCCCTTTTCTGCATAAACTGTGCTCGCTTTTTTGCCCCAATGCTGAAGGAGACCCTTAGCTCGCCCCACGAGGCAGACCTGGAGATTCAGAGGGCGATTACTGAGATCGCGGAGCACTCGTTCCACAGTGACAAGATGGTGAGTGCAAAGAAATACATCAAGGCGTACAAGCGGGAAGAGAAGATGGCCGAGACACTCTATTGGCTCATGGAGTATCTGGACACTCACAGGAAAGACTGCAGGGACGAATTGGAGAACGTTAAGCAGTCCTTCTGTGTCACTACGATGAAGAGGAAGTGTGACATACTGCAAGATTCTTTCAGGCGACATGACTCTGACATCAATGAGGACTTTGGTGATGAGTGACCCTGGCCACCTTGCAGCAGCTGTCTGTTTTGCTGTGCTGTGTGGACTCCCTTGGCTATAGGCAGATTATAGGTGGCGCAGGTGGTTGGAGCCAGGGCGTGAGGCATGCCATGGCTGACGCCCAGCAACTAGGCTTGTAAGCTTCGTGCTAGGTTTCGGTGAGCCCTGCACTACCGCTGGTCGCATATCCATCCTTACCACCACCGATTGTTTGTAGCAATAAATTTAACCGAAGGTCCTCGTTCCACCATGCATTGTCATGAAACTACAGTAGTAGCCTTTGCATTGTCATGCAATGACGACTTTCAGATGTTGGCACGCTTTCTGAACCACAACCATCTTTTCTCTGAGCACTTATCTGCCGCTCATATAAGCCTTTAGATCCCGTTGTCACGCGCACTAGATGACCTTCTTCTCAAGCACATATTTCCCTTAGTTAAATTCATGCATGCAGACGTCTGATTTATTTTACCAAAGTTTATGCTTATGCTTAAGTCTCGAATACAATAAAACACAACAGAGGAGAGTCGTCTAGCCTTCAATAAGCCATGGACTGAGATTCTTCTCAAACTCTACGAGTGCCTTGCCCGAGAGCGTCTCCATCTTGGCACTGCTCCTCGCTTCCTCAACGTACTCTTTCCTGTTCTCGATCCACTTTATCAGCTCTCCCACCGCCTCCTTGAAAACACCCACCTTACAACAGCGCCTAAGCTCACTGCAGACCACAAAGGCAAGCTCAGGAAATCCGATATTGTTGCCGAACAAATGGACGTGCTTCCTGATCATCGAAAGGCACTCGGAAACTACATAGAGCTGCAGCTCTTCCGCCTTCAAGTCGTCGCTGCTCAGTCTTATATTCTCGTAAGAATACTTTTTCCCAGCAACACTCAGCTTCTTCTGCACAATGGCTGTTTCCAAGACTTTCGTAATGTAGTAGGTGAGAGGAATGTAGAGGCGGGTGTTCAGGAGCATACCGATAATAGTCAGAATAAAGACACTGTTCTTGTACGACATTGCCGAGTCCAGGTGGAGCAGGAGAGCAGAAATCAAGCGGGTCAGCTCCTTCTCTTTCTTTGTGATTTGCAGCAGAATCCTCAGATAGAAAACGACCAGAGCCTTCTCGTAGTCCGGCGTCTCTAGAAGAGCGACCAGCGCATTTATTTCCTCGCCTATGTTCCTGGGCGACTTGATGAACGACTCAGCCGCCTCCAGGAGGTTTGCTTGGTTCTCGTTGTAAATCTTCCTTATCTCAGACATCGGGGTGCTATTATTCAAAGAAAGAAGTTGAAAGAAGCAAAAAATTTAGCGGCAGTTTATGCAGCGAAGAGTGTCGAGAGCAGAAGGTATGAGGAGAAGGCTGTATGCTGTCTAAGTCGTATGATACTTGTTTACACGACACATAGGCAAGGGAAGCACACATGTGCATACTTAAGGCTTGTCTCGTTGTCCCCTTTCCAGCCACTAACTATACGTTTTATCCATTTCATGGCTTTCGCTTTCATAGTGTTTAAATCCCAGACCAGTGAGAGGCTCTTCTTCTACTTAGCCTCATTACATCTCAAAAGGTGGGAAAAGACGACTTTTGCATAAGGCGTTGAATGGCCTCGTGATACTTAAAGGCGATTTGCATGATGTGCTGTGCTCTACATACACCTGTTGAGAGTAGACAATATGGAATTATGAAGAAGGTACACATCAGGAAGCACTGTTGGCAGCAGGTGATACTTACAGAGGAAGACAATATGCTAAGTGCTGGGACTCGCATCAAGACGAACGTTAGTTAAGGTACAGTACAACAGAAAGCTCAACATCGTAGCCTGCGACAGGAACCGCAGTGAGATCACGATTATTGAGATAGGCATAACAAGCTGATATGATCGGCTACATACGGTTGTCAGGAACCGAGGCCACAAAGGTATGGGACCCTACAGGGGCAGTAACCAGAGTGAAGGGTTTAGTGGGTATATTTCCCACAGTATTGTCGCGGGGTTCCTTCTGTGATACGTTTCTTTGGAAGATTTTCTTTCCCGGCAAAAAGGTCACATAGGTTGGGACAGAGAAGAAGCGTGAGTATGACTTGCTTGCGATCGAGCTAGGACTCATCTAAAAGAGCTTGTTTTTAGCAATGCCGTGCATCATGACAAATAAGATACTACTACCATTACATTGTATGGTAGCAAAAAAAGACTTGTAATGATGCATATTTTATTCATTTTTTTGATCGTTTCTGAACAAGAAGCTCGCTGAAATACCTTGCAACGGCATGCAAGCCATCTGACAATCTTCCCCCAGAATCTCTTCAGTTTGCACTCACATTATTCTCTACAGGCCCTTTTACCTCTCACCCTCATCCCCTCCTTTTTTCTTTTTCTCCTCCAACACTACCTCTCTTAAATAGTAAAAGTCCTGCTCCTGGTACCTGGTATTCACTATATTTGCAGCATTCAGCATTTTCTCCATTTTTTTCACTAGCTGCTTCACTTTCTTTCCCCTGGGTTCCATAGTGTGTGTTGGTGTCAGAATTTTAAACAGAAGGGAATTGCAGGACCTATCATCATTAGAAGAGCCCGCCGTCCTCTTCGATTTGTCAAAAGAAGGCACCAGGAAATGGCCAATATCGGGAATCGAACCCGAGTCTCCTGCACCCGAAGCAGGCATCTTACCACTGGACCATATCGGCATGGGAGAGCCGTCAAGCAGCTATATCACTGATTCCTAGAACAGGTACCCACAAGATTTTACTGATCCTGTAATATGAGGTAATCGAACTAAAGTATCTATTGCGGATACAAAAATAGAGCACATATATAGTGATTGCTCAAAAAGCATTAGAGTGAGAAGCCGCTCTTGTAGTACGAGGAAGAGAAGGGTCTAGGAATATCTGACGATGGAGAGACTGGCAGCAAGACTATTATTTGCTGAAGACACATTCTAGAGATCCTCTGACTTGCCCATCAGGAAACTCAAAGAAACACGTTAATATGTCTTAGTGTGCGCTTGATAACCGTCACAATGTACTATAAGCTCAGCCGGAGCTTTACATACTGGCACCAGGTCATATAACTGGTGAAGCTAAGGTGACTCTGCATTCCCGATTACCAAGTGGTTCTTCGGTCTTCCCGAAACGAATTTTCTGGTGACACGAACACAAGTGTGTTTGAGCCTGCTCAAGCCAGCGACATCTCTAGTCTTGAAACTGCAGAAGTCCTCCGCTTATCTTACCGCGGCCGTATGGTACTGACCTTTTGATCCATCAACCTCCGTTCTTGTTCTTTGAACATCGTGATGTCTTGTGATCGTTTCTAAGATACTGATGGTATCAGATAAAGCCATCAGCACAGGAAGTAGCATGTAAGTGCACAATAACCAAGACCTGCTATATAAGCCAACGCTCTCATCCTGTTCTCGATTGTTTTTGCACCCTAAAAACGCTTCGATTTTACACGGTATCTAGGATGTCACTGATGATCAAAAATGGGAAGATTCTGCGGCAAAGAAAAGAAAAACTGATAACTATACACTTATTTTGATCTCTTACCTTCGTTTACCTCAGGCTGTTCTTGCTGTGCTACAGTTGTCAAGCCAGAACCACCGGTCGTTTTCCAACACTGAGAAACATCCGATGCCTTCCTCAGCCTGAAACCAATAAATAAGCCCTACCTTAGTACATGCTCCACTCCTTCTATTCGTCTCTCTACTCCTTTTTGTTGTTTTGTTTCACTATCACCTACCACGACAAAGACCAATAGGATTTAGCTGGACCTCTGCTTTTCTAAACAAAATAAAAATCCCTTCATGGCTGTCTCTATCAGAGTGAAGTACTTCGCGACCACCAAGGAAACGAAGATCAACCTTTCGGACCCACTGGACTCTCTGCGGAGCCAAGTTGAGAGACTGTTCGGGATCCCCGCGCCGTGCCAGTCGCTGCTGCTGGAAGATCGCAACATCAGCACCTCCTCGAAATCAATCGGGGAGCTTGGTGTGCGAGAGGGATCGACGATCGTAGTAAAGAGAATGCACAGGTTCTCGGGCGCATCGAAGGGAAACCTGGACATCGCTTCTATCATGAAGAACCCGATGGTAAAAGGGATGATTAGTAATCCTGAGACTATAAAGACGATACAGGATATGTTTCCGGAGCTGAAGGAGGAGATGATGCAGAACAAGACCCTCAATATGATGATGAGCAACGGGGGATTCGAAGAAGAGCTGGAGAAGATGACACTTGACAGCGACTACATGAGCGCTCAGCTGCGGAACGCAGATGTGACGATGGCGCGGCTGGAGAACATTCCGGGCGGAATAAACATGATGAGCGGGATGATTAAGGATGTAGAGGAGCCGTTTAAGTCTATTGATATCGGAGCGAACATAGTCTCGGGTGAAAGGATTGAGAAGAAGATGACCGCATCTATTCCCGGGACATCGAGGGCAAACGCGCTTGTAGACTACCGAAAGCAGCTGAGTGAGCTCAGGCGCAGAGGTTACGAGAATACGGCTGAGAATGTGGAGGTACTCCAGAGGGTGAATGGGGATCTCAAGAGAGCCATAGAAACGCTGGAGAGACGATCGGGAAGTAAGCCAGGACATTAAGGTGGTTCTGACTAATAAATTTTATCGTCAGTCTTAGTATTTTATGTACACATCTGGGACTTCTGAAATATCAAGTGTATTGGAAGGCAGTATTCTGAACGGCCTTGTCAGCGCTTGAGTATACTGGGGCTTTACCGGTCCGCTAGACATTTTGCTGTACGTGGTCAAACGCGTTCTCACACACGATGCCATGCAAGTTAATAAAATCCATTGCAAGAAAAACTCATCGATAAGAGGAAACTAAATATCAGTATCAGATCAATATATTGGAAGACTATCTTCCAAAGCTATTCTTTTCTAAACACTCTTACAGCCTCATCAAAGTATTCAGCATCGTCTGCACTATCAAAGATGTTTCTCCTCATTCTGAGAGACCGATTATAAGGTTTCTCGAGAACACAGTCTGGTGGTGATCAAATGCTAGTTTATTATAATCATTACAAAATTAGTGTAATCTGAAAGATTACAGGATTATTCTCATACTAGTCTTGGTCTCGTTTGTTACTAACATCACCAAGGGATATGATAGTAGTGTCAAAACATGTGGAGTTGATTTTATACGTTGTCTCTTTTTTATCTACCTTCCGACACAAGGGATTCTTCAGGGCCTAGGTTTCTGGATGAAGCACTCAAGCAAATGCTAATATGTTTAATTGCTCAAAGTACTGAAGGTGAGAGTGGCTATAGCAATGCATCTTTGAATTTTTGGGTGTCTAAAGCTACTACAAAGACATCCAGATCGAGTTCTTTTGCTGCTGATCCTTGTATGGTAGTTTAGGCTGAAAATCACAGCTCTCCTGTTTCTTTCGTAAGACGGAATGGTAGAAGTATCTGATAATCTAGTAAAACAAGTAGAGAGTCGTTTAAATAAGCTTTATGTGGCTTCTTTAATATAGCATACCCTCAATAGTCTCAATATCAGGAATCTTGTCTCTCTGAACTCCCTGTTTCTCCACTGATCCTAGACTATTCTCTCATGATTACGACAAAAAGGATTCTTAAGCAAAAAAACCCCTCGAATATTATAAGGACATAAGATGTGGGAGAATGCTTCCAGTCGAATCCATCATAATGATAGATCGCAGGTCTAAAGACTATGATTTGTGCGTACTGAGAAGAATGCCGAATATTGTAGCTGTAAAGACCAGTACTCCGAAGAGAAAGGCACAGTAACCTGCGACGATGAGCGAGACGCTCCTTTCTATCTCCATGTTGAGGTAGTAGAGTGATGGAAGAATCAGGCACATGAAAGTGGAGGCAGTGGCTCCGACAAGGGCGTATACTGTCCCCAGTTCTACATTTGATATGGCAATGGCGTACGTAGAGACGAGCAAGAGCGTAGTTACTGCAATCGTGCTTAGCTTGTGATATCTTGAGTCCGGATTTATCCTCATCATATTGATAAGATACTTCCTGGCAGGCACTACCTGGAGAGGGTACGAAACGCCCATGACAATGATGTACATTCCACGTGCTACGGCTGCAAGGTAGTCAGAAGGGTAGTTGTTCAAGGCGTTGTCTTTGACGGAGTCACCGTACAGCAGGTAATTGAACATGCCGAAGCTGAGGTAGAGGAAGAACGCAGTAGAAGCGACTGAGTATATGAGCTTGCGCATCGTCTTTAGCGAGTTGTCCTTGAGTTCGGAGTTGGCGGCAAAGATATTCTGGTGGCACGTGAAGCTGAACACGAACTTCCCGAGTCCGCTGAGCCAGTTGAGAGAGAGCGGAGCTATCCAGTTGATAGATGCGATGTGAGCGGTCTGAAAAAAGAAGCGGTACCCGGAGCAGAATATTACGAGTATGATGCATATTACACCGAGGAAGGAGGTGTACTTCAGCCTGTCTAGGCGCTGGATGTAGGTAAAAGGAGCAACGAGGAGCAGAAAGAGAAAGAGCGGGAGCCATGATTTCTTGAGGATACTGACGTCTCCAAGGACAGCCTCTATGAAGGGGGGCAGGAGCTGCTTAGCTATGATCATGTATGACAGCGAGACTCCGAAGCACTTGACGAACACTGAAATGTCGACGACAGGCCTGGCGTGTGGAATGGACAGCGATGCCAGCGAGCTCAGGTCAGCGCTTCTTCCTACCTCCTGGGCGCATATCGCTAGGAGCAGGAGTCCCACTGAGGCAAAGAACCCGCTCACTATCGTAAGGCATATCGCTGCGGCTATGCCATAGTTCCTAAATAGCAGCGGAAAATTGAGGACCCCGCTGCCTATGCTTGTCTTCAGAAGAGTGATATAGGCACCCTTGAATGTTTTCATGGTTTATTTACCATTTCCACCGATTGCTCCCTTTTGAAACTAAGAAGCAGAGATCAAAGACTCGAAACAGGCAAAAAAGTTTTGAGATCAGATGATTAGAGGAAAACACATTCTAAAGTCTGTTAGACCGCCAAACACATCGGCGACAGATCGCACTTGAGAGCGGAGAAGCTCTAGTTCTTCTGCATCGACTTTAGGTCTGAGTAAGAGTGAAGATATAGATGCTGTTATCTTAGTCAAAGAGAAGTCGGGAAATAGGAAGCACATAGCCTCTAAGCAAGTTATGCTGGGCTCAGAATCTTGCTAAGTATACTAACGGAAAGTCATTCCTTATGTAGTGACCTGAGAAGAGTATCAAGAAGTAATTACTACCATGTAATCTCTGCATATCAGCAAGAACTTCCAGCCAACGAAGATAGTCTCTAATTAGGAGTATAGAAGAGGAGAATACTGAAAGTGTGTTTTTTGTTCTCAAAGGCACACCGTAGCTTGCAAAACAACAGAGGCAATGATGACAGCAAATCAAGAGGAACGTAGAGAAGCTGCTGGAAATGAGATTTGCTTCGGTCGAAGATAACCCCGTTTAGAACAAAAAAATTATTGGTGGACAATGTTTTTTTTGTGATGTCAAATTTAACGTGATTGTACTTCGCATCTTTTTGTGTATACCTTCTGTATGTGGGAAGATGAATAGCTAAGTACAGCAATGGGTAACAAGACAAGATTTGCTGGCCAGCACATGGTTTCTCAAGGGCAGGTAAATGGATATAAGTCTAGCATTGAGTTTGTGTCTCCTCTTTGGGACACAAGACAAACAGATCCTCAAACCCTGATCAACACTGATCTTATGTTTTTACCGCCACCAATTTCTTTGGGTATTAAATCCTCTTTATTAGCATAAACACTGTGCACTATGGAGATCAGCTGGGAGGACCAAGAAGAGACCTGAAAAGTTTCTGGAAAAGATTCCTTGTAATGAAGATATCTCTGTGAAGAACGAATAAGAATGCTTTCACAAGTATTTACCACCCAGAAAAAGAAGTTGTGTAAATTTGAATTTTGTAGCGTAAGGCTGTGGCATATGTTTATTGCACCATAGGCTAAGAGCTGACAAAAGTGCTGAGATGTAGCTGAGAGGCCTTTATAATTGCTCATACCAGCTTCCTGCCTCCAGGCAGTCCTCCCCTTCAATCCTTTGAAAGCCAGACGTTGTAGATGGTTGCAATGCGCACGATATGCTCATTCTGCTGAACAATGTGTCTGAGCTCTCTGTTTATGTCTGCAAACGCATCTACTGCCGACAACATCGATACCTCGAGCCTCCTCATGAGCCTCTGCTTTTTTTCTTTCAGAGCATTTTCCATGGGGAGAAATGGCACTCAAAGACATATAGGCAAGGCAGAGATCGGACTCCACTTATATAAATAGCTCCCACCGCATAAGTTGAGAAAATAGTGTGGAATATGGTGGTCCTCACACAGGGTAGAGAGAATACGAGGGCGATGCAGGCGTGTCAGAAGATATGCTCGCGAGACTAGGAGACTATAAATCGGTGGGTACACAGTCTCGAGTATCATCATCAAACTGTCTCTTTCAAAAGGTACAAGGTACACCACTGCGAGTATCAAAATCCTGACATGAGCTTTATCAAGGTGAGCGGACGGCACAGTTATTGCAGGTCGGAAGTTGCGTACGAGCGAGCACCCTATGAACCATGGTATCTCTACCTTCACGACAGCATGTCCAGAGCCGCATACAGCCGATTCTGGCTGTTTATAGATTATTGAATTGTTCGTTTATCAGTGCCTCTACAGAAACTTCAGGAGATCATTAAGATGAGTCTTATCGAACAAAGTTCCGCGATTGGAGATGAGGAAGGAGACTTTCAAGCATGGTATCTGGCTTGCATATGATGTTTATACTACACCTTACAATTTTATGGCAGGATTCCTAACATAGGTAAGATTACCTTCCTTATAATCACCAATACCACAAGGATATCTCAAGATGCTGTTGTACGTTGCCCAAAACATCGAGTCCTACATTCCGACCCGAACGATCATAAGGACACTCAAGACTAGTGCTGTTCCTTGAGTTATACAGAGCAATCTATGAAAGCACAATAGATGTTGAACAAAACCCCTGAGGAACAGTGGAGAGACATTAGAATATACTCCTTGCCGAAAGATGTCAAATACTCAATGGTATAGCATATGATGCATCATGGATCCATATTAGATATATACTTGCGATTGATTCCCATTACAACACCATGTGGCGCTATGGCATTTACTGAACCTGTATATTTCTAGGATCCTCTGACTTACTCCTTAGGATCCTCAGAGACATCCTATTTATATTGCATTGTATCCTCTTCCATTTCACCTGATGGCAGACAGTATGGCTTATTATTTCTCTTTGCAATATAATAGATGGCAATATTGTTCAAAATTAATATCAGATATTAGAGTTTGCAGCGAGGAAAAGAAGGGAACAAAAGTGGGTAAAGATCACCTGCTACGAGATAATGATCAATAGACAGTGAGACAGAGTTCGATTATTGTAATTGTAAGCCAACAGATCTGGTACGATATCACCTTCACATCACTACGTCAAAGAAGCTCTGGATCATCTTAAAACCAGATTGTACTGATCTGATCTTTGTATGGCGAATAAAAGGTCTGAATCTTTAGCACAAAGCCCATCACGGACCCATCAATAGATATGGTACAGCCTTGATTTTGTGTCCGCTTGGCTGCCTAGACACACTCCTAAGCTTTATCTATGAAAGAACGCTGGTCTGCTGGCAAAGACCTGCGTTCTTTCCCCGATGCCTTAACAAGCAGAGCTGAGTGACCCCCATACTACAGGACCACCATGGAAGACCCAGATACAATACTCAAGGAGCTGAGGATAGATTGGGAGAACGTCACGTCCCGCGACTTTAACCCGCTCCATCTCGGCCTGAAGATCATGCGCGACTCTGTTCTCAACGCGAATTTTCGAGACATGTTCTACAAGCTGGAGAGGGCGATGGAGCAGATCATCTCGACCGACTTCCGCGGGTTCAACGCGTCCATCAGCGAATACGGCCGCTTCGCAAGGACCAACCGGGACCTCCTCGCCTCACTCGGCGCGATCATCTCGGCATCCAGTCTTTCAAAAAGCAGCTCCTCCTCGATCCAGGCCATGATCACGTCTCTCCAGGAGAGCATCGGAGTCATTGAGACTGAGAACGAGAGAAAGGAGCTGGAGAGCAAGAAGTATAGTATGTGCAGGGAGATACTGCAGGTGAAGCAGATGGTTGCGGAGATAGACAGTACCGAAGACTTGTTCACAAAGTCAGCGCTCGTGGTAAAGTGTCTGGACGGTGTTGATAGAGCAGAGTACATAAGGATCCGGGGAGTAGAGGAGTATCGGAGGCTGATATACGAGAAGTACCTTGCGATAGTTGCGCAGGTGAACAGAAGCCTTGCGGAGTTTATTTTCAAGAACAAGCGGGAGAACTTCCAGTTTTTCCGCTGCGTGGTGACGCTCGGGAGCCTCAATGAGTTGGATGTGTTCCTGAAGCAGAACTTCAAGCAGATGTTCCACGAGGCGATCGAGGAGGTGATCCTGCGCCTGTACAAGCTCGGCGACACGAAGCTGGACAGGCTCTGTGGCGAGGTGATGGGAAGGATCGAGGCGATCAGTCGCAACATGAGACTGGTAACACGCGAATCCAAAAACAGGTTCGAGCCGGTCACGAGGGAGAACTTCTTTGCTGAGAAGACCACCCCGCACAGGATGTGCTTGGAGGAGGAGTTCGGGCTGGACGTGATAAGCGAGGAGCTAAGGGCCTTTGTCACCCGGTACACGGACTCCCGCCCTGACGAGCTCCAGGAGTTCGATATCCACTGCGTTATAGACGACCTGGACTACGGGAAGATATACGGGGAGGAGAGGCCCATAACCAGGCGCTTGGCCGAGGCGCAGCCGAGTGTCGGGATGGGTGACGAAGCGTACACGCTCATAACAGCACCTCGTCTGGAGGTCGCTGTCGCGCTTCTGAGGCATGCGACGGACCCTGCCCTGAAATCGGTGATCTCAGACAAAATCATCGAGGAGTACAACCAGGGGAGGCTGGAGAGTGTCCTGGAGCGTATCAAGTATATTTTCAACGCTGAGCTCCTCGACATAAAACAGGACACACTCGAGCTCTGCCTGTTCGAAAAGATCATTGAGCTGTTCAAAGAGTACGACACGATGGAGCACCGCTCCGTCATGAAGAACTATGTCGACGCTCTGCTCTTTCCTACGTTCTCTAGGCTCTTCTCCGACTTCTTTACCTCGGACTTCTTGACCGAGTTCATCAGCGACAAAAGTTTTTCGAAGTTCTCCAGGGCTTCTCTGAAAGAGAGTATCTTTGAGATGCTCGAGAAGAACTTCGCGGAAAACGTGGTCTCGCGCCTGATCAGCCGAAAGGACCTCATTCTCAGTGCTGAGAAGTACAAGCAGGTAGTGTGTGTTCTCAACACACTCTCGAAGTTCGATGGTCTCCTTCTGACTGAAAAGTCGTCGTTCCTTTATCTTGCGTTCTCAAAGGGCTTCTGCTGCCAGATAAAGATGGAGTTCATGTACTTCTTCGATCTTTTCTTCCGACAAGGCAGCTACCAGCTGTACCTGCGGAAGATGATGCGTGTCCCACAGCTACTCTGTGGTGTGGCAAGGGACGAAAAGTACTTTAAGGGCATAAGTGCCCTTATTGAGTATTATGTGGAGAAGAATGTGGGCGTTATGAGCGTAAAAGACAGAGCTGGACTCGAGGCCTTCCTGCTACACCTGAAAATACTTGACGAGACACTGGCTGCAGTCGAGCCGGATGGATCACTTGCCTCCGTGTACCGACTGGTACAAGAAGTGCTTTCTGGAAATCCTTCTAACAAGCGTGCGCGTATTCTATCTGAAAAGATTTCTTCCAAAAGAAAGCTTTAGCCTTCAGCTTATCCTCTTTCTAAGACAAGGTAGTTGCGTGTATGAGCGCCATCATTAGAGACGTTTCATAGGGGCGGCTGAACCCAGCTGAGAGCCCAGGCAGGCACTGAGATGATTTACACTTGCACCGAGATGATCATTGATTATATTGAGTAAATAATATAACGGTATGTGAAGGGTTGATTACAACTGTAAATCATGGCTTTGTATGCCATGGGAAAGTGTAGTATTGTAACCAAGCTTTACTTAAACAGACAAATCTTTGACAATAAATTCCCCCCAGTCATAGTCATAAACCTGTGGTCAACGGTATGCTCTGTTGTAGAGCACATAAGGCAACAAAACAAACCTCAAAGATTTACCCGCGCTGTGTTACGCGTTCCAGAGAGTGTCAAATTCACCGATATGATGTGATGATCATAAGTGGTGTATTTATTTACTTTAAAATCATTAGCAGTAACGTTCTGGCCATTAACTGAACAAAACCTTACTCTCTCTCGGAAATAAACCTGTTATGTCTACGCTCTACCATACACTTTTCACCTACAAACAACATACCACCGCACCACACCACCAGATTACTACCAAAAGCAGGCATCTCTGAAAACTTCTGTCAATAGACAAGATATTTGACTACTCTTTTTCTGATAAAACATTAACATTAGATCACAGCTTTTCAAAGACAGAACGCCCTCTCAGCCAGGGATCAGGATTCGTTAGTTTCAGCCACAGTGCAGCTTACTTATCCCCCTCACCACGAAAAGGTGAATCCACAAGAGGGAATGGAGTGGCTGAGAGTAGTCTGAATTCTGTTACGGCTCGCGCCGCCTCCTGCATTAGACTATCTTAGATGGGACGCCGGTTTATTTCCACGCACACACACGATCATCCCGCGCGGTCCCGTGCGATGCTCTGTTTCTGTTGAAACCGGCAGTGGCTCTAGCCACCGGCCATTTCGGCCACTGTCCCGCTCAGACCTTCCTAGGATCCATAGGGTCCTTGCAGGAGCTTCAGCCACTCAGGGTGCACCATGAAAATTTTTTTTAGGTGGGAGGAAAACATGTCTCACACAAAAATGGAAACATCACCGGCCTGTTTACAGGTATAATGTTACAATGCTCGTGTTGAAGCTGGCTATAATGAGAGCTTCGAAGTTCCATATGAGAGGTGAAGCGATATTTGAGACAGAATATGTTGTCTCATCATCATCTCTTAGCGCATTATTCGATATCTTCTTAGCTTCAAAAGAACTTCTTTCACTCTTTTTTTTTGTTTTGTAAACCATGGTTTCCTCAGTAACCTTGTAACAATCATCATCCTGAAGGAGCTCATATGATACTAAAGGCATACCGTATGCAATACTCGATTGAGTCTTCAGGACCATTCTGAAAAGTTCATTTGTAATCTAAAAGAACCCTTATGGCTTTTTTCGCAAAAATTGAAAGATGATTAGTATATTTCAGCTAGAGAAAAACTTCTCTTCAGTGAGGACTTATACTTACGCTTCTCTGCATTAATGAGTTGAAATTACTGGCTGAGAACGAAAAGACATTGAGAGCAATGTCTGGAGAGGTGAGGAGGTTCTTTGCAGCGGTAGGCCTCGAGATGAATCGCGAGAAATCGGCGACGAATGCGATCTCATGTGAGGATGCCGCGGTGTATATGAGGACTCGAAATGTTACAAATACCTCGGTATTATCGAGGATAACTCAGGTAAGCCAATGCAAGCGATTTTCCAAAGGTCAGAGACGAGTTTCTGAAGAGGGTAGAGAGGCTGCGCAGGACAAAGATTAACGAGCATGCGATTTGTTTGCTGCACTACTACGTTGGCGTGTGGAGGATAGACTCTGAAGAGTTTAAGAAGCTCGACGATGCGGTGAGGATAGTTCTACTACAACACCATATGTAATACCAGCCGGCCAGCAAAGCCAGGTTGTACCTGCCGAGAGCTGAGCTAGACCGCGGTTTGCATAGCATCATTTTAGGAGTGAGCTTGTTCTTCTGCAGCTATACACTACCCTGGCTGGCTCGTCGGTCACCTCCCTCCGCCGGTCTGCCATTCTGTCCACTGAGCGTATGCATAAGACGCACCTGTCTTTGATACAGGAGTACCTGTATGCGCGCTACAACCTGTCAGAGGTCACGAGACAGTCCCCAGTCAATGCTCTATGAGCATTCCTATACAGCGAAATCAACAGTAGGATTTTTCACCAGATGCTGTATAGGGCCGCTGAGAACGAACTAGTGAGCATCAAAGACTCTGCGCTTTGCGTACTACTGGATAGAGACGTGTTTTTCAGCGAGAAGTCTAGATGTCCCCACTGCAATAACAGTGCTAAAACAGCTAGCTGACCACCTTGCTCCCAAGTGTGATCGGCTGCTGAGCCATGACTACACGCAAAGACATAATGAGGTGGTACGCTGCATTCATTTACTCTTGTGTAACAGATATGGACTCAAGAGCTCAAAGCACATCAGACTAGACTCAGTCTCTGAAATCTTGGCTAAAGACCATGAGGAAATCCGTGTTGATACAAGAGTCAAGACAGACGTCAAGGTCTCCACCATATGATAGTATATTCTAGTCATCGATAAGAGGAAAAAGGAAGCTATAATCATTAAGATAAAATAGCCAGTCAGGCTGTCTTAAACAGTCGAGACTGAGAAGCTTCACAAGTACGATCTACTTGCCGGTGAGATATCGCTACTACATAAGTGCTCCACCAGGATAGTTCCCTATGTTCTAACATGGGACAGAAAAGTCACTAACTGTCATTAGAAGTACGTTAAAGAGCATACACTCCTTACTAACTTAGATTCCTACATTCTCTCTTAAGACAGATTTCTTTAGTGCACATACATAGAAACATTCATAGTGATACAGGAGATGATGATAAGAGCATATCGATAAAACAACAAAAAAACTACTCGAGTCATATGTACAAATTTAATAATCAACGAGATCACGCAAGTACATCTACCTATAGCTCTTTCATTATATGTTCAAGTATCATTCTCCCAAAATCTCTTTACACAGTCTTCCCAGAACTTCCTACTCACTACTTCAGGATAAATATGTTTCATTTTTGTCTACTCATCCATTATCTGTAAATTAAACAGTATCTTGGAAGCTCTTGTCATCATCCAAAAACCACTGCTTTTCCTCCTCCAAGTCTCTTCCATTTAAAAAAAAATTACTCCAAGCCCCAATGTCAGAAATACTGGAGAAAAAGCAAGTGTTTTATAACAAAGATGATGATGAGTCGAGGAGAGCGCGATCAGAGAAAGTTGAGCTTGAAGAGAAGGCCCACAAGTGGGAGTCTTTCGGGCTTAAGGACTCTCTCGTGAAGGGGATATATGCGAAGGGATTTGAGAATCCTTCGTTCATCCAAAAGAAGGCGATTCCGCACATCATTTCTGGGCGGGATATGCGTGCACAAGCACAGTCCGGGACTGGAAAGACCGGAGCCTTTGTCATCGGGACACTCCAGCGCATCAAGGAGGATGTTAGGGAGCCGCAGTGTATAGTGCTCGCCTCTACGCGCGAAATAGCACAGCAGAACGCCACTTTGTATAAGGATATCGGGGCGTACATGGGGATCAAGGTCTGTCTCCTCGCGGGCGGGACTTCCATTTCTAACGACAAGAGGGCTCTGGCTGAGAACCCACAGGTCATAGTCGGGACGCCCGGGCGTGTAAATCACATGATTGACGAGGGGTTCTTGAAGGCAGAGACCATCAGGATCTTTGTCCTCGATGAGGCGGACGAGATGTTGAAGGAGGATTTCGAGGCGCAGGTGAAGAGCATCTTTGTGAATCTGAAGGTGGACGAGCTGCAAGCTCTCTTCTTCTCGGCCACTTTCGACGAAAACGAGCTGAAGATCATTGAAGACATCGTTACCGATCCTGTCGTCATAGATCTCAGGCGTGAGGACCAGACACTCCAGGGTATTAAGCAATTCTTTGTCGATGTCGGGAGCGCCAAGACTGGTGTTGCTTCGATACGAGAGAAGAAGGCGGTTGAGCTCGAGACGAAGGTCAATACGCTGATCGATATCATGAAGAACCAAACGATTTCACAGATGATTGTCTTCATTAACGGTAAGCGAGACGCTGCCATCGTGAGTGAGCTGCTGAATTCTGGTGGCTATCCGTGCAAGCTGATTTCTTCGGAGCTTGACCAGGCAACTCGAGACGAGACTCTTGCGCGTTTTAAGGGAGGAAAAGAACGAATTCTAGTCTCTTCTGGTCTCTGCAAGCGTGGGATAGATGTCCAGGCACTGTCTGTCGTGGTCTGCCTCGATGTCCCCGAGAACAAGAACGACTACATACACCGCGTCGGCCGGTCTGGTCGTTACGGACGCAAGGGGGTTGCTCTCCACATTCTTACGGATGAGGAGCTGAGGCAGCTCCGCCAGATCGCAGAACACTTCCACAGTGTTATAACACCTCTCCCAGATGGTTTCCACTTCCAGGAATAAATTATGCCTTTCAGTCGTTGTTTTCTGTTCTTTTAGTGCCACAGAGTAGTAGGTGGAGCGTGCGCACGTGCACTACTGTCTGCTGCGGTAGGGCTTGTTATTTGAGGTCTATGTGACGCGGTTAGCTTCTTCCAGCTGTACTTTGTTTCGTTATATAGAGTGGTTGCATGGTCACAAGCCCCCTGTGGCCTACAATGTATTCACTGTGTTTCTATGCGTCTCTGGAGGTGGTCTAGCAAACTTATTAGGAGGTTGTATTCTCTTACATGTAATGTTAGCAAACCACAGTGGCTTCTCACGAAATCAGCTGCTAGTACCTGCTATCCATGCCCATTTCCTGCGAGTTTATCCCAGTCTTCGGTTCCTCGCCATCTGTCTACTTGAAGATATCATCTCATGTGTTATTTGAGAAGATGTGACTGGATGTAGTGTGGACGGTCAGGGTTATAGAATGCATCTTTGCAGACCGGGTTGGTACTATATAACAGCCCTATTTCATGTTATGCCGTACACTAATGCTCTTGTTGAGCCCTTATAGATTAGTCCTAGCTAGTTCACAAGTGAATAATGCATGCTTTTGTCTGTCACCACTGTGTGTAACTGATATTGGCATGTTATCCATGTCTCAATTAGATTCTAACAATAGGTAGTTACCGTTAAGCTTGCGGCTCAACGGATCCATGCAAAGCACAAAGAGGAGCGGAGAGAGACTGTCGCCCTGGAGGATGCCGCGCTTGACACTCTTTGTGAAGAGTGAAGCACGGCCATCCCTTACATCTACCTTCCATCGAAAGACTAGGGTACCAAGGAAGCTTGTCATCCAGGATGGAAGATCAAGCTTTTGGATGCAAGCAAGAAGGTACTCGTGATCAACCGAGTCGAAGGCCTTCTTCACATCAATCCATGTAGTTTTGATCTTGTTGCCAGAGCTCCTACTCAGCGAGGGAGAGGTAGTAATACGATTTATTTGGCATCGCTTGTCGCATTTTCATCAATCTCTTCCTCTTTTCCTAATTAACTAAACCTTCTTGAGCCTCAGATATACGCTGAATGCCAGGGAAAGGAAACACTATTTATCTCGCAAGGTCTTTCTTTCTATGACTCATCTAGCACCGCAAAACAATCACATAATACTCCTAGTAAACCCTTACACTGCTTTCCACAAAACACACGCTGTTAATACAATACACACGCTCAAATCCAATCCACCAGAGCACTGATAAAATGCAACATGAGGACATATACTTCCTTTAGATTATTCAGGTCACTTTCTGAGGACCTTTCTTGCTCAGCTCTGATCGAGTTTTTTGTTCTTAACCAGCGAGTGCCCATGTCGAAAGGCGTGGCACAGGAGGAAAGCGCGCAAGAAGGATCCAGGAAGTACAAGATAATCATACTGGGCGAGTCAGGAGTAGGAAAGACCAGCCTCTTCTCTAGATATGTCTGGGACGAGTTTAGAGAAAGTCTGGCGAACACTATTGGAGTCAATAATATCCTCAAAGAGCTTGTTATAGATGGTCATTCAGTGCATTTGAACCTATGGGATACGGCTGGACAGGAGCGCTTCAAGTCTCTAGTGTACTCTTTTTACCGAGACTCAGACGGGTTCGTCCTCGTCTACGACCTGACGGACATCCGTTCTCTAGACTTTCTCAGACAGCTGGTGAAGGAGGACACTGGATGGATCGAGCCGAGATTCACCGTAGTGATTGGGAACAAGGCGGATTGTCTCGATGATGAGCAGCTGGAGGAGGCCAAGAATAGTCTAAGGGAGTTTGCGGAGGCAAATGGGTTTGAGAACTATTATCTGGCCTCTGCAAAGACAGGAACGAATGTGAATGAGATGTTCGATGTTTTGGCCTGTAAGGTATTTTACAACAGACAAAAGGACACACGCACAAAGAACAGGATAGACATAACACAGAGGAAGAGAAAAAAGGTGTGGAAGAGATGGTGCTACATGTGATCGACAGTACTCTTATTAGGTATTTGAGTTTCTTTTTTTTGCAAATCTTGGATGAAACGAGACGGTAAAAGGGCTTGATGGCGAGGATAAAAGTGGAGATACAGCCATGTCATCGGATCATTGGTTATTTTCTAGTTTTCTAGAGTAAATTGTAGCAGGCAAAATGCTTGTAAACTTATATGATCATCATCTAATTTTTTGCTCATGTAGAACTGTGTTATGTTCTGTTCAAATAGTCAGTCGGAATTTTCTATTCGTATAAAAAAGTAAAGGAGACCTCATAGTCTTTAGTAGGAAACTCGCAGACCAAATCATGATGCTTAGGCCCTTATTCGCCTTTTTATACTACAAACAATCGAGAAACGACGTAACCGCAGTCTGTGTCAAGTATTCAAATTTTTGTTGCGAGAGGCTGTAGTTTTTACATTCTTGTACAGTTCTTGCTCCTTATCATTGTCAATATATTTTTTCAGCTGTTCCTGGGCCGTTGCAAGAGTTCTGTACCACGGGATTGATCATCGTGGGAAATGTTTGAGTTTCAAAGAGTGTCCTGTTTGCCATTCAAAGTATATTTGCTATTTTTTATGCATTCAAAAGTTTCTCAAATTTAACAACTTTACCTGGTAAAATGATGTATGAGAAGACGAAGGTAACACCTTACCCAGTTAAGTCTATTTATTTTATGGTATATTATAAAGATATATCGAGGCCATATCTGTAAAGGTTTAACTTTAGACTGCATAAATGGCTTACTTCCCAAAAGCACTCACGTCAAAGCCTCTTTAGCAGCACATCCCGTGTGCCCGCTCCCATAGGCTACCCTATTGATCCCTTTCAGGGTACCCCAATATGACTAATCACTCTCTACTTCTGAGTGAATCATTCCACTTGTATAGTATCGGGTTCATGTACTCGGTAAATCCCTGAGAAGTAAATAGTCACTCGACTACGGCTCCCCTCAAATGAGTTTGATAAAGTAGAAAATGGCGCCATTGTGTCCGCCTAATCCTAGACAGCATAGTCCTCTATCTGCTTCAGTACTTCTCTTCTCGTCTCTGGCGTACCTTCAACCATCACGTATCCGTTCGTGCCAATCAGCGCTCTGAAAGAGAATCTCCTACCTATTTCCTTCAGGAATGTTCCTATATACAGTGCACGAGCCTTAACGCTTCCTACAAAAAAAGCCTCTTCTATTTTGCCAAGACCATCTTCCTTGCAAGAAAGAAGAAGATCCCCGTCGTCTATTCGCAGTACCCGAGCCGCCACAATGTCATCTTTCTTGAGCATCGGCTTGTTCCTCTTCACCGCATTTAAAAAGCCAAGTGTCGAAAGATAACCCGTGTACCCGCTCACATCCACCTTATAATGGTCACCAGCAACAAGGGTGATTGTGCCAATGACGATGTCGTGTCTGACTGGCGTATACTTCCTGGCTTTGCTCTTCACAAAGTACACGTCCTGCACTCTGCACAGTATGCCAGCTACGACAGCCCGTCCATTATATATCCCGAGACAGTGCCGAGCATCTCTCTCTATCACATCGCCCGGGAAAACGGGCCTTATCTCTGACACGTTGCCCGTATTCATCCTGGGTAGCTCTCATCGCCAGAATTTTTCTGTCTAGCAGAAACGCGTGACAAATTTTAAGAGGCATGCATGCGTGTGCGCGAAACTGGCTGAGAACAGCTGATATTACAGAAAGATAAATCTACAAGCACCTGTTGAAAATCAATAAGAAACGTCTGAAACTCACAAACAGATGAATGGGACATTTGAGAACGACTTTGTCGCAGATGCCGCAGCTTGGTGACTTTCATCAGAAGACGAATAAATTTTGTAAGCATTCTCATCCGATATAACAAGGCATAAGAAACGACTGTATCATCCTATAGGCAGAGCACAACTGTGCCCACGGTTGGCAAGGGTGTCATATAATGGTCGTGGCCTGCGGCTACTACCTACAAGAATAGAAAAATCGCATGCGGTGCGATACCAAAAGCGTTACAAATTTTCGACCTCAGAGGATGGAGGAGGAGAGAAGTGGGGATGTTAGCAGCGGATATACTGTCTCTTCGCAGCATGTCAGCGAGATAGCTGACGGGTACATCACGCCCCGTATACTGGCACTGTATGCAGACGAACATGCCCTCTACGCTGGCATAGGAAACATGATGGTGAATGTCAATAAGAAGCGGGTCTGTGCCTCCCACAGTAGGTCGATAAGAGCTATTGCGGGCGGACCAGAGTATATTGCGTGTGGGAGCTACGACGGGGAGGGAACCGTAGTGTCTGCAGCTGTTTCTGAAAACAACAGGTTTATCGAGACGATAGAGGGGATGGAAACGGAGATCAAGGGAATTGCTGTGGAGGGAAACAGAATAGCCGTAGCCACAAGGGGGAAGACGGTCTGGATAATTGAGGATTTTGAGATTGCAAAGATCATCGATGACCACACTCAGGATGCTAAAGGATGTACGTTTCACGAAGACAGGCTGTACACTTGGTCTTACGACAAGACGATTAAGATGTACGAAACATTTGAAGTGGACCACTCCTGGGAGCTGATCCAGTCCATAGAGATGGGATGTACTGTCTGGAACGTGCTGTTCTTTGACGGGAGAATGTGTGCCTCCCTTCACAGTGGAGAGCTGGTTGTCTTGGAGAGAGAGGGACAACTCTGGGAGAGAAGGAAGGTGCTGTCTCTTTCACTCTATCCTATCATGACAATGTGTCTGGCGAATGATAAGCTGGTTGTAGTGTGTAATAGGAGCTGTCTTGTGGTTCTTGATCGTGATTTCAATATGATCCTCCAGACAGATCCGATCATAGAAAAAGGAGATTTGCTTGCTTGCACGTACGTTAGCAAGGAGGACTGCATTGCATGTGGTGGGGACAACGGTCTGCTCTACAAGGTCGGGATCCACGTCTGAGCGCTGTGGTTTGTATGGATGTAAAAGATTGGTTTTCCTGCATGTTGCGCACATCATCCAGAGTTCCTGGAGTTGCTTAGCGGTGTGCCTGTGCCAAAGTGATTCAGAGAAAAAGAGGGCTGATGGAGATGAGGCTTCGGACGTATGCTTTGTTTTTTTTCTTCACGCTTTCTATGTATGCCTGCTCTACATACATACATGACTCTATATCTTTTTCCAGGCCAAGAATTGTTACCAGGGCAGCGATAAACATGTTATTAGTGAGGTACGAGCCATTGAGATCCACACGGTTGTGATAGGATGTTTTATTTGTCTTTTACTTAGAAAAAAGGTTGGAGGGTTTGTTCAGATATTTCTAGTCACAGCGTTACTCTTTTGACATCTTAGGAGAATAAATGCTGCATTTATTTAAGTCTTTTTCTTGAAATCCTCTGATTTTATCATTATGAAACTCTGAGATACGCTACTTACATTTCAATATGAGCTTGGCATCCAGTACAGTCTACTACGTCATAGAACACAGGACTGTATTACTATGATATGAACTATAGCCACTAATGCTCTACACGTTCTTAACTCTCTTATTCCACTGTGACCCATTCCAGAGGCAAGAAAAAATACTATCAGGTTATCTTATTTCACTCTCTTTCGTATGGTCTAGGAACTTGGGCAAGCGAATTTTACTCTCCACTTTGTTACTTATTCAGGTCGCTTGCCTTACGACACAACTCTATAAACTGACCTGATAGGATCTATTTTGCTGTTAATCAGATTTAATTTCCACTTCAGCCAACAGCCTGTTCATATTCATTCTGAAAGCTCTTTTTTTTTGTTTTCCTCAGACCTGTGTTACAGAGTCGTCATATAAGAGAGTGTGAAAGTTTGCAGCGTCATGCCTTTCTTTAGTCAGCGGGGTATGCCCTAGAGTGTACGACTAAGTCCCCCTGACACTCTATTTGATGATGTAGGGACGACAAAAAATGAAAGGCAGTCATACTGAATCATCCAAGACTTGATAGGAGCGCAGCAAGGTTATAATAGACTGGAGGTGTTTTATTCTGTTCGTTGCAATCAGGGAGAAATTATTTCGACACACTAGATGTCAGATATATTTGTTCCCAGCATCTCCCTCAAAATTTTTCAGATATATTTTTTGCAGAACCAGACCCCCCATGTCTTTTACAGAGAGCAAGACCACGATGCGCAAGACAAGGACACTGGGGATTTTTGGGCTTCCACAGGAGGTGACCATCATTGACATCGCCAACGCGTGCAAGAACTTCATCTCATGGGTAAAGGGTATCAGGCTTATCAAGTACCAGGCCGAGGACACACGCAAAGCGATGATCGACTTTATCACAGCCAAGCAGTGCGAGGATGCAAAGGCGCTTGGTGATATCACTATTGCCGGACAGAGCTACACCCTACACTACGCACGCTCCAAGGATGCACAGCCCTTCCAGGTCTCAGCTTCAGAAGTGAAGCTGTACGTCCGCTATCCGGAGGAGATGAGCGAGAGTGAGGTCGTTGATATGCTCGGGGACGTCGCCATCAGCAAGCCGGAGCGGGCCAAGAACTTCTTTTTTGCAACCTGCAAGGACATAGACCAGCAGTGTGCTCTTGTCAAGGCACTGAATAACAAGCCTGTCAATGGCGGGCCTTTGATCGTCAAGGTCGCTATCGACAGAATGAGAAAGCCAAGAACAGCCGTTAAGCAGCCTTAAATGAATCTTCTTTTTCTTTTTCTCTTTTTTGAGGTGCCTACGGCACTGAACGGCTTTGAAACATTGATTGTTTTGGGAGGAGCAGAGGACGAACTAGGCGCTACTGTTTCTTTTCTTACTGTCATAAGCTGCTTTTCTTGTTATTATTATCTTATATGTGTTACTCTTTGTGATATATCTATCACTATAAGTATTATCCCTTTTCGCCTACCATTTTCTTTGGAGTGGCTTATTATAACCAGGTATATCTTTCTATCCGTCGTAATACATTAGCGACAGGATGATGATGAAGGAGCGTGATTTTAGGGAATCATAACTTTTTGATTGATAGTCACCGGGCATCACATCAATCTTTAGGAGAAAGATATTAGCGTATATTTCTAAAGTTTTTGTAGCAGATTCTTACACACTTCACATAATATGTAGTCCCTTTCTAGTATTGCAAGTACATCTAGCGGCATGCTGCTAAATTCTCGCGACCGATAAGCCGCTTACAGGGGTTTTATTGTCTTAGTATCGTTTGATTATCCAGCATTCTGGCATCCATCACTCTTTGGACAAACTATAAATGACGAGAGACAGATAGGCTTTTCATATCACAAAGATGAAGAGGATTTTGAGTCTGCTTATATGAAAAAGCTGTATTAACCGCCGCTAGTCATTTCGGAGTCGTCTTACGTCTTCTTTTACCAGTTCATCCCGTATGCATCCGCCTGCAAAAAAATTAGGAAGTGTCGGAGAATATGACTATGACTTTGGCAGGCCTTACAAGAAAGGAAACGAAGAGTGTCATTTCAGAAGTTGACCTAGCATCTGTGCTCACCTAACTCAGAAGGTTAGAGGCAAGGGGTGGATTTATCTGGATGTAGAAACAGTATACCACATAAGCACCTAATAAATCAAACTATCGCAAGCATACTAAAAAACTCTGCTTCTCCTACCGCCTACCTACATTTGATAATTCTTAACCCTGTATGCCACCCCAAAATCCAATTCTCGGTCATTAAAGCGCGGAAACGTAAGATCGAGAACAAAATCCAATGATTTTTTCGCACATGGGGAATGTTTGCTAAGATAATCTCTGAATTTTTTTGATTAAAAAGCATAATCGATTAAATCAGATTTTTAATCAAATAATCCAGCCAATACTAGCTTCATATCTGTAAATGATGCAAAACACACAAAAATCGAGTCTATAAATGTTAAGAATTTTTTAATGATCAAAGATTGATGAGCTTCTGATCAAAGCGCAAAATTACTTTTGTGCTCAGCTTCATCAAATACATCTCATTTAATATACTAGGATCTAATCCTCGACATAAGAACACATAACTTCGTTCATGGCCTCGAAGTGGATTCCTTCGCAATCAGCAAGCAAGGATACAATTTCGTAGATAGAGAGGAAATGAACGACCTCACAGGCCACCGAAAGATGCCTAAAATTGTGGATGACAGGCAGATGAACCACTTCACACAGCACGACCAGCTGCATCACCCTAGCGAGCGTTCTAGACTGGATTGTCTCACAGATTCCCCCTAGGCAAACCACCTTGTGGAGCAATTCTGATAGTGATTCTCTTTGCATCGCGTGCAAGCGCACTGCTTCGTGCATTATAGCGGAGCATATCAGCATACAGTGCACGGTAGAATGCACCACCTCATACACTACGATCAACCGAACGACCTTGCATAAGATTGTGATATTACTGATGAAATTAGTCATTTCAGACATTGCAGAGGGGGTAGATGCTAATAAGCTAGACATTCTTTTTGGTAAAATTTTGCAGGGGTATGAGTACAGGCGGTGGAGGTACTAGAAGGGGAGATAGAGGACACAGTGCGGAGGAAAGCGCGTCTTCTGGCGCATTCGGCTCCGTGCTTGTTGTAAGGACAGAGAAACATAAGGAAAATAAGCTGCCCAACACTTCAGAGATACTGCACATTTCTAAGCCGTTCTCGACGACAAGCTGTCAAAGATGCATCGTTGCTTTCTCAGAAACCGCGATAGAGATTTACAACGTGTCGCCATTTTCGATTATCAAAGAGATTCCATACAGGCAGGAGATTGACGAGATAGTGAGCATAGGGAATGTGCTGGTGCTTAAGAACACTAGCAAGATCTCATTTTTCTGCCGAGACCAGTACCACTTTATCGAGGACAAGACTGTGGGATATGCTCGTCGCAAGCTGCTCGGGATATTAGCTGGGAATACTGTGAAGGTCGGAGTACAGGGCGAAGCTGCGCTCGAAGTGTACGATACAAACGGTGCGAAGGAGAACATATTCCGTTGCCAGTGTAGCTGGGCAGCTAGAGACCTTCTTCTGCTAGGTGATGGGACACATCTAAGAGTTTTCTACAAGGGAGAAGAGCAGGCGGAGATTTTTCTGCCGGAGAGAATATGTTGTATTGCTGCTGATCCGCTCTTTACGAGAATATTCTGTGCGTGTGAGGGTGGCAGGATATACTCTGTCTCGCTGTGTGGGAAGGGGACGAGAGTGCTCGAATACTACGATAAGACCGTTACCTCGATGTGTATCAGTTTTTGTGGTCAGTACCTCTACACCTGTGACGGGAATCTGCTGTGTATCTGGTGCCTGAGGAAGGGCGTTGTGATAGGGAGAACTGGGTATGAGAGCACCGTGTCAGACATTAGGGTGCTACTGAGCGGAGAGAGGAAGCAAGTTGATATTCCAGATTCAATAGCACGGGCCTTTTCCCTATAGCTGGAAGTGATGCTCTACTTTCTGATCATTGCAGAAAGCCAGACTTTGGGAGTGTGCATCTGATCAGGGACAGAGTAAACCAAAAGACATAAAAACATAATACAACGTGAGGTAGGTACTTTTAGAATCATTCTTATTTATCTTTGCAGAGGCATATTTACGGAAAAAGTTCTTTTCCGCAACTTTTACGATTTGCGCAGCATATATTGCTGCTCGTTCCGAAAGATAAAAGTATATTGTGTGCTAGTAAAGATGTCTGTGAAGCTGAGATTCAGTCCCTTTGTCTCTAACATAGAACACATTCTCTCTTTGTATCACACGATTCTGAGAGTCATCTACCAATACCAGTTTCAATAAAGAATTTTTTCAAACCAAATTCATGATACAAAAAAATCATTATCACACAAAAGACATCTCAATATAACCTTTTCTTCATCTTCTCACCTACCCATACGGGTCTCGATGATTGATCTCCACAGCAAAAGAACAGAAGCATACTACTGTCATCACCATAAATGTTCTGAAATAGCGTTGTGATTATGTTCTTCTAATGTCTGTCATAGTTTTGTAATATTGGGTGGGAGTATCATGGCCAGCAGTACCAAGGCATACAAGATCATATGTATCTAAGCGATAACGTGATAACCTATCTGATTGAATCTTATGAAACGTTTTCCCATTTACATCAAAGCGTGCTATAGCTATATCATATCGAGAACAGACCAAGGCTTGACTATACTTTGTTAACGGCTGATTTATAAGGTTTAAGTATGAGAAACCGACAACCTCTTTCTTACTAGTCACCAAGAAATCCTATTCATCTGTAGATAAGGATCCTTATATATGTTATATATGTTTCTATGTGTATCGATCCTGAAGCTTGCAGATTCACACAGCCCTACTCATACAGTATATCGCGAGCTCATGTCAGGAGACTATCTTGAAGTTTTGATAAAGGAAAAAAGTCAAACTTATCTGATACACTCTAAGTACAGTAGCCGTTGTGATCAATATACTAAGAAACAGAGAAGGTCATGATAGTGCCAATAAGCCGAAAACACATAAAGCAGGACAACACCATGGAGATCATGCTATATCACATCGTGATCCATCACCTTTTGGACTCTTTCAAACACTGCGTCCACTCATTTTTGGTGCTTGTGGTTCCATGTTAGTTTTCCGTTTACTGACCCTGGTCCAGAGCTCCTTTGATATACCTTTATTATAAAGGTATTCTCTCGACACGGTGCTTCGCATAACCCATCATTTATTCAAGGATAAAAGCTTAGTAAGTCGAATCTGATATTTTATAACAGATATTACACCCGAAAAATCACGGCACAAAACCCACATAATTCGGAACCTCCGACATATGCATATCTTGCTGACTTTCTTCTTTACTTTAGTGTCCTGTTCATAGTACATCGTATTGCTGAGATACTACTATCAGAACCGTCTCTGATTAGCAGCTTCTTTAAAGCGCTCTCGAAGAGTTTGTATCAAGTTTATAGACCTTTCTAACTCTCTGTTGTGCTCTTCATAGACTTTCTGGTAATCAGATAGGATCTCCTCCAGCTGCTCCTCAAACTCAGCCACCAACATGGGAGTGTTTTTCAGTAAAAATTAGGTGTGAGTAGCAAAGGAGAGGCAAAGCGCTTTCTGGATGTGCCAATGAATAGGCCCATGTGAGAAGTGCGTATGCGTGGCTCTATACACGTTACTTAGTTTTCTCGTTAGCACTTTGTGCAACTTGCTGATACAATCATCCGTTAATTCAGCTCTTATCTTTTCTTCTCTCACATTCATACTAGCGCTAGCATTCATACTAACACTAGCATTCGGCAAGCGATGGAACATAAGAAACTTTTCCTTTCCTCGCCTGTAAACTATCTGTAAAATTTTGCGAAGATTTTTTCCCCACTATGGGCATCGAAGTGGCACAGAGGGAAACAGTGACCAGGGGTGTTGCGAAGTGGAGAGGGCAGAAGAAGGACTGTCCCATCCTGACCAAGTACATCCAGGACGGGATTCTTTATTCGGAGCTGAAGGAGCTTTTCGGCAAGATTTTCCAGACAGAGTGCTTCGCAGGCTTGACTCTTAATCTTGACCAGATGCCTATAAGGCTGGCCATTAAGGTCAAGGACCCCGTTGAGATTATCGGCGAGAGTAAGTTCCGTCTGATACAGCTCCAGAGTATGGTGGCCCAGCGGCTAGATATGCCTACAAAGAATGTCGATATCATTTTCGAGAAGATTGCAGAGCGCAGCCTTGAGCCTGCTGTGCATGCTGAGAGCCTAAGACTGTGCTTCCTCGAGAACAAGCCGTACAAGCGTGCGATCAACGGGATCCTCCGTGACGTTAAGAACGCCGGAGGGCAGGGAGCTATGGTGCGTGTTTCTGGTAAAGTCAAGGGCCAGCGTGCCAAGTCCACTAGATTTGCAAGCGGGCTTATGATCCAGAGCGGAACGCCCGCCAAGGATTACGTGAAGGTGGCTACTGCCGAGGCGAAGTGCAAGCAGGGCGTGATTGGAATAACGGTTGCAGTCATGCTTCCTTATGATCCCGAGGGCATCAGGGGACCAAGCAAGATTCTTCCCGATAAGATTGTTGTCTTGGAGCCAAAGGCAATTAATTAAACCCTTTTTCATATGAATTTTAGTGTTGTGTGGTGCGCATACAAGTTGCTTTCTTTGCTGTTAGTTTGAAGTCCTCAGGTCAATATACGCTAGCTTTGAGTTCTAATACTGATGTTTTCCTCTACTAAAATCTACCTTTTACATTCTCGTTAATTCATCAAGATAGTGACAGGAGTGTTTTGTGATTTCAGGTAAAGATGGTCAATATTTTGCTGTTTAACATAGATGAATAAGTTAACGGTGTCACATAAACTTTGAAGTACACTTCCTCATCTATGATAGAACATTAAATTATTTATAAGAAGGTCATATTCTCTTGCATGCCTTGTTGTCAAACTGCAGTAGCTTTATCTGCCATGCCATTCTGGCCATCACCTACTAGCACTTGTTGTACTTCATCGTTTCCCCGAGAGTTTCCCCAAAGTCTTAGGTTCCTCCCCGTAGTCGAATGAAAAATATCATCTCGAGCGTTTTCCTGCGAAGCTGTGACTGGATGTACGCGTGGATGTTAGGAGAAATACCCAGCATCTTCGCATACCGGTTGTGGTACTTAGTTACAGCGGTGTCTGTTCTCTTGACATACAGAATTGTCTTATTAAGCTCTTGTAGATTAGTCCTAGCTTGTTTGCAAGTAAATCATAGTTACTTTTCTTCCCTGTCTCAACCCGTTTTCTGTCGGTCTTGGCTTGTTATACCTATCTCAATTATCGTGTTCTCACTGCGCTTCTTGTCAAAGACTACTTCTAGGATTTAGGATGGCTGCTCTCCTTGCCGATAAGTTCTTAGATTCAGACACAGTGTGTAGAAGAGGCTAGCTAGCATGAGCTCAGACTTGTGCTTGACACTGTGCAGACCTCGTCCAAACTGACTGCGGGGCATATACAGCCGCTCCTTGCAGGAAGGCTGTTTGTGAATGCCGTGCTTTATCAATGCCCCGCGAATCTCTTTGTCAAGTCTCCCGAATGCTTCTGGCTCTAGCTTGAGGACTCCGACATAGTAGTTGACGAGTGAGATAGCATACTCGTTGATAGCCCTGAATAAATTCTTACTATACAACTTTGTCTTGCATAAGCTCTCAACTCGCGCTAAGAGCTCTTCTCTCACCTGCTCGAATGTGTCGCAAGAGAGGCGACTCGAGCTGTCTTCTACTATGCCGAGGTACTTGTACCCGTCAAGTCCCTCAAGCAGCCTCGCATCCTCGGCACAAACTCTCACGTTTGTTGCCGACTTGTCTCTGTTCAGGTCAAGGCCAACAGCGCTCATGAACCTCTTCGTCTCTTTGACCAGAGCCACCATGGTCTCATCACTCTCTGCGAATAGCTTCTGATCGTCAATGAAGAGTAGGTGGTTGACACCGAAGCTATTGATCTTTGCATGACAACTAACAATAGGATAGTTACCGTTAAGCTTGCGGCTCAACGGATCCATGCAAAGCACAAAGAGGAGCGGAGAGAGACTGTCGCCCTGGAGGATGCCGCGCTTGACACTCTTTGTGAAGAGTGAAGCACGGCCATCCCTTACATCTACCTTCCATCAGAGACCAGGGTACCAAGGAACGCCCAGGGTGTAATTTATTGTTACATATAGGAAGAGCTTATTGACCATTAGAGTAGCTGGGGATTCTCTAGTAGCTTAGAATGAACTAACAGGTTCCCTCTGTTTTATAGTTATTTTCTTTGCTAATCTATAGGTGTAAATTTGATTGAGCAAGCTAATCATTGCAAAAAAATGTCGTTAATTTCTGATTTATCATGTGGTAAAAGCTCAGTTTTAGCAGACACCCATAGGAATAGTGATCATAATTGCAAAAAAAAAACGCACTGCAAAAAATTCTTCAGAGCAACTCCTCAAAAGGACGGGAGTAGTGGCCCTTCCACGTGATTTCATCCTTCTTTATCCTTTCTATAACAATTCCAGCCTCTAAAATGATGTCGCTGAGAATAGAATCATCGCAGACGTACAGGTTCTTGCGCCAGAAAAACTGATGCACACACTCTATGTCACGCTTGAGAAGCTCTCCGGCCCGCACGTCGGTGCGCTTTATACACTGCGGGAAGTCGACTACCTTAATCTCGCTGTCTTTCACCATGACATTAAACTCATTGAAATCCCCGTGCACGTATCCTGCTTCCCAGAACTCCTTAATGAAGCCGAACATCTTACAGGAGATGACATCTGGTCTGTCTACTCGCAGCTGGAAGAGAGGGTCATAGTCGAGCAGCTTCATCACCATGACGTGCCGGTCGAAATCAACGAGCTCAGGAACGTCCAGCGAGCTGAACTTCTTCAGAAACTCAGCCTCACGACGACAGTTCTCCCTGTTCATACTAAACCAGTTCTTTGTCTCCGTCAACCGTCTTGACTCTACCTTTCTGAACGAAGTACGCCCTAGTCTGTGAATTTTCACTGCCATAGGCTCCCCTCTGTACTCTCCGTAATATATGTCTGATTCCTTCCCTATTCCTATCGGAGAGCCGAGAGCAGTCAGACCGCGTCTTCTGAGCGTGTTGACAGCCAAACAGTCGTGGCCACTGATCGTAAGCTTGTAGAGATTCTTCTCGCGATAAGTGAGAAATTTTCTCACGACGAGCTCCCGAACCAAGTCAGCGAAGCGGTTCGAGACGAAGGACCTGCTCTTGAGGAGAGATTGAGGGATGAAATCATGCGTTTCAGCCAGCCTTTCCGCAGCCGAGAGAATTTTCAGCTGCTCTGGTGTAATTACCCAGAGGCCATCCGTGTCGAGCTTCATGGGTATTATAGTTACGTTCTAGATATAGCTGAGAAGAAAGCAATTGGAGCGACAGGAAGAGAGAAGAGAAAGGTGAGGAAAAGACCGATGTGATGAGTATAACAGCTTTTTGCAAAAGATAAAGCACCTGCTAGCTGCATGAGCCCATGGCAGGGAATAAATGACTAAACAGTCAAGGATACCTTTTACTCTCTTTTCACAATAGCCTTTGGCCAATCCTTGTTGATATAGCTCCCAAGGTTATCCAGTTTATCGTCATTTATTGTATGCACATAAGTTTTAAGGTCCTTATTTTCTAACGATCTCAAGCACCCCTGCCAAGGCATCAGGAAAAATTCAGCAAACAACCCACCATACCCACAGAGGCATTCTACACTCATTTAGCAATATGTTCTTCAAAGAACTATGATCTATAAACTTTATATGCCAAGATACGACAAACATCATCTGATATTTAAGCCATCCTGTTTGCCCTATTATAGTTGCTTATGGCATATCTACATAGAACACTTTCCTAATAGGTTGATTACATACACTGTTCATAAGAAACTAAAAATTTTATTCCATAAATTATACTTTTTATCACATTACTTCCATAGCATCTCCCTACTAAACCTTACAGAGTGTAATCCACTCGATATCAACGCCTGCCATAAGTCAAAAGATTTCGTGATTTGATGACTGGACTCTCGCTGCTAATTTACCGTAGGCTGTTATGGAAAAATTTACCACTGACACATTTAATGTCTAGTATCCACGTCATTACAGCGGCTTAAGAGCCTCAGTAAGTAAGACCAAGCAAAAGGTACCTGCTTCCATCTCTCGTCCAAAACTTCCTTCATACATTTTCTCATGAGCCTAGTCTCTGATTAAAGTAGTCGAGCAGCAGCTTGATTCTCACCCTGATAGGCTCGGTAGGTATCTCCCTCAGATAGAACCTTTCGATGTACCTGATGACCTTGCGGAACCGCCAGCACTTCTCAGACAGCATTTCACCGCAGATCTTCAAAAAGACCTCCAGGACATATCCTGTGGTTTCCCCGGGCGCGCAGTTAAGAACTGACGCCATCCAGAGCCAGCACCCGCTGACATCCCCTTGCAAGCTCAGATACCCGAAGTATATGGCATAGATACCCTTGAGCTCCTGTTCGTTTCCCCTTCTCGTGATCATCAGGTTCACGTAGTCGTTGAGTAGTTCCGGGAGACGCAGCTCGCTCAGAATGTAGCTGAACGGCTTGTAAGAATCCAGGTGTGCTGCCACCTGGCCCTTCCCCTGCTCTATCAGCTTGTGTACAAACAGCTCCTGGAAGACCGCGTTCTCCCTGTAGCGGAGTATTTCCGCGACGAGCGAGATCGTGTGGGAGTAGTCCGACGAGATCTGGTTGCACTTCTTGTTCACGAACATCTTCATCTCGAGCAGCTCGGCCGGCGAAGTGGATCCCAGGCGCGATGGCCGCCGGAAGGAGTACCTTGCGACAAACGGAGTCGTGTAGGGGATGTTTGTCTCGAGACCCTCCTTCCTCTCCTGGACCTCCTCGGCAGCCAGCTCCCGGATGAGTTTGTCCAGCTCGTCCCTCTGCTTCTGCAGTTCGGCCAGTCGCTTTGCTCTGTCTGGTTCCTCCATGTGCAGGCCACAGAGCCATCTCCAGCAAATTTTTCACAAATTTTTGCGGTCACGTTACTCTGAGAACAAACACATGTGACGGCAGCTTCAGGCACTTACAGGGACGTGACTTGTGAATCACGATCACCATCAGCCGTAATACACTGTAAATCACACGATAGCTCTGGCAACAAGCTCAAGACTACATGGATTGATGTGAAGAAGGCCTTTGACTCGGTTGATCACGAGTACCTTCTTGCTTGCATCCAAAAGCTTGATCTTCCATCCTGGATGACGAGCTTCCTTGGTACCCTAGTTTCCCGATGGAAGGTAGATGTAAGGGATGGCCGTGCTTCACTCTTCACAAAGAGTGTCAAGCGCGGCATCCTCCAGGGTGACAGTCTCTCTCCGCTCCTCTTTGTGCTTTGCATGGATCCGTTGAGCCGCAAGCTTAACGGTAACTATCCTATTGTTAGTTGTCATGCAAAGATCAATAGCTTCGGTGTCAACCACCTACTCTTCATTGACGATCAGAAGCTATTCGCAGAGAGTGATGAGACCATGGTGGCTCTGGTCAAAGAGACGAAGAGGTTCATGAGCGCTGTTGGCCTTGACCTGAACAGAGACAAGTCGGCAACAAACGTGAGAGTTTGTGCCGAGGATGCGAGGCTGCTTGAGGGACTTGACGGGTACAAGTACCTCGGCATAGTAGAAGACAGCTCGAGTCGCCTCTCTTGCGACACATTCGAGCAGGTGAGAGAAGAGCTCTTAGCGCGAGTTGAGAGCTTATGCAAGACAAAGTTGTATAGTAAGAATTTATTCAGGGCTATCAACGAGTATGCTATCTCACTCGTCAACTACTATGTCGGAGTCCTCAAGCTAGAGCCAGAAGCATTCGGGAGACTTGACAAAGAGATTCGCGGGGCATTGATAAAACACGGCATTCACAAACAGCCTTCCTGCAAGGAGCGGCTGTATATGCCCCGCAGTCAGTTCGGACGAGGTCTGCATAGTGTCGAGCACAAGTCTGAGCTCATGCTAGCTAGCCTCTTCTATACGCTCTATGAAGCTAAGAACTCATCGGCAAGGAGAGCAGCCATCCTGAACCAGGAGGAAGAAGACAAGACCCATCTGGCACTGATTATCCCTTATCTAAGGAACAAGTACAAGCTTGAGGGAATGGTAGACACCAAGACAATCAAGAATTCTCAGCAACGCCTGTTAAGTAGCGAGATCATGACTCGTGAACTTCACAAACGGCTACACATGGCGTGTGAGAATGAGCTGGTTGATGTGTCAACTTCCTCTGCTTGGTTAAAACACGGGACTATCAGTGCTAGAGAGGAGGCTGCTCTCTGTGCGCTACAGGACAGAAACATTTTCATGGGAAAGACCACGAGGTGCCCACACTGCTCAGGAGCGAACAAGACAGTCGATCATCTGGCATCTCGCTGCGACAGACTACTATCACACGAGTACACCGAGAGGCACAACGATGTGCTGAGATCTATACACCTGGCCGTGTGTAGACAATACGGAATCACGAAGAACAGACACATCAGGAAACACTCGGTGCAGCAGGTGATACTCACAGAGGATGTTGAGATCCGCGTTGATACTCGCATCAAGACGAACGTCAAGGTGCAGTACAACCGACCCGACATTGTAGTCTTTGACAAGAAGCGCAGTGAGATCACGATAATTGAGATAGGCATAACAAGCCAGGATCGACTACATACGGTTGAGACAGAGAAGAAGCGCAAGTATGACTTACTTGCGAACGAGCTAGGGCTAATATACAAGAGCTCAACTAAGATCATACCGTACGTCATGACATGGGACGGCATTGTAACTAAGTACCACAACCGGTATGCGAAGATGCTGGGTATTTCTCCTAACATCCACGCGTACATCCAGTCACGGGTTCTCAGGAAAACGCTTGAGTGCGTGTCCTTCGACTGGCGACGAGGAACCGAAGACTTGGGAGAAACTCTCGGGGAAACGGTGATGGGTGGACAGGTGCTAGTAGGTGATGGCCAGAATGGCATGGCAGGTGAAGCTACTGCAGTTTAACAACAAGGCATGTAAGAGAATATGACCTTCTAATAAATAATTTTACCATAAAAAAATCACACGATGACATGCTGCTTTTCGAGGCTAATTCTTGAGATCACGATCTGCTTATGACGAAACTCGTAACACGCTATCTATGCTCTGATATGAGCCTGTGAGCTACTACAGCATCCTCAGTATGTGTCACCCTGCCATCGATAAATCCTAGAGCTGTATCAAGGATCAAATTCTTTTTCGTATTATCAGCACTAGCTCTGCTCGCAAACTGTCTGCTTTTCGGTAGTGTGGCGGCGCCTATCACCAGAGTTTACAGGCTTGATGGTGCTTCGTGCACACTCCATCGTCTCACTATCATTATCGTTCCGCCACCACTATCCTGTCTGTAGCTTAAATCATATTAATTATTGCTAAAATAAAAAAAACCTAGTTAGTGCCCCTTTCTATAGATTTACTTGGCGCCTGATTCCGAGCAAGAGCGTGAGAGTGAAGTTGCAAGTCTAAGACAAAGCAACAAGACAGGCGGCTTCCTGTCAGTGTGCTTCGAAGTACCGCTGGAAGTGCCTGCTCGCCCTTATCTCCCTGCTCCTATAGACTAACATGAACAGCTCTGGGAAAACGTGCATGTAGTATCCCCCGACCTGCCCGTCGTCCTGGAGGAAAAGATCGGCATACGGAAGTTCCAGGAGATGGCGCTGTGTGTTTCGTATGAACCTCAGCAGGTCGCAGAGTCGCGTGCAGTCGTAGCGCCGTTTCCCGGCGATGTTCGCACGGATCAGGGGGTGGAGGTAGCTGTCCCAGGTCCTGTCAAACACGACGCGGGCAAGGCGTTCGATACGGTGCTTGAGCGCGGGCTGAGACTCGATAAAGTCAGAGAAGTCGCACAGCAGCTCCGTCCTACGCATCACCGGCCAGAAATACGGGTGGTGCACCAGCCACGGGCCGCTCTTGAACAGCGCGGAATATATGAGATCGTGTTCTATCTGGTCTGCGAGCCTTATGATATGGGATCCCCGGAGTATCTGTCTCTCGATGTCCTGCAGCCGCTCGCTACTGATTAACTGCCTGTACACTGTCCGGCCGTGCCCCTCTGATCTTCTAGACCTGCTTGCCGTAGCGTTATCCCCCTTCTTAGAGCCAAGAACACAGCCAGAATCGTACGCCACGCTCCCGGCTGTGCTCTTGGCTGTGCTCACGGAACTGCCATCGTAGATGGTGTAGGAGCGTACCGCTGCGCGTCTCGCGGGCTTCTCAGGTCCCGCCCTATCGAAGGGATGGGTGCCCGTGAGCAGGTAGTGGGCGACACAGCCCAGCGCGAACCAGTCGTCCTGGGGCAGCAGAAACGCGCCGAGTATCTGCCTTCCTGAACACCAGCCGCTGCTGTCGAAGATGTGCTGGACCTTCAGCAGGCCCTGGGAGTTGACGCGCACGTTCTCAGGGCACAGACGCCCGTGCACGCGAGCGCGAGAGTGGAGCCTCGCCACGAACCTGAAGAGGGTGTGCAGGGTATCAGGAGCAGCGTGCGGCGACACGGGCTCTAACTGCCAGGTCATTTCGGTGCACACCACATGGCGGAAGCAGAAGCTGGGGAGCCTTCCTGCAAAAATGATCTCCACGCCCTCGTACTCCCCGGTCCGACTCTCTTCGCCTACTTCAGTGCTCTCGGTATGCGCCTGTGTGTGCCTCTGATGTCTGCCAGGACTGTGATCCTCGCCCGCTGGCTCCCAGCTGTTTTTCATTTTCGCGGCTCCATCACCACCACCGCGCTTCTGATCGCAGTCTTGTGGTGCGCTCCGCAGTGCACAAGAGGCCGCCATGCTCTTGTCCATACAATAGATAAGGCAAAGCCTCCCCATGTACTTTCCGGACCACAGTCCTAGGCTGCCACAAGACACGATCCTCCTCGTCGCCACGACGCGCCTCCTCCTGTACAGCAGAGCTAGGTAGAGCGTGGTCAAGAGACTGAGCAGAACGACCATCCACCTGGCCTGGTTCTTCTGTTCTTCAGGTTCTGAAAGACCGGGCAGCGGGGCCTGCTGGATGGCCGCCTCTGTCGGAAAGAGACGCACCATCAGGCGGAGCTGTCCGAACTGGCAGCACTCGTACAGTGCCACTACGGGCGCTGAGAAGTTGTAGACGGAGCTCGAGAGGTGGAGGCTGTTCCCGCTAAACTTGTACTCGACGGCCCTGCTGTTGAAGTGGACCACGTAGCTGAAGCCGAGGGTCCTGCGCGCGTGGGCGCTCGTGTCGAAGAGATCGACGGAGATGTGTGCCGTCACAACGAGGATGTCAGAGAATAGCAGGCGCGTGGAGTGTGTCTTCGAGGCGATTGCGAAGAGACCGTCGTGGTGGAAGGGGCGGAGCAGGAGCCGAGAGACGGGGATCCGCATTCCGCCGATCTCGAGGAACCCGTCCTGAGAGAGAGAAGCCTCGGCGAGCCTAGGGGGCAACGCCTTGAGAGTGCCCGGTGCCTCGTCTTCTATCGCGTGCGCGTGCCGTGCTGCAAGCCTTTTCTCCAGCGGCTCCACGTTGTTCTTCTCGGCAGTGTTCAGGAGGTCGAGTCGGAAGGTAGTAGAGTTGCTGCTGCCGTCAGTGTGTCCGCGAAGAATGTGGAGTGCATCGTCGGCTGTCCGTGCTACCAGGGTTTGGGCAGAAGAAGAGTTGGTGGTGCACAGGACGCGCGCAAGAAAGAGAAGAAAGTGGAGTCGGAAGATGTTCATTATTCCCGAGGCCGGATTGCCAGCACCGGTTCCTCGCCTGTGGTCTTTCTCGACACTCTTGTCGTGAGCTCTGGTTGCCTTCTCCATGTACATGCCAGGGCTGTCTCCTTCGCCTTGATTCTCTGTGGTGTGAGAGTGAAATGGTGGTGATATCGGTAAGAAGGAGGCTGCGATCTTCTGACAGAGCACGAGAGCTGTCTGGTCAACTAGAGTGACTAACAGAGTATCAAACACATCTCTACAAAGAGATACATGATAGAGGACTGTACTAGAGTTGCTACCACACTCTCGTATTATCCAGCAGATATTCTTCTAAATAAACGGGATTAAGATTAGTTAGATAAGTTCAGTCAGTGTTCGTCTCTGATCAAAAAGTAAGGCATGAAAAACGGTAAAAAAGCAACAATCAATGATCATTTACTGAAATGAACATCTGAATATGTCTAAATTATTATTAAATGTACTGTAATAGAGCGAGTAAGGGTATGTTACTGGATATCCTGTCTATGACTGAGCTATTCACGGCTAACGAGATCTACATTTTATACTTTCACGTCTGATCTCTGATCAGCAAGAAAAAGGTTGTAGATGATTTTGCCAGCGGGTAAGAAAGAACAGGGCTTTGTCATAGAATGAAAGAGCGCGACGTGAAGACTCTATTTTTGACAGCAACTCATATTCGATCAAACGTTACGAGCTATGGTTGGAGTACCAGCCTGATGGAATGTATTCCTTCATACTTGCGAGAGAACATTTCGACAGGTAGTTACGCTATAATCATCATTTTTTTGTGTGGAAGTACGTATCATACAGTGACTAAAGGATGTATCGAGGTGTGAGCGGACGTAGTGGAGGTTAGAAACGCCAAGACGGATTATGGAAGAACACACAAAAGAGTGTTGTGATCCTTTTGCTGCGTAGAATGTGTTAGACCAGCGATTGCAAGAGAATAACGTACTGTATTTGACTCATCAAAATGTTAGAGTATGGAAGGTCAGCCTAGCCACAGAAGATTACTATCACGCGAGTACCACATGGGCACAATGATGTGCTGCGCTTTATACACCTGGCAGAGCTTAGACAATGAGCATAGACAATAGTGGATCACAAGAACATAAAAGTACCAGAAGGACTGTCTTCAGTAGGTGATACTTACAGAGGATGTTGAACAAGAAGTAAAGTGAGATCACAATAGATGAAGCAAGAAAAAAGCCGAAAACACCAACTACAGACATTGAAGGCTAAGAAGTAATGAAATTATGCTTTATTTGCAAATGAGCCATGACTGATGTACAAGAGATTGTCAAGAGATATGCTGTACATGCTACCTTACTCTGCAATATACATCCGGCTGCACCTTACCAGGAAAAGAAGTCTTGGTCTATCAGGTGGTACCAGGCACTGGCTGTATAGCAGGATGAGTACACCCTAGTTAGTTGATCTCATGACAAGGCCCGTAAGAAAGTAAAAACTGATAGCAAATTTATTGAGGTATGACGAGCTGGTATATAAAGAGTGATGAAATGCAGCAGATTAAGATTGAGTCAAATAAAGTGATGCGGACAGTACTACATCACCCAATTACCGTACATGGCCGCACTTTACTGAAGACTAATATCCAGCACAATGGTTTCCAACCTTTTAAACTCCGTGTATCACTGATCTCATCCTTTTACCATCATTAATCAGTTTAGAACCTTAAATATTCTCTAGTAATATTATCGTGACACGGCATGCTTCGAGAGAGTAAAGTGCGTACTCAAGACTATTCAGAGGGGACGTTCACACTCAGAACGCTGACTGTTTCTCGGGCCAACTCCCTGTCTATTTCAGCTACACTGCTCACCCTCTCGTTGCTGAGGACCCCGAAGAACCGATCGGCACAAAACAGTGCCTCCTCCCTGAAGCTAACTAGGAAGAACTGGGAGTTCGCTGTCTCCGAGATGATCTCATAGACGGAGCCTAGGAAACGGATATCAAGGTTCGCGTCAATCTCGTCAAAAACGTAGAACGGAGAAGGAGAGACGGAATGGATTGCAAAGAGAATGCACAGAGCCACCGCTGTTTTCTGCCCGCCAGACAAACTCCTCGGGTCGACGGTGTCTCGACAGATCTGAATATCCACTCCGCCGTCTCTGAAAAAGAGCTCGGCGCTGTTCCCACAGATCCTCTCGAAATTCTTGGCGAATGAAGAGGAAATGAGCTCGAAGGACTCTGCCATCGCTGCGCTCTTTCGGCCCTCGATCTCTTCGATGAATTCAAGCACACGCTGCTTGGAGTCGTGGAGCTCCTCGAACCGTCTCTCAAGCTCCCTCCCCTCTCCTGCGAACCGCGCGGCTCTTTCGCACCCCGCGTAGCCTCTCATAGACACGGTGAGTGCTTTGAGTTCTTGCAGTAAACTCTCCCTGCTCCTCTGAGGAACCTCCTGCCCAGCGTCGGCCTTTCCTAGTTTGTGGAGCAGCTGCCTTCTCTTTTCCAGGAGAATGTGCTTCCGCTGAATGCCGATGTCCTCGAAACAGGAAGGCGTTACGTTGCTTGCATACATGACATCAAGAAGCCTGTTTTCTTCTTTCTCCAGCCTCTCTATTTCCTCGCGTATCATCCGCAGTCTCCCTTGCAGCCTCTCGCTCTCCTCAGCACGCACGAGTTCCTCAGGCGACATTTCCCGCTCTATAGCCTTTAGCTCCGCTGAGAGCAAACAAATCTTTCCATCGAGTGCTCTGAGTTCCGACAGGATCGTGCCTTCGTCCCGCAGCTGGATCCGCCTGTCTCGGACCAGAGAAATCTTCCAGGAAAGAGCCTTGGCCACAGCCTCGAACGAGATCTCTATGCTATCGCTCGCGGCATTGTCCTCGATCTCTTCCGACAGCCTTGTCACCGACTCGAGCTGTGCCCGTACTTCTCTGAGCTCAGCCTCCTTTCTAGCCTTCTCTTCTCGGCACGCCCTGAGGTCCCTCGTTATGTGCGTCGGCTGCTCGTACCCCCCTGTAATCATCCCGCTGCGCGTCACTACATCCCCGTCTACCGTGACTATGTTGGCGTTGTAACGCTCAGAGAGCGACACACCCAGCTTTAGATCTCCACACACGTAGAAGTCCCGGCATATGTACTCCAATAGCGGTCTTATACGCGCCTCAGACCTGACAGCCCGAGACAACTTTACGAGCTGTGGATCCTCGATAACGCCCTTGTCCTTTGCCACCATCCGGTCCAGAGCCACAAAGGTCACCAGACCATCCGCCTGTTCTACGAGACGAAGGGCAGTCTCCTCGGTTTCGACCACAATCCAAAACATCCTGCTCTTGGCGACGGCTTCGAAGGCGTCCGAGAGTTCTTCCGGAACGGAAACGAGCGAGTACAGCGGCCCGAGAACTCCAGCCTCGTCCTTGATGCTCTCGTACACAGCCACAGACTCGTGTCCCATGCACAGCAGCTTCTCGGTAAGCTTCCTCGTCCTATTCTCAAGGTTCTCGATTTCCTCCTTCAGCTGCCTCTCGCGGAGCCAGAGCTCCTTCTTTTCTCTTATCGCAGGCTCGAGGTTCCTGGTGCCGGCGGGCCTGGAAAGCTGCCCCTTTACAGACTCCAGTCTCCTCTCCAGAACCTCAACCGGTTCAGGCTTCGTTCCCATGGCCCGGAAGTACTTTATTGCCTCGAGTTCAGTCTGCGCTCTCATCCTGGCTTCTCTCAGTTTCTGGAGACTCTCCGTCTTCTCCGTCTTCTGCCTCGCGAGAGCAGCCCTTTCGGCAGTGACAGAAGTGTATACGGACATCCGCCTCTCCAGCTCCGCCTTTTCTCTGAGCAGCTCGCACAATCGCCCCCTGCACTCATCCAGCTCGTATTCCAGCAGCGCCTCGTTCTTCATCTCAGCATACTTGGGTGGTTCGGAAGAAGATATCTTTTCGATTTCGGCCGTTAAGTCGTGCAGATCCCACAGAAGGAGGTCATACTCGATAGAGCCTTGCTTCTCCTTCAGCCTGTCGTACTCGACCAGTCGCCTCCTGCTGGCCTCGAGCTCAGAGATGCGCTGTCGGATCTTCCCCAGCACGTCGTCGATGGCAGCCGCATCCCCGTACTCCAAGAGCTTCCTGGCCTCGTCCCTCCTCCGGTCATATGCCGAGATCCCGATCCCATCGAGAATGAACCTGTACAGCTCCGCACTGTCCATCTCTCCGATACTTGTGATTCCGCCTTGGCGGACGAAAGTTCCGCATCTCAAGCCGATCCTTTCTGACAGAGTCTCTACAAAAGCCCGGCTCACCGGCTTCCCATCGAAGAAGTATTCCGGGTTCTCTCGGTGGCGGACCATAATCGTGAATCGCGCAGGCAGACCCGCCAGCCCGCCTACATTCGCCACAGTGACCTCCACGAGCGACTCGTCATCGTTTCCGTTGTACTGCGGCCGGCTCCCGTTGTTTTGGAAGCAAAACGCACTCTCAATAGCCTTGAGGATGTTCGACTTGCCCGACCCATTCTTTCCAACCACCATGTTGCACCTCCCGAACACCAGCGTCTGCTCGTCTCTGAAGCTCCTGAAATTTTTCAGCCGCAACGCCTCGATTCTCATGGGATGGGATGGGCGATATGAGGGATTTTGGGTGGCGTGAGCTGGAAGAAGAGCCAGCAGTAAATGTATGTACATACACATCCCGGCTCTCAGTCAAATGGATAGTGAACTCAAGCAATACAAAGATATTAGGATTCGAGTGATAGAATAAGCCAAACGCATAAAACATGCCGAGTTAGTATTCCTATTATACTTAATGCCGTGCCGCTAAGTTCAAGACTGTGTCCGATGGAGAGGTGGGAGTATGTGAGTGGGAATATGTGACAGTGCCAGAGTGGAGAATGGCACCCGAACTGTGTTCATCATCATTGTTCGTGCGCTCTGCATGTTCTTCTGGCATTCCTATTCATGCAGCAAAATTTTCATGTACCGTGATGTTGAGAGGAAAGCAAATTCTGTATGCATTACCGCATTCCACTTCTTGTCTGCATCAGCTACGATAACCTTCTCGGTAAGTGCTGAAATGTTGCCTGGGAATACCCTGGTTGCGTATACGAACCACCTTCCAAGACATTTCCAACATTTCTCATGCTCTCTCCTAATTAAGATAGGCACCCAATTAGCCAGTGAACAAAACAGAGCTTGCAAGAAAAATTTTAGGGAGGAATCCCTATGCAGCGCAGGGAAGCAAGGGAAGTGGCTGTATCGGCTGCAAGGATTATTCTTCTGGTCCTCTGCTTATACGGGGTTTCACCGTTATCAACGCATCCTGGCCAGAGGGTGCATCGCCACGCCTACACCTCCCACACATATGCCTTCTTCTCTAACTTCACACTTGGGTTCGTAATTATCTCCTGTATAATCGGGTACGTCTACAGGGGCTCAGGGTGCAAGAGCACGCTCTTCTCACTATACAATTTGGTCTTGCCCGTGTCATCGGCCATGAGCACAATGGTGAACAGTGGATACTGGCCTGCCTTTTTCTACGACAGAAGACTCGTCATGAGCAAGCGCCACCTGGAGAACGGCTGTGAGACATACTTATTCACGAACCTCTGCGTCCACCTCTTTCCGCTGCTTCTGTCTCTCGTAGAACTCTCGGATATCAGGCTTGCATATTCTACGTGGCACGTCCCTGGGTTGTGCGGTGTCCTTCTTCTCTACTTTTCGATCGTGTTGTACTGCCACCAGAAGCTGGACCGGTTTCCCTATCCATTTATGAAGGACTTCACCAACTTCCACCTTTTTGCCACATTCCTGCTCCTGGGCCTCTCGGGCATCCTCGTCCTGAAAGCGGTCCTGTGGCTCAACGAGAGGCTTTCAGGTGGAAGCGAGAATTCCAAAGGAGAAGATACTGTCTTTAATCGGGCCACAGCAATATACGAATGAATAACATAGATTCTGCACATACATGCAAAACGCACCTGAGATAATCTTCCCTTATAATGCTCTAGAGTAGTCATCCTGTTGAGCTGTAGAAACCGTACTATTTGGACTCTTTCTGCTCAACTACTCCCTAGGTCCATTGCCTCTGTTCTATAGACGCAACGCTTAAACTACCCTTATATAATCCGTGAGCATTCTGATGTTAGAAACGGACATGTATGAACCGTGAACCGTTTGCCAATAGTTTCTTATCTTTGGATCTTCGGAATGGGTATAAACGCATTTGGAAGAGCCAATGGTGGTTTGCGATAGTAAATACAAACTACTGAAGTTGTCTAATTGCTTACACAGTTTATGCCGATACAGTTGTTTCTTCCGTTATATAAATACGGTCGCCATCTATGTGCAACGTACTCTCACCGACCACTATTCCTAGCGCCTCTTCTGTTTATCCTTGGCTGTTGTCGACGGTCAAAGGAGACACACTCAAGCATATCCCTTCTTGAGAAGCTGTGACTAGATGTATGTGCGCGTGGATGTTGGAAGAAATACCCAGCATTTTCGCATACCGGTTGTGGTACTTTGTTACAGCATTGCTCTTGACTAGCTCTTGTAGATTGGCCCTAGATCGTTTACAAACGCATTTTATGATTTATTTTTCATGGAAGAGCTAATTTGCAGCTATAATCACGTACATCTTTGGTTCGTCCTCTACCTTTGGGTTCGCTGTCCCAAGTAGCTTACCCACCGCCTTCTCGATACGCTGTTATCATCTCCCGCATCATTATGAATGCTTCTGCGCGCTTCGAAGGAAATGGTCTCAAGAGTTTTCTTGAGTACTTGAGAAAGAATGTAAGATTTCGCGCAAGAAGAGATTGTATGCTCAATGAAGTAATCTGCACGACAGTTAATGACTATTCCGTCCCATGTTAAAACATAGGGAGCTATCCTGCTGGAACACTTATGTAGTAGCGATATCTCACCGGCAAGCATATCGTACTTTTTTAGCTTCTCAGTCTCGACTGTTTTGAGGCAGTCCTGACTGGTTATTCCTATCTTAGCGATCAAAGGGTCATTTTTCCTCTTATCGATGACTAGAATATTCTATCATATGCTAGAGACCTTGATGTCTGTCTTTACTCTCGTATCAACACGGATTTCCACATGGTCGTTAGCCAAGATTTCAGAGACGGAGTGTAGTCTGATGTGCTTAGAGATCTTAACTCTGTATCTGTTACACAAGAGTAAAGGAATGCAGCGTACCACCTCATTATGTCTTCTTGTATAGTCATGGCTCAGAAGCCGATCACACTTGGAAGCAAGGTGGTCAGCCAGCTGTTTTAGCACTGTTATTGCAGTGGGGACATCTAGACTTCTCGCTGAAAAACACGTTTCTGTCATGTAGGTTGCACAGCGCAGCTTCTTCTCTGGGAGTGATGTTGCCTGTGCGAAGCCACAATGCAGAGTCTTTGATGTTTGATGCTCACTAGTTCGTTCTCAGCGGCTCTATAGAGCTCTGGTGCAAAATCCTACTGTTAATTTCGCCTGTATAGGGATGCTCATCAAGCATTGACTAGGGACTGTCTCGTGACCTCTGTCCAAGTGCTCCTGTATCAAAGACAGATGCGTCTTATGCATACGCTCAGTGGACAGAATGGCAGACCGGCAGAAGGAGGTGAGCGATGAGCGAGCCAGGGTAGTGTATAGCTGCAGAAGAACAAGCTCACACCTAAAAGTGGTTCTATGCAGACCATGACCCAGCTCAGCTCTCGGCAGGTACAACCTGGCTTTGCTGACCGACTGGTAATGCACATGGTGTTGTAGCAGCATCATCGAGCTTTTGGAACTCTTCAGAGTCGAACCTCTACAGACAGGTAGTTGTTTAGCAAGGAGATTGCGTGCTCGTTGGGCTTTGTCCTGCACAGCCTCTCTACCCTCTTCAGCAACTCATCTCTGACCTTTAGAAAGCTCTCTTGCATTGGATTACCTGAGTTATCCTCGAGAAACCAAGGTATCGTTTACAAACAAGCTTACTTACGCTTCTTCTCTGTCTAAAACCGTATGTAGAAGATGATATCAGCTTGTTATGCCTATCTCAATTATCGTGATCTCAGTGCACTTCTTATCGAAGACTACAATGTCAGGCTTGTTACATTCACCTTAACGTTCGTCTTGATGCGACTATCACCTGCTGAAGACAGTACTTCCTGATGTGTACCTTCTTGGTGATTCCATATTGTCTAGTGTCAACGGGTGTGTAGAGCGCAGCACATCATTGTGCCTCTCAGTGTACTCGTGTGATAGTAGTCAGTTGCAGCGAGATGCCATATGATCGACTGTCATGTTAGCTCCTGAGAACTTATCTCAGCACTTCGTAGGTTTCCTATAAAAACGTTCCTCTCCTGTATTGCACAGGAAGCAACCTCTCCCCTAGCACTGATAATCTCAGACTTAGCCAAGATGAGGGAGAAGAAACATCGACCGAATCATTCTCTGATTCGTGTGCAGCTGTTTATGCAGATCGCGAGTTTTTATCTTGGTCACAACATAAGAGTTGAGAATTCATGATTGTCTTGGTGTCTAAAACATCTCTGAACTTCTACATTTCTTTTAGATAAAAGATAATCAGAGCCAGATGAGTCTTGTCCTCATATTCTTGGTTCAGGATGGCTACTCTCCTTGCCGATGAGTTCTAAGACTAGATAGTGCATAAAAGAGACCAGACAGCATGATCTCGACTTGAACTCGACACTTTGTAGACTTCTACCAAACCGTAATGGAGCATGTACAGCCGTTTCTTACAGGACGGTTGCGCATGCATTGTATGTTTTATCAATACACACAATATCTCCTCGTCCAGCTTCACACATGCCTCAGGATCGAGCTTCAATACCCCGTGCAGTAGTTCACAAGCGATGCTGCATACTCATTGATAGCAATAAGCCGATGTCTAAAATATATTCGAGCAAAGAAACAATTAACGCTCTCAAGCTGTTACTGAAACATAATGACATGTCGTTAGTTCAGAACCAGCCATGTCAATCTCTTGGTTTTATTCCCACCATAGGAGACAGTCATTGTCTTATGTATAGGACATATGTGGTCCTGGTAGCATCACATAATGAATACAACTCGTGTCTCTGAGTTCTGGATAAGCGAGCCAAAGAATATCGTGAGTAAGCACAAAGAACGTACACACACTGCGCTCTTACAAACATCGATCGGGATTTCCATGGATTAGAGCACATAGATGCTATCATCATTCTTAACACACTGACTCTTCGTGCTCTCAAAACCTGATCATTTAGCTCATTCTATCTTCCACTCACAGTTGAGGTTTCTCAGAGCTATCTCGCTCGTCCGAGACACCCGTTCATCATCAACCAAGGCTCCACACTCCTATCGTTTGACAACAGGCTGCTCGTCGGCTATATACAGGGATTTGGCTTGAGACAGTGGTCAATAGAACGGCCCATACCTGCTGTATACAATTTATTCTTTTACCGTCCTGATCTTCATATTCTCTAGTGTGTTCTGGAGTTCTCTGTTCTCCATCTTGAGCCGGATGTTTTCCTCCTGCAATGCTCTGTACTTCTCATCAAAGCTCTTCTTGAAGGCAACATGTGAAGCAATCAAATTATTCTGTACGACAAGATAGTCGAAGTACGTCTCCGATCTTCTATTCTTTACTCGAGGCTTTGCCGGCCTCTCCACATACTCGCCGGCATAGTACTCGTAGTTCCTCTTCCCGGCTAGCACCCCGACTATCTCCCTCGGCTCGAAGATCCGCGAGACCCTGGCTGCTCTTCTGATGATCTGGTTGTATTCGCAGCGTAACGCAATCACCAGGTCTGTCAGTATGAAGAAGACATTCTGGCGCTCCTGCAAGATTATTCTCCACACCTCACGGACTGCCTCGGGAGACAGCTCCTCAGGAGCGCCCGGATACTGATACGGGCGGAAAGCTTTACTGTGCTCCAGAATTGTCGGTGTCTCGATATCCTTCTGATCGTCGACCGGCGACAGTCTCTCTGCTCCCTGAGAGCCATCGGCAGACAAAGGGTCTATCATCATCTCGCAGTCCGCCAATTCTAGCTTTGCCTTCTTCGTTTCGCGATCAGAAGCAATGACCGAGAGCTTGCCTAGGCTCGCAACAGCCGCCTCGAGCCCATGGTGGGCAAAGAGGCCATAGAGTATGCCGTACACCGCTCTAGGACTCGCACCTGGGAGCGAGAGAAAGTCTAGGATGAGGTCGAGCAGGAAGAAGTGCACGGGGAAGGATCCCGATAGTCCCTTGAAGATCAGAAAGACTCTATGCGGATTGTAGTAGTTCCGTCTCTGGCACCTGGAGATAATCTCTCTCGAAAGTAGAGAGTCTGAGTTTTCCTGGGAGGGGTGTCGGGGAATACGGCGGACCTTCAAACACTTGGAGTATACCGAGAGCCTGACAGCGTCGGGCATCAGCGCTATATTTGCAAAGAGCAGCGGATACTTCACTTTGCTCGACGAGAGGAACAGCGCCCAGAATTTCCACTTATCGTGGTGCGGCCTGAAACATGCCTCAGTACAATGGGGGCGCGAGCACAGCACCCTCCTATACGTCTGCGAAGGGTACCGGGGAATTTCGTTCCTGGAAAAGTTCTTTTTTGAAATGCCCTGAAACCATCCCATGCTCCTCTCTTTGCAGCGAGGGATTTTATTGAATTACCCCTTTTGTGTAGCCCATGGCTGGTCACTGCTCTGGTGGCACAGTTGGTTAGCGCGTCGTGCTAATAACGCGAAGGTCCGGGGTTCGAACCCCCGTCGGAGCATCTTTTTGTAAAATGAAGGCTAGCAATGATTGCAGCATGGAGGTACAGGTTATTCATGTTAGGGCTTTGTAAGCCACATTACGTTTTCCCTACCTCACCAATCCAGAGTATTCCATTGACACGATAGGACTCAGAAAGAGGTGCTAAGTCCTGTCGTCTCTGCTAATTACACATCACAATCCAGGCATTCTCTCGATACGAACAAATGAGATAGTAAGCTTTGCATAAAAGATCTGAAACATGTTTTGCCTCCAATGAATGCGCTTACAAGAGCGTGGTCCGCCAGTCGCCACCTTGGATGCATTTCGTCACATGAACTGCCTTGCTATTCCCAAGAAACCAAGTGTGGTCGAGTGATGTTTCTGGTATGCCATGTGCAATGTGTGCAAGTTCGATTCCTAAAGCAGAATTTCAGTGGATCCAGCAGTCTAGGACTGTAGTCCGATACACTTAGCCTAGCGGCAACAACCAAAGCATGAACTTACTTCCGTTTCAGGGAGTGCTTACAAGGTATGGCCGGAAATTTCAGAAGAGTAGCAGCTTCTGGAGGTATTCTTACCTGTGGGCTCGCATGTAACAGATGTCTTCAGACTTCTTTCTATGGGTACTTATACACATGGTAACATGCCTTGAGATTGCACAGTATTGAGGCCTGTCTGAAGTCTACTCGAGTCGTCAGAGCTCGAAGGATAGATAGTATTGGAGCTGATACTGGCTTGTCTCTGATGCAAAGAGTATACGACTGGTTTATGCGTTTCACTTACAAGGTTTCACTGTTACGACTCCTAAAACGAATAGATGAAGGCTTTTTTATTGGCTAGCTGGTGCAAACTAGAAACAGAACAAACCTATGGATCGCAGTCCAGAACAATGTGAGCTCGTTCGAAGCTCAGCGATGGGAATAACGTCATTATCCTTTCAGGATGGTGTCAGGTAGATTCTAGATACGAGTGAGAGCACGTTTTTTGTTCATCTGAATATGCGCCCATGAAGAAGACATGACAGCAGCTGCAGCGTGGTGTGCCTGGTGTCATGTCTCCATTGATATCTCTTGTCAAAGTTTTTAGTCCTCAGGTCTCTTTGTTTGAGACATAAGAATACAAGGCTAGCAAGTATATATCCCCAACAAGTCACTAGATCTCTGCTTCATGTAGATGTCAGCTAACTTAAGTTCATAGCTGAGATAGCAGTAGGCTTGTCTCTATTTCAGGCCTCAACCTCTCCTTTCTGAGTCTACAAAAAGATACGCATCGTGCTTTAGGCTGGCTATAACAGACAAGCTTGTACTGTAGGGATGCCCTCTAGCCCACTCACTATAGACAGGATGAGCGAGAATGCAGCCTTCGGTTTCTTCTCCATGGCCAAACATGATTGATCGTTTTCTGCGCTCTGTATTTGTATCATTTTGCAGAGATGTTTACAAGGTTTGATGCTTCCTTGCTTCCGCTGATTCTGAAGTCCCGTTTTATGCATACTCTTGGTACAGTACATCAATCACGTAGAAAAGTGTTGTTCTACATCTTAAGCACATTTTATGCATTCCTTCTGTGCTTCACACTTTTGCATTATGTTCTGTTTATGCAAGCTGAGTGTTAGAAAAGAGAGTCAAGAGAACGAAATTTGCATTTATTCACTTAGGAGTCCATATCAGGGAAACCTTGTGACTAAAAAAATCTGGTCAAAACCCTCTACTCTCTTTATCAGGAACACATGCTAGAGGCGTAATTCTATCATACTCATATGAGCTTTAATGGCTCGAGACGATGAATTCATGCAGGCCTTCATGCTGTGCAATCCGAGGCACTATACAATGGACTACCTCACGACAGGCCTTACCATGTGTAGTCTTGCCTTTGTTAGCAATCCACGAAGCCACCTGCTACATGCGCGCCCACAGTAGCGACACCTCCCGAAGGTGCTGCCCTTGTCAGATTTCCGAGAACTCCGGCGTGTGCAAGGGAACACCCGGCCACACCAGGAATTGATAGTCTTGAGACTGAGATAACTGTATACTCAGTTGTTGCCACAAGGCCATGTGGCTTGGATCACAGTTCTGGGCTGTTAGATCCATTAGTCTAGTCCTCCTCTGCTTTTCTACAGCTGATCCCAGAAATCAAGCTGCTTTGAGATTAGAACTTGCAACCTCACCCCGGAGGCCTCTCAGGCTTACCACTCGACCACGGTGTCGTGTTTGCTTGATATTAACTCGGGCAGACACACAAAAGTATAAAGCTTTGTGTGTAGCAAATGACTCATCGCTAGTAGCAGGTATACATCATGGCTCTCAGCTCTCTCTAATGTCTAGAGATAAGCGGCAAAAAATGCTCCGACGGGGGTTCGAACCCCGGACCTTCGCGTTATTAGCACGACGCGCTAACCAACTGTGCCACCAGAGCAGTAGCACCACCTAACACGTGTTATGAACCACATTTACACTAGCTATGACAGGAGCCTTGGTTCAAGAAGTCTTCTCAGCTCTTCGCTTTTGTCTGCGTTTCACCATGAAAAAAACTCGTATCCATGCATATTAGGGGCCAAAACAGGGGAACATATAACTTGGAATAACGTTACAAACCTTCCACTCTCTCTATCAGGAACTGATCAGGATCAGCTCCTAAAATATACTTCAAGCATTCGAAGACTCAAGAAGGAAATTATTTATTATACAGACTTGTCGAAGAGAGAGGCTACGATAAGCTCTATAACATGTATGCTAATCTCGCGGATTGGTAAGAAACTGTTCTTCAAGAAGATGGAGAAGAAGGGAAAAAAAGACAGTGAAAAGTAGAAGACAGTACTCTGTTATATTAGTCCCCTAACTTAGTTGGGACCTGTCTTCAGCATATACAGAAAGGTGGTATTTATCGGTAAGAGTACCTGACAGTAGCGGTCTAGCTCGACAAAGAACTCGCTTTAACTTAGTAGTCTCTATGATAGATGATAGTACGTAAGCACGTTGAAGGCTGCACTTCGCGAGCATCTTCGCACACAAAGACCTTCATGCACAGTGGTGCTTGGTGCTGCCACTGCAGTATATCGCCTGTCATTATTAACCGTTTTACAAAGACAATCAAAGAGCCAGAGATACTTCCCAGATCGTGATGGAAGAAAGAGGGATGGGAATAGTAGTTGCTTACTTACTGCAGGACGGGCTTCGGCAGCTTGATGACATCTTCGTCGGTTATGGCTGTGAAGTGGAGCTCGAACTTGGGATGACCCAGGGGACAGTCCGGACCCTTGGGACAGAATCCTGCGTAGTAGTCCCAGCAGAGCTTCGATCTGATGTGCTTGTTCTTACACGAGGCACCATTCTTGCAGAACCCCCTCTTATACCAGATACACTCCCGCACGGGCGAGTCTGGCTTGAGGTGCAGGAAGAGGCACTCGTTGTTATTGCACACGCCGTACACATTGAAGAAGAAGCACTCTGGCATCTTCCTCAGATTGTACTCGTGAAGGAAGTCGCACCGCTCGTTCTTCTTGCAGAGGCCACGTAGCCAGTGCTTGCACACTACAGCCGTAGAGTGTTTTATGTGCTGATACTTGCAGTGTCTGTCACGGCACTGTCCTTTCTGATACAGAGGACAGTAGACAGGCTCATCGACGGAGTACTTTAGTGTGTCCCGCACGTATTCCTCAAAATCGAACGTGTACTTGTCGTCCATGGGTATCTTGAGACAAGTGAATTTGTAGAAGGAGGGGATGATCTTGGTATTTTATTTTCTGCGTTTAAAAGGATGAAAAGACGCTCGAGAGTAGCAGCCGTTCATGATACATCAGGCTCGGAACCACGCTTAAGTTGTCAGAAGGCTACTGCGACTACAGCAGCATTTCCTGAACAGATAAACGCGCTTAAAAGAAAAGAAAAGCTGCGCTCCAGTCCTTACACTTTTTTTGCCTTTCTTACTGTCATTTGACTCTAAGGCATTTCTCTCATTTTTTTCTGGCACAGCAATATACCAGTCATTTTTTATTCTAACCTTCAAGAGATAGATACACAGAAGATGGTATGTGTGTGGTCATCTATACTTTTCTCTTTACTCTTCTCTGGTCTTCTGTAAGGTCATTATATCTATCTGCTGCAATATTACTTGCCCCCTACTAATAAATTTATTTACTCCCATTCATAGGAGAATGATTGGTAGCTTGTAATCGGGAGATTCAGTGTTGAAAAACACACATCTTTGTGATACAGGCACCAACATTTTCTGAATAATTTCCTTTGGTCATGAAACCGAGGCACACGGGTATATATTGTAGTCCCATAGGGGTCGGAGTCAGGAAAGCGTGTTATGAGATACGAATCCCACAGCAGTATTGCCGCTATATTTATCCAGTGATGAGACCTTGGAAGATTTTCCTTTCACCAGCAAAAGAAGAGCCCAATTTCTGATCACATGACACATGTATCATCATAATTCATAGAAGGCAAAGAAAATGGTAATGGTTAGTTAGGTATTCTGTCTGTCATCATTTACTTCTTTCTGTCTTAGTATTTGAAGAGGCAAAGCATCGATAGCAGACGGGAAGATACGTATCTATTCCGCCAACTTCAATGAAGTTTTCACCTGCAGTTCTCTGATCGATATCCTCACTACAACTTCCTCCGACATAGAGGTTGAAAGACCCCAAAGCGGGAAAGTCGCCCGGGTTTTTCTCCCTACACTTGTGACAGTGTATGCTGATGTGCTCGACTTCACACGCCAGCTCCAGTAATCTCTTTGTAGCACTGAAAATACGACAGTCTTTGTCTTTGAGAAGCCCAAAGCACTTAACTTTTATTTCTCTCCTTGAGCCTGCGTTATCATAGCCATCTGCCCACCTCGAGGCTATTTCTCGGAGCTGTTCTATCTGTTCTGCGCTGAAGAATTGGATCTCATCAACGAATATCAGCTCCTTCCCGCTGTATTCCAGTTCTCTTAGATCGAAGTCTCGCTCTACTACGAAGTCCGCAGCAATACGCAGCCCTGCAGCAGATTCAATATAATTTTCAGGGGATCTCGAGTCCAGAGAGGGTTTGAGAATCATAATGCGCTCTTTCCCAGCTTATCTGATCATCTGGTAAGCTTCAACGATCATTCTCACTGTCTTTCCTGAAGACACTGGGCCCAGCACTGCCTTTAAAGCACACATAGGGGTGTGAGATAGAATAGAGTAAAGAGCAAAAGGTTGTTGTGCACTACATGCTATAACAGTCTATAGTTTTTCCTTTTTAATGAATGATATCCGACAGAATGGTATTGTACTTCTAGTTGATATCTAATTAGGTATTCATCGAGTTCTCTATATTCAGGCTCGTTTTTCAATAGCACGCTGGATTCAGTCTCTCAAGAAGTCAGCAGAAGCTCCACTGTAGCAAAGGCACTTCGGACACCTTAATAAAGTAATGGAAAGCTATTTTATGATGACTGGCAATGATAGGAGCTTATTACTTGCCAAATTCTATGTACTCTTTCCTTTAATTAAGGAAGGTCTTTGATATCTCAGAGATTTGTCGATGTTTTGTGGGGTGCTGTCGAATGTATTCTGTCATCAATCACTGATATTTTATATGAATTTTATTACGGGTGAATTTTCAGGCAATAAAAATATTGGGGCAAGGGAACAAGAGATTAGGATTCCGGAACAGATTATAGAGGAGACAATGAATGGGCCATAAAGCAAGTCAGTATGTTAGAAGAGTGGATGTAACCATCGAAGATTTTCGTTGTATGCCGTGTAAATGGCTGCATAAATCTTCCGCATTTATCCTCTTTCGTAGCGACCGCAACGAGTTTTCCCACTCCTCCAGCGCTCTGGAACACCCAAAGCCAGGATAGGGCCAAGACCAGTGAATGTAATGCATTTGTTACTAAGTCAAATGAAAGGGAACTATGGCAGACGACAACTTATACTTGCATCTGTCTTTGACCATGATATCGCGTTAAATCATCTTTTTTTGTAAAAATCCATTCATCCTTCCTTTGGCTGAGTTTAAATGTGTCGTGAGGAAACTTCATAGGTTATGAGAATGGAACTGAGAATATAAGAGAGAAAGGCTCGATCTGTAGTCTGGATCTCTATTTATATGAGATTTCTGTGATCGCTCTTTGCAGTCGCGATTACATGTCTTTGTAAAGAGTCAAAGACTGAACAAAACCACCTGATCTTCTCAGAGGTTATCCTCGGCGACAATACTATCATCACCTTCATTCTTCATCATCTCTTGACATATTACCTTTGCTATTGCGTGCTCGCTAGTCTTGCAGAAAGAGAGGATCTTAGGACTGACCAAGTGCTTATACTTCTTTACGATAGTCAGCAGTATCTTGTAATGACAGAGGTACATTCTCCTGTCTATCATTTCATCAATATACTTCCCGAGTCCTGAAGCTGAAATCCTGTGTCCCTTGGAGAGCAGTGCCTGAAGCACAACAGGTGCCTTTTTAGTGTTGTCTTCTACAAGGTAGTCTACAAGTGCGTCTGGATCGCTTATCTTTGCCCTCTTCAGTGCCCTGCTGACAAGATGCATCTCTCCTTCGCTGAATTCGCCACTAGACATGACTTCGATCGGATCTGACTCCAGCATCTTTATCAAAACCGAAAAGTTCTCTTTGGTCACTTCCTTCCGGTTCTTTATGTTCTTCCTGAACTTCAGAAACGCATTGTTATCCCGCCTCGAGATCTCCCTCACTACTTCTTCCACTATATCATCCATCGTCCGCGGCCAGTAAAAATTTTCGCTTTTCTTATAGCCGGGTTTAATGAGGCAGAAGAAGGACTCTTTGGTCTTTTGGAACAAAAAAAGTTCGAGATAAAAAAATGCCTGTGGTAGTCAAAGATAAGATTGTGATGGAATCGGCAGAGTTATCCAGAGGATTATGGATTAGTAGAGAAGTAAATATCATGAGGAGGGATCTGTCATTTTGACATCCTTTTGTCTCTACCATATAAAGTCGAGTGGTAGGCCTGAGAGGCCTTGGGGCAGCTGGGTTATAATCTGCTATATATAAGCTAGGTTTCTGGGATCGCCCGAAGTAAGCCAGTGAAAGAGCAGATAAATGGATCGAACAGCCCAGGACTGTGATCCAGGCCACACAACATTGTGGCAACAACTGAGTATACAGTTATCTCAGTCTCAAGACCATCGATTCTAGGTGTGGCTGGTTGTTCCCTTGCACCCGCTGAGTATTCTCGGAAATCTGACAAGGGTAGCATCTTCGGATGGTCTCTCTATTGTGGGCGCGCATGTAGCAGGTGGCTTCGGGGATTGCTTACAAAGGCCACACATAGTAAAGCCTGCCGAGAGGCAGCCCATTGTAAAGTGCCTTGAGGTTGTAAGCATGAAGGTCTGTCTGCATTATTTCATTACCCTTATCATCAAAATCTGGAAGCATGTAATTATAGCGCAACTCTGAATTCATCTGAAAAAGAGGGATGATAAGGTTTTACTCAGATATTGCTAGTCACAAGGTTTCCCTGTGCTCATCTCCCAAAAAAATATGCGAGAGATTCCTTTTTTATGCACGCTGAAAATATTATATTGCTATTTTTGATTGTATGATCAGAAACAAAGCGATCCGTGAACTCGCTTTAGAGTCTTATATTCCCTGTAAGGACTTCCATTGCCTCTTCAGACCACCTCAATGTCTATCGTGAACCGTATGCGATATGCGATGATGAGGGAAAAAGTTTACCCTTATAAAGATAAACGGTAACATGATAATAGCTGAAAGCATCAATCACAAGAATTTAGTCATCACGAATCACGTAACACACAACAAAATCATATTTACTCAGATTCAAGCCATAGGCAAATATCGCAGTCGTGCCATGGCAAGCCATGCTTTGCAGTATACCATCTTCCATCAATTGATTGCTGGCTTTCTCTGAAACATTCACGTACATTCTTTTGTGCTCGTGCTAAGGCATCGCAGAATTTTCAAAAGCCACTTTTTCGAACAATGAAGACAGCTCATGCCTCCAACGGCCATCTCACGAGAGGAAAAACAGGATAAAGAGTAAGAATAGCAGAAATAGAGAGGCGTACATGTAGTGGACCCATCCACCGAAGTACCTGCTACTCATCTGGTCCATCGTGAACAAAGCTCTCTTAACTCTCTCGAGCGTGCCGTTCATTCCTGGACTCAAAGAAGAAAGCCTCTTGTTCTGCTCCACAAGGACATCCGTAAGATCAATCGCCACGTGCTTGAGCGTCCGTATCTTTCTTGAAAACATCTCTTCCTCGTCTTCCTCTCTTTCCATGGGCCAGAAGGACAGAGGGAATTATTTGTAAGAACAGGGTAGTGAAGAGAAACGAGAGAATGATCCGTAGCGGTGACAAAGACTTGCAGGCGTGGCTTCCTGGTGAAAGAGGAAGATAATGGAGTGTTATAATAGAGAAGTAAGGTACTTCTAGCTTTCGGGAAATACAGCCGGTGTAAACTATGCATTAGGCTGATATTAAAAATGGTTCCGTTTAAATAATATTGATTATCACACGTTTGTATATACCAATGATCGACAGAATAAAAGAGCTACTGGAACATGAGAGAGTAGGGGACAAGTACCCACCGGGAGGATGTTTTGACTTTTGTATGTTTGATACTCTGTGCTTTGGATTTTGTGCCCAATAACAAAGCGCAAGTAGTGCACAAAAGAGAAATATAGGGAACAGGCTTTTAGAATGTGCAAATAAAGCAGTGTTACAATTGACTATCTTTCCCTCTGTAGCGTAGAATGGTCTCAGCTTTTACAAAAATGAAAGCAAAATCCTGTATAACTTTGCTGGCAAAGTATCTAAGCAAGCGCAGTTTATTCTTTCGTCCGCGACTTTGTAAAGTGAAAATTTTTGGTCCCCAATGGCTGCAGCTGCAAAGACAACTGAACCGGAACAGGCAAACCAGACACAACCAGAAGTCACTGATGGAGAGAATGAGGTTTTCATTGGCGAGATAGTCAACATCTACGGCAGGTTTGGTGCTGGAGGCGATATAACCCAGTGCCGTGTCCTCTTGGAGCACAACAAGAGGACGATAACGAGGGCTATTTCTGGTCCTGTAGAGCTTGGGATGAAGATATCTCTCAGGGAATGTGTTAGAGAGTCAAGGAGAATGCGTTAAGTAAATTTGGTACAACTCATTCTTATCTTTTGCTTATCTCTTTTTACACCCTAGTATTAGTTGTTGCCGGCTATGGGAATAAACTGTAAACAGGCTGAAGTGAGGTGAATGGATGGCATTTGGGGCGGCTTCTTTGATTGTCTGCATTCACTTACATAACAGCTTTTTTGTACAACGGGTTTTGCTCAAACATGTGCTGCATGTAACTGCTAACTGATCTTATGAGCTGAAACAACTCACTAGTTCTTAAGAAGCCGTAACTCGTACGAACCGGCTTTCATGAGATACATGGCCTGCTGATCCATACACACTTTGCCTCGCTCAGACACAAACTGATCAAGATTCTCACTAGGTGACTCTAAAGTACACACCGTGGCGTTCACTCACTTATCATCCATAATTCTGATTCTTGTTGTGAAAGATATGTGCTTCTGTTAACTCTATTTCTAGGAAAGCCTTTTCATTCACGAGAAATTGTATCATAATACACACAAGCTACCAGGATATTTAAGGATCACCGGCTGGTGCCAGCAACTATCTTATAACTAAGGGATAAAGATTAAAATTGTACGCTGCATTTAAGGAGTAGCGTGATGTTGGATAGCTATAGTGAGTGATCTGTTAAAGACTTCTGTTGCTTAGCTTGTTTTGCAGTTGGAGAACTTTGCTCCTTATAAAAACACCGTTCTCATCCGAGTGAACGCATCCTCGCTGATAGCCTAAGATTCTAGTAGCTTTAATGTGTCTTAAGCACTTGTCTGAAGTCAAAACAGACAAAGTCCAGCCCGATTTTGCTAGGATCTGTGATTAGATTATGTGCGCGTGATCAGTAGTTGTTATACCCATCATCCTTACATACTACCTGTCGTGCCACCTAGCCAATGGGGTTTTCTTGTCTAGACATACGATGTTATTCTAGTTTTAATTCTTTTGCTTACTTCTAGTTCATTTGGGAATAGATCATACTTAGGCTATAGTTCCAAAATTGATTCATCAATGATAAATAAATTCATAAAAGGACACACTAAAGACTTAACATTAATCTTTATTTCATACTTGCGTCGCTTGAAGCAACAGTCGTTGCTTTTCAGCAGCTTTTCCTGTTTCTTTTCAATTGCCGATAGCAATCCTCACATGAATCGTGGTTAGATGTGTAGAGAAAAGGCAGTTCTTTCAGACAAAGACTCGCATAGTGATGTATGAAGAAGATTCAAGGCGCGACTTTGTCCAAAGTATCGGTAACGATGTTTCACTCTCCCTCAAAGCTCTTTACTAGGCTATATGGAATATGATTTCAGAAGATAGGAATTAGGATATAAATGATTTGACAGCCCTTATACTCAGCAACAAGCTCGCGGGCATCTTAAGCTGAATATATAAGTATGAAAAAAGTGCCATCAGCATTATATATTCATCTCTTTATCTTTAACCATGATACGATAGCAATGAAAGGTGGATTGTGATGAAGATAAAAAACTTAAAAAGGAAAAAAAGCAAGAAAAGCAGTCAAAAGGGATTTACTTGGACTTCACTTCCTGTTCTCCGCCTCCTTTCCAATATCGCTTGCTGTCTTCTTGGTCTCGCTCATTGCCTCGCGTGCCTTTGCCTCAGCTTGTTTCAGAGTGTCGTTGAGTCCTGCTTTTTCTACTGGTATTTGAGCCAGTACGTGCTCGTGAATCCAGTTGGCATTTGCCTCGGAGCTCCTGGCCCAAAGAACTGAAACGAGCTTGACCATGCTGAAAAGAGGAACTATCCTCGGCACGCCAATACTGTCCATGATGACGAATGAGAGGAAGAGCAGCATCACGACGAGGTGCTTTCTCAGTTCTCCGCTCCTGGGATTCTTAGACCTGAGCTCAAGCAAGGCATCACGAGCAGGGAGAACGAGAAGAAGAATATTGGTGAATGCGGGCCCGAGCGTGGCGTTCTGGACAACAACAATCGAGAGAAGAGCAGCCGCAATGGCTATGAACTTCGGTTGTATTTTAGTCTGTTTCGCGATGCACTCGAAAATAGGAAGCTTTCCTATATATTCCAACATTCCATCCATTGAGGGCGACAAAAACAAAAAATAAATCGCTGTAACAAAGGGGAAACATCATTCGAAATAGTTCGTCCACAAATCAGAATACCAATCTCAGAAAAAAGTCGCCCTTAGTGCTCGCTTTGTTCTCAAACTTCCTTCAGTAAATGAGAGAGCCTGAATAAAGCAATAGCGAAGAAGTAAAGTGACTTATGAACAGAACTAATATGGACCATTACAGAGTGTGCGAATGAAAATAGCCTTAGGGCTAGGGAAAAGCTTTACTACGGGTGGATGGAATTCAGACTGAAAAACATACAGAACATATGGTATGCACAGCTGATTATCCAGACAATGAATGCAGAAAGCAGCATTTGCCAGACATAATGATGGGGAAAAAGTATCTTTGGCGGCGTACAGTCAGAGGACGGTTCGAGGTCGGTCATGATCGAAATGATCAGGATTAACATGTTAAATTACCCGTTCCAGTTGTACATATTTTCAAGGACATACTTTACACGTACTAATGCACTTGATGTCCAGAATGATTAGACTTCCTACTGCAGCTATTGAAAAATGGATGCATGCTGATCACCTGATACTGACATGTGAGAGAAAGGTGCCCGCTTCTCGCATGTATCAAAGCGCTTGTACATAAAAGTTCAGTAAGTATCAAATTTATTGAATATTAGTCTGTCTCTCATCCTCTCTTAAGTTTCTACTGGAGTTTGTGTTGCTCAGCGGACTAAGAACTAGTTGCTATAATCCCATTGTGTCAATCGACGTCTCATTCCTCTTGTGTTCAGCACCGTTGTCTGTCAAAAAGATACAGGCTCTCTCGAAGGATGTAAGCTGGGATGGCTGGAGTGGTGGCCAAAAGTTGTAAGTAGCAGTTATGCTACCTTGTTACAAAGCATATTCCTGTTGCATTTATAGCGTTGTTCTGACAAGTTCTTATAGATTGGCTCTAGTTAGTTCACAATAGACCATACTTGCACTTCCTTATTGTCGACTACTATCATCACTCTATTAATATTGCTAAGTATGAGTCTGACCGATGAGAGTTACTACGACTGGAGTCATCAGGCACGGCTTACTATTTATAGACGTGACTAAAGAGCAACAAGAGAGATAATCTCTAGCATACAGAGTGAGAGCTGCAGTAATTCCTTATCATCAGCTGATATGTCCTGATTCTATCACACACATACACAGGTCCTTTTTTTGTCCTTATGGAGAACGCCTCTCGCATAGAACTCACAGCACTCTCACTCATAGCAGTATTCGGAGCACTGATTGCTAGTAGATCAAGGAAAAGTATGATGCATGGCTTTCTTCTCACTGTAGTTCCTCAATATGCTGCTACCCAGGTTCCCGATCTGATTCCTCTCTTACTTTTTATTTGTTTTTCTACCATTGTCTGGTTATCCCTGAAAAAGGAAGAGACAAGTGGCAAAAAATATAGCTTACATATGCGGTCATGTGTTCTTATCATGCGTACGGTTCTTATGGTTCAGACCGTCACATGTATCCTCCTTTGTGATTTTTACTTCTTTACACCCCGCTTTGGCAAAACAACAGAGTACGGAATCAGGCTCATGGACGTTGGGGTAGGAGGGTTCATATACAACTGCGGAATAGTGAGTTCAGCAGTCAATCCCCTACGAGCCCTGAAAAATTCACTTTTACAGGCAGCATTTGGATTCATACGACTTCTCGTAATCATTATCTGCCACCTGGATGTTTCTCCTACAGAGTACGGCTATCATTGGAACTTTTACTTCACGATGTCTTTTCTCTATCTCGCGACCAGCTTCTTGCGGACCTCGCTATGGACTGCTGTACTAGGAATTGTCCTCATTGCCTTGCAAGAGTACCTGGTCTTTACACTTTCGCACGTCATCCTGGCTGATAATCGAGATGGATTCATAATGGGGAACAAGGAAGGACTGTTTTCGCTACCTGCCTCTCTTGGAATGGTCTTAGTGCTCGGGTATGTCGGAAAGCACCTTTTGGCTCAGAGAAATAGTCGCAAGCTTTCGATCCAGCTATCCGTATGTACCCTTATCGCCTCACTGTTCCACGGTGTCTCTCTGCTATACTCTCAACCTTCCAGAAGACTCATGAACCTCGCCTTCACAAGCTGGATACTACTGCTATTCTTCGGCATCCAGCTCATATGTGTACCTTTTCTACTGACGAGGAAGTTCGATGTGGATAACGAGCCTTTTGCTCTATTTACTAGCAGAAATGCACTGCTTATTTTTATCATAAGCAACCTACTCATTCTCCTTTTCAAAAAGCTCTTCACACTAGACAAAATGTCCTATTCCAAAGGAACGCTTCTGATGATCTTTTACCTCTTCTCAAGCTTTGTCATACTCAATAGCTGCCTAGTGTGGTGGAGAAGTTCTCGCAAGCAGGATCAGGTAATGAAATAAATGTGTGCGTTTTTGCATCAAAAGACAAGTATGCATGAAAGAATATATTGCTGAAAGATAGTTTGTTGTACTTTCTTTATCGCGGGCCTGAAATCTATCTCACGCACAACACTAGGCATACCTTTGCACTTATGCCTAAATATCGCTAGCGTGATATCATAATACAAAACAGATACGAGGGTCGTCTGTTGTACCGCCACGAGTTTGCTAGAGGACATCTGACGTTTAAAATAACGTACACTATCGGAAACGAAAACTTATTCACAGTTTTTCTAACTCGTGGGCTCTGGGCAGAGAACCATCTTGGTACTGTCAGTAAAGTACAGGGTGCCAAGGAGCAAGCACTCATCAATCTTGCACTATGTAGGAGCTCTGGCAACAAGCTCAAGACTACATGGATTGATGTGAAGAAGGCCTTCGACTCGGTTGATAACGAGTACCTTCTTGCTTGTATCCAAAAGCTTGATCTTCCATCCTGGATGACAAGCTTCCTTGGCACCCTAGTTTCCCGATGGAGGGTAGATGTAAGGGATGGCCGTGCTTCACTCTTCACAAAGAGTGTCAAGCGCGGCATCCTCCAGGGCGACAGTCTCTCTCCACTCCTCTTTGTGCTTTGCATGGATCCGTTGAGCCGAAAGCTTAACGGTAACCATCCTATTGTTAGTTGCCATGCAAAGAGCAATAGCTTCGGTGTCAACCACCTTCTTTTTATTGACGACCTGAAGCTATTCGCAGAGAGTGATGAGACCATGGTGGCTCTGGTAAAAGAGACGAAGAGGTTCATGAGCGCTGTTGGCCTTGACCTGAACAGAGACAAGTCGGCAACAAACGTGAGAGTTTGTGCCGAGGATGCGAGGCTGCTTGAGGGACTTGACGGGTACAAGTACCTCGGCATAGTAGAAGACAGCTCGAGTCGCCTCTCTAGCGACACATTCGAGCAGGTGAGAAAAGAGCTCTTAGCGCGAGTTGAGAGCTTATGCAAGACAAAGTTGTATAGTAAGAATTTGTTCAGGGCTATCAACGAATATGCTATCTCACTCGTCAACTACTATGTCGGAGTCCTGGGTAGTGCCAGAAGCATTCGGGAGACTGGACAAAGAGACTCGCAGAGTACTGATAAAGCATGGCATTCACAAACAGCCTTCCTGCAAGGAGCGGCTGTATATGCCCCGCAGTCAGTTCGGACGAGGTCTGCACTTTGTCGAGCTCAAGTCTGAGCTCATGCTAGCTAGCCTCTTCTACACGCTCTATGAATCTAGGAACTCATCGGCAAGGAGAGCAGCCATCCTAAATCCTAGATCGTAGTCTTTGACAAGAAGCGCAGTGAGATCACGATAATTGGGATTGGCATAACAAGCTGATATCATCGGCTACAAACGGTTGAGACAGAGAAGAAGCGCAAGTATGACTTACTTGCGAACGAGCTAGGGCTAATATACAAGAGCTCAACTAAGATCATACCGTACGTCATGACATGGGACGGCATTGTAACTAAGTACCACAACCGGTATGCGAAGATGCTGGGTATTTCTCCTAACATCCACGAGTACATCCAGTCACAGCTTCTCAAGAAGAGATATGTGCTTGAGAGGATATTTTTCCTTCGACCGGCGGCGAGGAACCGAAGACTTGGGAGAAACGATCAAGCACAACAAGTACTACAAGGTGATGGCCAGAATGGCATGGCAGGTGAAGCTACTGCAGTTTGACAACAAGGCATGTAAGAGAATATGATCTTCAAAAAAATAATTTAATTGCTCATGTTTTTTGTGCGTACTCCTGTACTATCCAACCTCCACTACGAATAATGCAACGAATATTATATGTTAAAGCAAAACTTTTGTCATCAATAACCTCAGCACCAGCTAAGTCTTCTAGTGGTATCCCGCAATTAGCTGCAATCCATTCTTTAGTAGTAATGTACTGCGGATGTAAATTAAATAGATTGTACAAGCCCTTCCTAATTATTAGCAGTATCACAAATTTCGGCCTTTGTTTGACAGCCTCGTCGCTCCCTATAGAAGTATTTAGGCTTTTCATCAGATGGACAACATTTCTAAGCCTCCCAATAGCTATTCCTGCCCTCGCAACAAGATCCTCAATCCGCGTTGAATAGACTATCATTCTAGGATTTAGTATGGCAAATACCTTTTTGGCTTCACCACAAAAAATGGAGGGTTCGGACATTGGGAGCAGCTCTGGTTGTAAAAGACAGAAAACAACCCACGCAGAGCGCCAATGTCCTTCTGAGGTTTGTGCAGTGGCAGAAACTGCCCAGCCTGCGGCCACGCCTGCCGCACATCTGTCCTCCCCTGCTGTCTCCTTCGAGACGGTTCTCGCCAGTGTCGACGGGTCTGAGCTCGACTGGCCGAGGAACGTCCTCAAGGCTGTTGCCGTGAGATTCCGAAGGATGCCGCGGGGTGGATGGAGAAAGACCTATGCAGAATTCTGCAGAAGGTTTGGTGTGTCCGTGTCCGAGGTGGAGTTCGTTCGGCGGGCTAGGCGCGCTCTGGTCGACAGATCAGGTCGCCTTAGACCAATGAGATGGCTCGCCGATGAAGCCAGGGTGTCCGAAGCAGTAGGGCCAGAAGCTGTGGAGGACATGCAGTCGCTTCGCGAGGCCCGACTGCAGACGAAGATACGGGATATCTTCAGCGAGCAGCTTGCTGCTATCGAGAAGATTCCTGTTGAGTCTGTAGAAAGGACTAGGAAGTTGTACTCTGGTCAGCGAGATGAGATCACACTTGAGGTGATTAATAAGACGATAGAGTCTCATCTCGCTGACCACCCGGTTTTGGACATGGAAGGAGTCGCTAGACTCCTGCAGGCCGCCCAGCTGACGTACAAGACCGCTACTGAGCGGGGCCGGATCCCTAGTGGCTGGAGAGAGAGTAGAGCAGAAAATCGAGAAAGACATGCTCTCCAGCCGCCTCTTGTCTCAGCATCGTACCGGGCAACCTCTGTTGCCCGAGGACCTTAAGCGGGTCAGAGGGCTAATGAGGTCTTATGGCCTCAACATCGACTCTGATAGAGACATCGTGATAGCAGTATCACGTCTTGATGAAAGAGTTAATGTAGCCCGAAGACGCCTCGAAGCGTTTGATAGCCGCAAGGCTAGCTTCCTTGCTAACAGGAACTTCGAGGTAAACCGCTCTCAGTTCTATCGCTCACTGAGTGATAAGAAACAGGTCAAGCACGATGTGCCTGAGACGGAGGTTAGGGGTTTCTGGTCCGCGATGTGGGAACCTCGTGAGAAGCCGGAGGAGATCGCTTCCTTTGACGAGTATCTTCTCGATTACTCCTCTGGCTCTCTTCCTAGTAAAGCGTTTCTTTCCTACGACGAGTTCGTAGATGTGATTTCTCGTTTGCCGGCTTGGAAAGCACCTGGTGTTGACGGCGTGTATAATTTCTTTATCACGCGCATGACCGCCGTCCACCGGGTGCTTTATCAAGTGATCCAAAAAGCGTGTCTGTTCGGGTACAGCCAACCCGACTGGCTCTACCTCGGGATCACGTACTTGATCCCGAAAGGGATCCCCACACAGGGTAAGGACTTCAGGCCGATCACCTGTATGTCTAACCTGTATAAGCTGACGACAAAGTGCGTGACATTATTGTTACGTGAAATTGTCGAGCTTCGTGGGCTCCTGGCAGAGAACCAGCTTGGTACTGTCAGGAAGGTACAGGGTGCCAAGGAGCAAGCACTCATCAATCTTGCACTATGTAGGAGCTCTGGCAACAAGCTCAAGACTACATGGATTGATGTGAAGAAGGCCTTCGACTCGGTTGATAACGAGTACCTTCTTGCTTGCATCCAAAAGCTTGATCTTCCATCCTGGATGACAAGCTTCCTTGGCACCCTAGTTTCCCGATGGAAGGTAGATGTTAGGGATGGCCGTGCTTCACTCTTCACAAAGAGTGTCAAGCGCGGCATCCTCCAGGGTGACAGTCTCTCTCCGCTCCTCTTTGTGCTTTGCATGGATCCGTTAAGCCGAAAGCTTAACGGTAACTATCCTATTGTTAGTTGCCATGCAAAGAGCAATAGCTTCGGTGTCAACCACCTACTCTTTATTGATGACCTGAAGCTATTCGCAGAGAGTGATGAGACCATGGTGGCTCTGGTCAAAGAGACTAAGAGGTTCATGAGCGCTGTTGGCCTTGACCTGAACAGGGACAAGTCGGCTACAAACGTGAGAGTTTGTGCCGAGGATGCGAGGCTGCTTGAGGGACTTGACGGGTACAAGTACCTCGGCATAGTAGAAGACAGCTCGAGTCGCCTCTCTAGCGACACATTCGAGCAGGTGAGAAAAGAGCTCTTAGCGCGAGTTGAGAGCTTATGCAAGACAAGGTTGTATAGTAAGAATTTATTCAGGGCTATCAACGAGTATGCTATCTCACTCGTCAACTACTATGTCGGAGTCCTCAAGCTAGAGCCAGAAGCATTCGGGAGACTGGACAAAGAGATTCGCGGGGCATTGATAAAACACGGCATTCACAAACAGCCTTCCTGCAAGGAGCGGCTGTATATGCCCCGCAGTCAGTTCGGACGAGGTCTGCATAGTGTCGAGCACAAGTCTGAGCTCATGCTAGCTAGCCTCTTCTACACACTCTCGGATTCTAGGAACTCATCGGCAAGGAGAGCAGCCATCCTGAACCAGGAGGAAGAAGACAAGACCCATCTGGCATTGATTATCCCCTACCTAAGGAACAAGTACAAGCTTGAGGGAATGGTAGACACAAAGACAATCAAGAATTCTCAGCAACGCCTGTTAAGTAGCGAGATCATGACTCGTGAACTTCACAAACGGCTACACATGGCGTGTGAGAATGAACTGGTTGATGTGTCAACCTCCTCTGCTTGGTTGAAGCACGGGACTATCAGTGCTAGAGAGGAGGCTGCTCTCTGCGCACTACAGGACAGAAACATTTTCATGGGAAAGACCATGAGGTGCCCACATTGCTCAGGAGCGAACAAGACAGTCGATCATCTGGCATCTCGCTGCGACCGACTACTATCACATGAGTACACCGAGAGGCACAATGATGTGCTGAGATCTATACACCTGGCCGTGTGTAGACAATACGGAATCACGAAGAACAGACACATCAGGAAACACTCGGTGCAGCAGGTGATACTCACAGAGGATGTTGAGATCCGCGTTGATACTCGCATCAAGACGAACGTCAAGGTGCAGTACAACCGACCCGACATCGTAGTCTTTGACAAGAAGCGCAGGGAGATCACGATAATTGAGATAGGCATAACAAGCCAGGATCGGCTACATACGGTTGAGACAGAGAAGAAGCGCAAGTATGACTTACTTGCGAACGAGCTAGGGCTAATATACAAGAGCTCAACTAAGATCATACCGTACGTCATGACATGGGACGGCATTGTAACTAAGTACCACAACCGGTATGCGAAGATGCTGGGTATTTCTCCTAACATCCACGCGTACATCCAGTCACGGGTTCTCAGGAAAACGCTTGAGTGCGTGTCCTTCGACCGGCGACGAGGAACCGAAGACTTGGGAGAAACTCTCGGGGAAACGGTGATGGGTGGACAGGTGCTAGTAGGTGATGGCCAGAATGGCATGGCAGGTGAAGCTACTGCAGTTTGACAACAAGGCATGTAAGAGAATATGACCTTCTAATAAATAATTTATTTATTAGGCTTCACCACAACATCGCTCTAAGCTGAAATCCAGTTTTGCATTCATAAACAGTATGTCGCCTGCTCTTTCCAGGAACAAACGAGAGCAAACTCTCATGCATCTGAAGGCAATCTTTTCAACACGATTTATCATCATGAGCTCTCTCAAGAATCCATAAAGCCTCTGTCCGTATCCTTCCCTTTTACCCGGTAAGAAGTTCATAAACAGGTTGCAAAAGTTCATGACCTCAAATAGTATCTCGGTCTTCTTTGTTTTTGTAATATCCTCTGGATCTATGGGAATGATATTTTTCTGCTCTCTTTTTCCATCTGAACACACTTTTTTCTTTGCTAGTCCAAGAACATTTGTAGGAATTTTCACGCCATTGTGCTGTTTTTTTGTCACAGAAAGCCGTAGTGCTCGTAATATAAGGCAAAGAAGCCTACTGTACTGTTTATTTCTCGCCTTTCCATCAGGTAATGCTCTTGATAAAGCTCTCTCATATTCATCAAAGCAAGTGAAAGAGGTGAGAAAGCGTGTCATCAGTATTGTACTTGGCTTGTTTCTGTACTCACTGTGGTTATTAAAATGTAGATCTCTTTGCCTGATGATATATACCTTTTCGTCCTTATCTCCCCCTTTCCCATAATGGGTTTCGGTTGAAAAAACGGATTGGGGCCTGCTATGGATGCTGATTTGAGTGACATTATCAGGATATAGAAATTGATACTCGTTTTCATTATGATATAGTGGCGGATGAGATACACCCACCTCCACAGGGATCATAGAGTGACAAGTACCGTTGGACCATCCAACACTTAAATCAAACTCAACAGACGAACATGAAGGCATATTTGCTAGAGACATATCCTGGATATCCTCATAGTTCCTCAATAATGCATGGTTGTGCATAGGGTGGTTATCCTTACCACTCATACATGGAGGTCTATGTTCCTCCGGAGATTTCGTTCTCTCTTCTTCCACCACAGCAGTAACACTCGGTATTATTCCTGTTGAGGTTTTCTTTATAGACAAGTCTAGTGGTTCGATGATATCCACGTTCACTTGACTTCTAAAATAATTAGACCCGCTATATACAATGTCCCTATGATACGTACTGCTTGTCGCTAGATTGTTCCCTGATTCGCTGAGGAATTCTTCGCCGGATCGGAGTCGCATCCAGCCCTCAGGGCTATTCAACGTGTCATAGTGGCAGCTTACTATAGCTGCAAAGGTAAGACCAACAAACTCTTTACTTCCTCCCATCATGGGGGTCATTTCTGCCAAATCGAAAATGAAAAAAATTTTGAATATGAGGTAACTACCCTCAAATGAGAAAAGATTACAGGCAGCGTAATAAAGAGTCAATGCAGCTTTATGATATTCGTTTTGCTATCTCTGGAATGAAAAGTGGGATTGTTCAGCTATTGTGGTAGTCCAAATATACATGGCGGATCGTTACCAGCTCTACAAATGGTTGCAATGGCACGGCTGGAAGTAAAGAGCTGTTTACATGCATTTCTCCAAAAGCTAAGGACCATCGATTGAAGTTCAGAGCTGACGCTACCTTAGCATATTCACGCGCATTGTTTCTATTACAAACACATCTGCTACGCATGATGGGCTGACATCATCATCTATATGACATCTTGTTCTCCCCACTAAATAGGTAAATCTAAATTATAGTTTGCTTGAAAGTTAATTTTAATGTATGGCTAATCGAGCTTTGACTATGTAAAGGCGTTTAAGTAGAAAAACTGATATAAATAGGAAGGAGTCCTGCAATATAATGTACAATAAATGCTTTCAAGTGATTTCTCAGTCGTGTCTTGACATGTGTTGGCTCTGAACCACTTTGTTAGATCATCCTATTTTCTCAACCTTTTGTGGCGTATCTCGGTCATATGGTTCTCCCCTAGGACTACGCTGTCGTCTACAAAGAACATCGTCCTCACCTATCATCTGGCACAGTATCAATCCGGAGCCAAGTAGGCTTTGGGAGAGTTCGCTGTAGCAGCAGCTGTTGTATGGACCTTTGGTAGAGTGAATGTACAGCCGAGTGTATAATCCTTGATCCGCCGCTTCTTACACTCTGCCCACTTCTATCTCCTTTACATGAGTTGTTTTTACCCCCTCTTTTTGATAGGTCTCAATTTCGTGATATCTTGTCAAATATCACATTTTTGTGATATCTGATCAGTACAAAAATTTCAGTGATGTTATTAAAATACCCTATTGGTATTGCTGAGATTTCTGGCTTCAGGGGGAACGATAAAACACAAGGAAGAATTGCATCTCTATAACACCTTTATGGATAGTACGCAAAAAGACATCATAACATGTACTTGTGAGCTATCCAGCATAGCTACAATATAGACGTTCTGTGTTGTATACTATGCCAGGTAAGGCATATAAAAAATGAGAAAGAAACATGTTTTGTTGCTTACATATAGAATGTGCCTTTTTATCCGTAAACAAGCTACATTTTCACCTTCAGAACATCTTATCGCTCTTTGATAGCCTATTTAGAATGTAAAAGTAAGTTAGTAGTCCTCTGTCTATCCATATTAGACAAGCATTCCTTTGTTTCTGACTCAAAAGAACTGAGAATATATATAAACATAAGGCCATGATAAGTCTTCTAGATATATCCTGTGGCTCGCCAGTAGAAGCAAGGTAGCTATCAATGAAGATTTACTGTTCTTATTTTTGATGTTTGCTGATTCTTCTTCTCTCAACAGTGTTAGAGACGACTTTTACCTTGAATCCGTAATCTCTCACAAGATCTTCCTGGAAAACAAGCCTAGGAGCACTATTTCCGCCTATTAAACCGACCTTCTTTAAGCTTTCCCTAATCCTTCTTTTGTCCCTTTGCAATCTTCCTGTGTGAAAAGGAATGAAGAGTAGTAAAAACTCAGGTCTTCTTGTAGGACTTACCGGCAAACTCTCAATTGCGCTGTTGATATTTGCAACTGTCTCCCTGAGAGAGATCATCTGTTGATCTTGAGCGTCTGGGAAAGGAAGAAAAATTCTGACAGAGTAGATTATCTTATCAGCGTTAAGCAGCCGCAGGGTGTCAAATAACTTGTTGCATTGAGCAGTGAAATGACAGTTTGGAATTTCACCCAGAAAGAGGATATCGCCACCAGGTTGATCCTGAAGAAACATTTCACAGCGCTTGTGATTGATAGTAAAGCGAAACCTCTCGGTACCAACTGTAAGTAGAGCCCATCTAAAAAGACCGTATTTCTTTTCAATACATCCATCGCTCTTCTTCAGCAAAGGCATGATATCAACGCCAACATGAGAATTGATCGCTGTATAAGAATTATAGAATGGAAAGTTAGAAAATACAGTCAGCAACGATACAGATGAAAGAAATAGGCCACACCTTCCTGATACCAAATTCTCAACATCGTTTTCCGTTATCCCCCTGTCGTGCAAATTATGTATGTTAGACCCCTTGCATATATTGATCAACTGTTTAGATACATTAGTTGGTGAAGAATCTATAGCTCCCTTCTTTCTCTTCTTTGGTTTAGAAGCACTACCTGGTCTTCTATAAATTCTGTCTTTCCTGATGAGCCCAAGCCCGTGGAAAATTTGTAGTAAAATTCCCTTGGCTTCTTGGACTCGGTTCTCCTTCCGCTGATATTTCTTTTCCATCATGGTCTTCCACTGCTCATTACTTTCATACAGCTCCAGAAGATTATCAAGTCTTGTTAGGGTTTTTACCACGTTCTGGCTCTTTTTCATCTCATCATCAGAGCCACCAGGAATGACTGGACGGCTTCGAGGAGATGCACACCTTGATAAGCCATCTTTGAGAAAGCAGTAGCTTATATCTGTGTTATTACTTGTGTCATAACACTCATAAAGGGTCTCTGATTGCAATAAGCATTGATCCTGGTCTTCAGTGTAATTCTGACAAAGTAAAAACCCTGATCTCTCGTCTTTTCCTGAAGATGCCTCTGGAGTCGGCTCGGCCATGGACGTTTCAGGTGAGGCTACTACGTTATAGCCAGCTGTATCTCCCTGAGCGTTGGAGGCCATCGCACCTATACTTGAAAATCCGCCTTGCATATCCTCATCGTACAAGTTCATTTCATGATACTGTTGTTGCCCATGGCCAGACATACTCTGGAGATCTTGTTCGAACCCAGCTTCTACCTGTTCTGCGATGGGCATCCCGCTTTGAGACGCTATTGACTGTGCTGGTAGGTACTGTCCCAGGCTGTAATAGTTCACGCTATTCCAACCATCACCATCCAGACCGTATAATCCGCTAAGATGGGAACTTTCTTGTATAGTTGAGTCTGAATAGCTGTAATTTTGCTGGCTTAGCACATCCTCATAGGCATCTTGAGCACGCGGATATGTATTATCATCGAGGGGCCAATAACCGACCAAACTTTGGCTACTGTCAGGGCAAGTATCCATTATCGGTAAATTGTTGGCATATTCACAGCTGCTAATCATATGTCCGTGTGCAGCAGGTTCTGTAAGGGTATGAGCAGCTGAGATCGGTACTCGCTCATTTCCAGGGTAAATATTCTCAGAGCCAGGTTCTGGATTTGGCCAAAGCAATGACCTGAATTCATCGGCAAAGCATGCACAGGGCGTCTGCAGCAGTGTGCACAATACTAGTACCCATCTTGTGAGTATTATGAGCATCATTAGGGGTTATCTTGATTAAGTTTTTATGCGACTTGGTGTCAGAGAATGAATCTAGCAAAGTTGACAGTGTTGATAGTTCAAAGCAGAATATATTAGCTAGCTACCATAATCTTTGAGGGTGCAAGATCTATGGTATCAGCTAGGGATAATGGCATTAGAAATAATGTAAGATTGCGACTACAGACCGCAATACAGTCACATTGTATGTAGTTCTTGCACCCACCCTCCTCTCTATACGATGGTGTTTTAATAACCAGATCCAGATGAGATCTCAATGATTATCTAATCCTAGTAGCAACCAGCCCTGTGGATTCAGTGTTCTAGTTCTGTGGTAGATTATTCCTTGTGGATTAACCTTTGCGTGCCGAAAGTGATAGGTGATGGCACAGTGCTGTAACTGACAAACAAAAGAATGAAGATGTAGCTATGATCATGGCGACATAGCAGATCTTTGGTAATACTGGTATGTACAGTTGTTTCTATACTGTAATTCAATCCTCTTATGATGCAGCAGGCCCTAAACAATTTTGTTATACAGCATAAATCTTAAAGTTCACCTCAGCTGCAGAGGCTATTCGATTGTGCCATGAGATAGGGTAAGCCCTAAGCGAGTAACATGGTATGTACGCTTGTCACAAGACGTCAAGGGTAAACTAATGAAGTATATAGAGGCTAATGCACCTTTAACATATGTAAGTACAGTGTCCTAAGGCAATATCGTGAGAGTCAGCAGTCAATTCCCTTCCTCCATACTCGCTAGAAAAAGGTTTGTTGCACGCTCAATGATTTCCATGAATAAAAGAAATAAGCTGCTGATGACGATTAGATGGAGATCCGGACATTGGGAGCAGCTCTGGTTGTAAAAGACAGAAAACAACCCACGCAGAGCGCCAATGTCTTTCTGAGGTTTGTGCAGTGGCAGAAACTGCTCAGCCTGCAGCCACGCCTGCCGCACCTCTGTCCTCCCCTGCTGTCTCCTTTGAGACGGTTCTCGCCAGTGTCGACGGGTCTGAGCTCGACTGGCCGAGGAACGTCCTCAAGGCTGTTTGCCGTGAGATTCCGAAGGATGCCGCGGGGTGGATGGAAAAAGACCTATGCAGAATTCTGCAGAAGGTTTGGTGTGTCCGTGTCTGAGGTGGAGTTCGTTCGGCGGGCTAGGCGCGCTCTGGTCGACAGATCAGGTCGCCTTAGACCAATGAGATGGCTCGCCGATGAAGCCAGGGTGTCCGAAGCAGCAGGGCCAGAAGCTGTGGAGGACATGCAGTTGCTTTGCGAGACCCAACTGCAGACGAAGATAGGGATATCTTCAGCGAGCATCTTGCTGCTGTCGAGAAGATTCCTGTTGAGTCTGTAGAAAGGACTAGGAAGTTGTACTCTGGTCAGCGAGATGAGATCACACTTGAGGTGATTAATAAGACGATAGAGTCTCATCTCGCTGACCACCCGGTTTTGGACATGGAAGGAGTCGCTAGACTCCTGCAGGCCGCCCAGCTGACGTACAAGGCCGCCACCGAGCGGGGCCGGATCCCTAGTGGCTGGAGAGAGAGTAGAGCAGAAAATCGAGAAAGACATGCTCTCCAGCCGCCTCCTGTCTCAGCATCGTGCCGGGCAACCTCTGTTTCCAGAGGACCTTAAGCGGGTCAGAGGGCTAATGAGGTCGCATGGCCTCAATATTGAACGAGCTAGGGCTAATCTACAAGAGCTCAACAAGAGCTATGCAATACGTTATGACATGCGACGGCAATATAACAAAGTAACACACCAGGTATGCGAAGATGCTGGGTATTTCTCCTAACATCCACGCGTACATCCAGTCACGGGTTCTCAAGAAGAGTATGCTGAGTGCGTGTCCTTCGACCGGCGGCGAGGAACCGAAGACTCGGGAGAAACTCTCGGGGAACGATAATACAACAAGTGCTAGTGGTGAAGGCCAGAATGGCATGGCAGGTGAAGTTACTGCTGTTTGACAACAAGGCATGTAAGAGAAAATGACCTTCTAATAAACAGATTAATTTCGACGGGCCTTAAGAAACCAAAGACTTGGGAGAAACTCTTGGAAAAGGGTCACCGGTAGCAAGCAACAGTATGTAAATGCCTGAATGGCAAGATCTGTACCTCCTTCATTTCCATAAGAGCGCGTGCATGTGAGCAAATAAAACCTCTTAACAAAATTTTTCTAAAATTTTAATGAAAAAAAGAGGAGCCTGAAAATGAGAGTGCTGGCAGTAATAGCTGTTGCAAGATTGAAGAATGCGCTCGGATCGCTGAACGACTGCGTTCCTGGATGCAGCAAGAACATGGTAGGCACTAAAAAAGCATCTAATACCTCTTCTTGTGCTGACGGGAATAATATTGCTGATGCTGGCTTAACAGGTCATTATGATCAAAGCACAGCGTCTGAAGATAAAATAGAGCCTTTAGTAACCCCGCTGGAAGCGAACGGCGATTGTATACAAATGGCCCGGCTGTTGACACGTTTGTGTGATAACAAGACTATACAAGACGTACTTCACAAGATGCTCGAAAGGATGTGCTTGCTAGCGTCAGCCTACAATGCTCTCAACAAGGAAATCATAAGGGTACTCCATGAAGACGAGATATCGCTGGAAATGGTCTTGAAATACGCTGAAGAGGAATGTGGCATGTCGCAGTCCAGCCCAACTAAGATAAAGCGTGGGGAGTTCTTTCTGACAGTCATGCTTCTGAAAAAGTTAAGGACACTAGACTTTCACGTTATAGCCCATCACATTGCCCCACGACATGCCGAGCTGACTGCAAACAGAATTCTGCTGCTTGTTGTGGTTTTGGAGGGAGTACTAGACTCGTGTATCTCTAAAAAAACCTATAACGCCAATAACCACCAGTTCTTTCTGATTAAAAAGGGAGATGCTACGAAGTGCACGATAGACACCGCTATTTATCAGGAGGATTGGTATGTCAACACGTGTAGTCGGCTTCTCAAGATCGATGTCGAATACATTCGTAACATAGGACCTGCACTGTTTTCTCTTATAACAGGAGAGCCGTCTGAGATTACGGTTAGAGGCTTTGTGGTTCTAGGATCCGACACACTGATGCTCCTTTCGTACCTCGGCTACGAGCAGGAAACGATAAGGTCGTTCACCGGTAGAGATGTACTGGCGCTGAAGCCAAAAAGTCAGTCGGATGTGAGCAAGATTTGCTGTGGAGGTGTCATCGACGACTCATATATCATGTGTAGGGTTGAGGAAAAAATGCAAGGAAGGAAGGGAGAAACACACGAAGTTATCGTGGTATTTTTCCTGTGTAGTACCTGTGGAGACTTCCGTAGCAATTATCTCAGGAAAACACTTCTATCACTGCTAATCAGGTATTTCAATAGATACGAACCTGACATCGCTTCTTGTATCATGGACAAGAAACAGTGGTTATTCGACAATAAGTGTGGAGTGCGGATATTCAACCCATTCCAGTGTGTGCTAGGCGATGAGACCGGTCTGTCATTGTTCAGTCCAAGACCAAATGACACTTTCTGGGAGCTCGGGGAGAGCCTTGAGAATGTCCCTTTTGCCACGCTCACCCTATACATTACCGAGACTACTGATGAAGTGGTAGCTGCCTTGGAGCGGTACAGAGAGAATGGAATTTGTGTCAGAGTAGTGTACTGCCTAAACTATACAGACAAGTGCTTCTTTGTGTTCAACGAACGAAAAAAGAACAGCATACAGAAGATAATACACCATATAGATTCCATAGAGGTGACAGTAGCCAACCCGACTACAAAAAAAGACAACGGGCTCGCGAGCTTCCTGCACATGATACTTGGGTATCTTAATAACTTCCTGGTATCATTTGATAGTCTGCGAAGAGAGCGCGGCTTATCGCACGAAATGAAGGCTCTTAGGTTTAGGGTTGACGGGAACTGGGTTTCTTTGCTGCACACATCTAACAGGCTCCTGCGAGAGTGGACTAGAATAGCGTCTGGTAAAACTGCAGCCGGCACTTCTCTACTCGCGACGGATGGTAGTCCTGAGACAGCAGCGCAAGACTTTGTGCTCAAATATGATTGCAAGGATGTGCTTGATGAAGCGCTTCTGAAGATGGGTGAAATTACCACAAAAAGATTTAAACTTCGGAACCTAAGACTTACTGTCCAAAAAGATGTGACCGTTTTTCTCTTTAGTACGTCTCATTCTGGCCTTTCGAGCGAAACTTCGACAGTGGAAACTCTGAACGCTACGTTCGAGAAAATCACCTTCAACGTCCACTGTTTTCACTTTCTCATGACCGTTCCCACCAACTTAGTGACATTCAAAGACTGCGAGGCTACGAAAAAAACTGCTGAATTGGTGACGAAAGGAAAAGCCTGGTGTGCAAAAAATCTTCCCCTCCGTTACATTATTTTGTCCGGCGACTGTCCGTGTCACCGCAAATGTTCAAAAGATTGTCCCCGTTGGATCTCTACTATCGAAGTTCTCAAAGAACAGCTCCCAGGAGTAAAGGTACTTAACATGAGCTCACAGAGCTCGCATCAATGTAGGGTATACTACAGTGATTAAACTATAGAAAAACTCTATTTTTGCACTTTCCACGCCGAAAGTTCTCGACGTGCATATAATGCTGTGGGTTATCACTGAGGCATAAGAAGTTGTCCGATGTACCATGCGACAGACAAGCCTAATCTCGAGAAGCGTAGCATTTCTTTTTATTTTATAACTCTTAACCAAATGCTATTTTTGCTGCTGCACGCTGATGAGTGGGAAAAGACACGATGATATTCATATGGTATACACATTGTGCAATAGAAAGGAAGAAGTAATGTAAGATCGGTCGATCGATCTATCATAGTTCCGCATTATGGGAGTAGCTCCGCAGAAGCTTCCAGAGACACTCCAGAATCACTGTAGAACAAGGGCAGTGACGGATTCGACCTTGTAATGGTTTGGCAAGTGCCTCTTGGAGGGGAGCTTGGATCAGGTAGCAATTCGCCCGACGGGGACAGGGAAGCGCCAGCCTCGGCCGGAGGGATACTCAGTCTTTATGGGTTACTGGCCGAGGTGATTCCAATCCGGCGTAAGGTCTTAGCCCCCAAGCTAAGGCCGAGAAGCCGGAAGTCCTCCTAGAACCGAGGCCACGAAGGTATGGTGGCCTTACAGGGGCCGTAGTCAGGAAAAGGGTTTTTAGTGGGTACGAATCCCACATTACCATCACGGGGTCTCTCCCGTGATGAGTCTCTTTGGAAGATTCTCAGTCCCCTGGCAAAAAAAATGAAAAGCACAATTCTCACCAATGAAAAACCGGATATTCTTTGAACACCAATAGCGATGGTATGCTTACTAGCACTATTCTCGATCAGGTTGGTAACATGAAGTACTCAGTAAAGAGTAGAGACTACTACAATCCATCTTGTCTGTATGTCATTAATACTCATAAAGTCATATCTCACAGGCGCAATGCACTAACTGCGCTGATATTCTCCCTTGATCGTGATCATAAGAACTATTCCATCACCATGATAGCCACTGCGACGCTTATATCATCCTCACGTACAACTTTTCAGTAGCGAGACACAAGATAGAGCTAACTAACTAAGCTCATCAAGGATAGAAGGACGGAGAATGAAAGACGTAGTACCCGCAGCATGCATTCTTTGGCTCTCATGAACGAATCAAAGCATACTGTAGTGACCAGCAAGTGCCTTTTTGTTCTCATAGATCAATGAAAGCCTACATGCTGAAACTCTAGTTTCAGAGCCCTAAAAGAAGGGTATTCGCATAGCCCCAACAAGTACAATGGAGACAGATGACCTTTGTGCCCAGCAGGATTTGACAGAAGAGCGGCTGCTAGAAATTCTTGCAGCAAGATACTTTGCCGGACAGATCTACACGAACAGCGGGCTTTTCCTGATATCCATTAACCCGCTCCAGAGGACCGATCTTCTCAGTGAGGCAGCCGCCGCAGTATACAGGAGAGCATCGTTGCAGGATACAAGACCGCACATATTCAGCCTCCTCAACGAGTGCCTTGCAGACTCGGCTGTTCGCGGACAGCAGGCCATCCTTATCACCGGAGACAGCGGAAGCGGAAAGACCGAGACTGCCCGGCACATACTGCGGTATCTAGGGATCGAAGAGGCGGAAGACGCGAATGTGCTTTTAGAAGGGTTCGGGAACGCTAGCACGCCGCTCAACGCAAACTCGTCAAGGTTCGGAAAACTGATACAGCTGGACGGCCGCGTATCTATCGAGGCCTTGCTTCTCGAGCGAAGCCGCGTCACGAGCGCATCGTTTGGGCAGAACTTCCACGTCTTTTACGCTGTTCTTGCCGGTCTTGGGCTTTCATTCTCGAACAGCTACATACGTTTCGATGGGACAAAGTGCAACAGCAGTAGATGCAGGTGTTGTTCTGCAGCTGAGAAGAATGGCTGTGATGACACGCGAAATACGAACACTAATAAAGAAGTGACTATACGCAAAAGAAGGGAGGAGGAGAACGCAGCTGATCCTGAGAAAATGTCGGGAAAGGGATCTGTCGAGATGCTGGAGCGCATAACGAAGAAGACTGATACGTGCAAGAAGAAGTCTATGGAAAAGAGCACCGGTGCAGCCAAAACAGCGGGCACGAGAAATGAAGCGGAGAATCCTAACAGCGCTCACGACACCAGAAGGTGCCCGCACCTTGGAATGTACGAGTCTCTCGTGGCAGCAGCACGTGCCGTGGGCATCGACTGGCAGGCTACAGAGCGGATTCTTCTCGGAATACTGCGGCTCGGAAACTTATACTCGGTGAACGGGGTTCTGGAGCCTTCTGGAGAAGTTGATGGCGTAGGTGCTGACATTGGACTATCAGCAGGGGCACTGGAAGCAGCCCTCACACGGCACACACTAACTATAGCAGGCGAGAAGATAACCAAGATTTATACGCCGCAGGACAGCGCAATGCGTCGCGACGCCCTGGCCAGGCAGTTGTACTCTGCTCTTTTTAGGCACGTTCTTACGAAGATAAACCAGTTCTTAGCCTTAAGACCGATCTCCGTGACAAAGATCAGTATTTTGGACCTTTTCGGCTTCGAAAACTTTGTTCCAGAGACACGTCAAGGAAGTCTTGCTCAGCTCTCGAGCAACGGTCTAGACCAGTTCTGTATCAACTGGTGCAACGAGCGGATCTACGAGAACTTCATGGCCCAGAGCCTGTGTAGGTCAAAGAAGCTTCTTGAGGAAGAGGGCGTTTCTGACAGCAAGTTGGGTGTTGAGATGCCACCGTCCCGCTTAGCTGCGATAGAGGGGCGATGCGGAGTAGCGGATTTGGTCGGCGAAGAGGCGCTTCTTGGGGGCTCAGCCGAGAGCCTGGCTGCAAAGCTCAAGAGCTGTCCCGGGCTCAGAATGCTGCCCAGGAATAGGATGGAGTACGAGCACTATGCAGGCCACGTGATATACGAGCTAGAAGACTTCGTGAAGAAGAGCCGCGAGAAGTGCTCTCTTTGTGACATCTATATGTCCAACAACAGGGAGCTGGACCGTCGTAGTAAGAGACCAGGCGGCGGTGCAGTACACGAAACAGGATACGGGAACGTCTGGGGTTGGCCCAGCAGTGGCAAAGGTAGCGGAGAAGTGGCTATAAGTGGAACGGGGCAAACGGGACTAGATTTGACAGGAATCAAGGCAGACTCTGGTGATTTAGAGGCGACGGGAGGATCGGACGTGCAGCAAAGAGAGCTGCCGAGCAGCAGCTCCCACACGCATTTCATACGGGATGAAGTTCTGTGTCACGCCCCCTCCAACACGGCCAATCTCATCGCAGCATTCCGCCAAGACATGGAGGCTCTGTTCGGAAGGCTGTCCTCGGCTCATATCAGGCACGTGAGGTGCATCAGACCGAACAGACAAAACACACCGGGATGCTTTGACAAGAGTCTAGTGGCCACGCAACTACGCTCCAGCGGTGTACTTCCGGCACTTGAGATGAGCAGGGTGCTCTTTGCCCATTGGCTGTTCGCCGATATTTTCTTGGAAAGGTACCGGTGTCTTGTAAGGTGTGAGGCTGAGAATAAGAAGAAAGACGGTAGCAGACACTCTCTTTCTTCAGCCGATGATGGTAGTCTTGTAGAAGAGGTTCACCAGTTTCTAGAGCACCTAAAAGGAGCCCGTTGCCGCTCATTTCCTTCTTTCAGGCCGATTTTTGAGCCGGCTGGCTCTGTGGCTATTGGTAGGACACGGGTCTTCTTTAGCAACGCTGTGTTCCGAGTACTGGAGCGTGAGCGTCTCCTGGTGCACAGCGAGCAGCTCTTCTACACTCTGTTCCTCTCGGTTCTCACGAAGGCACGGATTTCTGAAGCGCTTCGCCTGGCCGATCAAAAGAAAGAAGACTCTCACTCTGCTCTAGCGGACACTGAGAATGAAGTGGTTGCGATGGCAATGCGGTGTGGAATCACTTCTTTGAACGAAAAGATGGGAGGTGTGGATGTGAATGCAGTAGAAGAGCAAGAAAAAGCCATCGAAGCACCTCTTTGTGGCAGGCTCAGCGGAAAAAAAGACAAGTCACAGGCGAAAAAACCCGCTGATTTTGTTCTTACCCTGCAGCAAGAAAATAATTACAAGCGGCCGAATGACAGTCTTGTGGGCGTGAGCCAGAGAGGAGAAGAGGATGGGAGTGGAGAGAAGAAGTACGTCAGAAGTAGCAGGGCGGAAGATAACAGAAAGTTGAAAGAAGCGAAGAAGATGAGAAGGAGGAGCCAGGCGAGGATTGATGGGGAGGATGGTCTAGAAGAGTCTGATTACTATGAAAGGGTGGTGAGTATAGGAGAGAAGGAAAACAGGGCGGGAGAGTGCGTTGAAGGCCACTCGGCGGAGCTGGATCTCGCCACGTCGCGGTGTAGAGGGTGCGAGGTACTTGCGAGGAAGTACCAGATCCAGTCGCAGCGGCTGCAGAGGGCACAGGCTGCAGAAGAGGAGCTGGCAGCGTGTCGTGCCAGGCTCCGGGCGTATGAGACTGCAGCAAAGGAGTCATCGGACGAGCGTGTCGAGAATCTCTCCGTGAGCAACATCTTTGGGTGCCTTATCCAGCTGTACCTCGACTACGCGCCCGGCCTCTCTTCCCAGGACATTCCACGGGATGAGATGCTGAGCCTTGCACATGCTCTGCTCTTCGTCCTCAGCGTGCTCGACGAAGACTCGTATGCTGAGAATGTGATCGCGTGTGTCGACGAGGTTGCAAAGAGGCTGGCAGCGTTCGAGAGGAGCGCACCGAAGGTGGCTTTTGTGCTAGCGAATATCGTGGAAGTCCGAGTTTGTTTGAAGAAGAGGAAGGACAAGGTGCGCAAGGCAGAAAAGAACGCGGCAAAAGATTCTACGAAGCACGAACCAGAGATTAGAGCGGGGGATCGGCATACGAAGGCAGAAGGAAGTGAGATGAGATCATTTTTCGACTTCGTTTCTGTGTTCTCAGGCTTGAAGGATGACGATGATGGCGGGAAAAAGGGTGCTAGTAGTTCTGAGATCCCGAAGGAGATAAAGAACACGGGCAACAGACTTTCTAAAGAAGACAAGGAAGCGGAAGAAAAGGACGGCGCTGTAAGCTCCAGAAATAAAGAAGGCAGTTATGGTAGAGAAAATGAGGATCTTTCTGACAGTGAAAGGGATGAGGGAGACGAGCATGCTGTCAAGGGCCTTTCTGACACCCCGAGCTTTAGTCCAGTCCTCCACAGCCACACAAGGCAGGCGGCACTGACTGACGCAATCGAACAGCTTGATCTGCTGATCTCAACTCTATTCAATCACCTCTGCGTGTTGCTCCGAGGTTCTCTCGATGATCTCATTCCTGCGTCTCTTCTAGAGCACCAACCTCTGAAGTCTTTCAGGGTAAAGGAATCGATATATCGGCGGATCTTCTCTGTGCCCTCTATATCGCGGTATACCTCTGCGCTCAGCTGTGCATACTCCCTGCTGACGTATTTCTGCCTCCCGGATGTCTTTGTCATCAACTCGCTATCATACCTCCTCAGCTACACGGACTTCATCTCGTTCAATGCACTCGTTTCCAAGAAGAATTTTTTGAGTTTTAATAGGTGCATGCAGATCAACAGCAATTTGAACGAGATTGAGAAGTTCTGTAGAGAAGTGGGGTTTGGCGAAGGAGTGTATAACATAGCGTATACCCGGGAGGCGGTCAGGGTGTCTTTGTCGTCTCTCCAGGGCGTGGAGCACGAGGACTCGTTCCTCAGCGCGGCTCAGAGGGCTGCACTCGGTGCCGGTGGAATCGCACGTGGTCCCCTCTTCATCGACGAGCCCTGTCCTGTGGTTCCCAGTGTACGTGGGTTGTACAGCACGATGCGCTTTGTGCAGCCAAAGTTTTTACCTGGGAAGAGTGTCAGGAACCTTATGAGAATTATCGAGTCTACCCGCTGAGATCTGTCAATCACGAATGTCAGAAGGCTAGAAATAGCACTACTATACCTTGGCAAGTATGCGTGGAGTTGCAGAAACCAAGAGTGTCTTTGAGGCAACATTCGAATATCAGTTATCTGTTCGTACATCTTTCAGCCAGGTTTTTTGGAGAAAGGGCAGGCGTGAAACTTCCATGTATGTTGCTGAAGAAAAGAAGGGTCAGAGGTTACAGCAGAGGAAGAGTGAATCTATAACACTGATTAAACCTATTTATTTTCTATAAACTAGTCGTTTGCTACCTGGAACCTTATTACCCTTATACGGAACAGAAGCAATAGCTTATATTAATATCATTAACTGCCGTGATATCTATCATTGATCTGTCAACGGTGAGTATTTATACACAATAAGCAATGAATCATACTTCCTCGAGTTAGGGATTGAAAGGTGTGAATTATCATAATGCATCACACTTTCTATCGTAAGAACTCCTTTATATCTTTCTCATTAGCTTCTTCTCGTAGTAAAGAACAAGACCGCGGTGGGAATTATTGCCTTATAACATATGTGTGGTTCTCTTCAGAGCTGTATTCGCTCTTGGAACCGATGCCACACAAGTATGTATGGCACTTCTTCAGGGCCGCTACTAGGGGAAGAGTTTCTGTGAGCGGAGATTTTAGAGTACCGTCATCGGGTTTGCCGTGATAGTATACTTCAAAGCTTACTTTCCGTGACAAGAAGATGTAACTTTGGGAGAGCGACGCTTGTGAGCTCATCCGAATGTGTTCTTCTTAGTGAAAGCTCCACTGAAAGGGTTCTCTTCCACTCCTTGAGGAAAAACCACAATCAATATGAAAAAAAAGAGTACAAAGGCGTCAAAAACCGTTACCATTTATTCTAAATTATTTCTGGTATTGGTGTTCGAGATACCTTGCATTTGCCAGAAATCATGTTCTGTCTCCTGTCGACTGGTCTTTTTCCTCGGCTGTATTCTTCCCTCTCAACTTCTGGTCGTATGCAAGGAAACCTTCGTCAAGATTCCCGCCTCCGTGCTGCTTAAGCGTGTACTCTATCGCAAGAAGAACATCCAAAAGAATAGAAACGATTACCTGGAAGAAACAGCTAAGCTTGTTCCTCAGCGGCTCTTCGTGAAGAATGACGTACCAGTCTCTAACAGAAAGCGTGATCAAGATAATGAGGGTGAGGGATACTTTGAGCGAAGGATATGTCTCGGGTATCAGACCAACAAGCAAGAGAAGTATGGTCAGAACCACTAGCATGACGGTTGGAGTGGCAAACTCCTCGTTTTTCATATCCAGGAAATTGGCGAAGAGGAAGAAGGCAAAGGATGCTTTTATGGCACGCAGATAGTGCTCTATCTGGAAGGACTGGTATACAGTATAATCAACGGCCCTTTGAAGTATCGCACACGGCTGGCTCTTTGTCTTGTGTAATAAAAAGTATATGATGAGACTCTTTAGAAATCCCACACCGGCAAGGATTGCAAAAGGCTTTGCGAATGGTGGATTGTGCAGAGCAGAGCGAAGAATACAGTACATGTAAATGAAGATCATAAATAACACATTTGAGGCTCTGTTCATTACAGTGACCCAGATCGTCACGAATAAAGTATACGTCTCACAAACCATGAACTCTACAACCTCATCGAAAAAGTCTGCAGTAAAGTCGTTGAACAGAGTTTTGGAGAGCCTGCCAAACATCACTGCGGCTATGGTGCTTGTGATAGTCGCGCAGACTCCCATTATGACCAGGTAGGTGACTTCCCGACAGGTGGGCCCGTAATGGTGCTCTGGAACTACGAAGTAGTACATGGAATCAAGCTGGGAACAATTTTAAATTTATGTTTATTTTTACTATGTTTATTTATTTACACAATCATTTTTGATGAAAATTGTATCTACGATTGTGTAAAGTTGAGAGCTCTGAAAGGGTGCAAGTCTGAGATCAACTCTGATCATGGTAGCACAATATTTTTCCACAATCAAAGAAGTGGGCTGTTTAGAATCATTTACATATTAAGCCTTGTATTCCAATAGCGAGTGTAGCTTTGACGTCGCAAAAATTTTCGAGTATAGTTTCATTTTGACAGGTTGACAGGCCCACTCAAAATTAGATTTATGGTTGATGGAAATCATTTGTTATGTTTTAGACATTCTATTTCTCCATTTACTCCTTACATTGTTGGTCGTGCGCTGTGAAAGCTTTTCTGGCATCCTATTTTTTCGAGTAAATTTTTATGTATCGTGGCGGCGTGTGTAAAGAAAACACGTGTACAGCAAGTATGTCTCGATTTAAGACTGAAGCTAAAGAATATATTGGACGGTGGAATTCTATGTCATGTTTTAAGGCTATTTTTGCCGTGGCCGTCTTTCTATGGATGAAACTTATAAAATCAAGAAGGAGGCTAGGAAGAAGTAGTCTGGTCACATGTATACCATTCTGTCTTACAGACATGTCAGGGAAGAATGATAGCACATTCTCAAGTACATTATGCGATGCCATAAGATCATCTGACACCCATCGAAGTGCACGACCGTATGGTCAAGACAGCAGTGTAGGCTTTGTGACTAGCACTTACTATCTGTGAATCAAAAAACGACTGTAATGGTAAATGGTACAATTCGAGATTAACATTCCTTATTCAATCATAACAGTGCGCAAGCGTAATAACGGATAAGGCTCATGGGAAGCCATTTTAATACAACCTTTGGACCTAATGAGCTGATGAGTAAAATTTCTCAGGGATCAGGTTAAGCTATTGTTTTTTTTTGAGAAATTGCTTGTAATAAAAAATATAAGGAAGATAAGATGAGAGGATGGGTTTATCTAGCTTTAATAAGCTAACCGACACTATGTCAATTCTAGGACCCAAAAATGAGACCATTGAACATGGTATTATTCTTATTTACATATTAGCTGCTCGTTGCTTGATTTCTAATCCGGAAAGCGACACAGAACTTATGTACATTGGATTTCTCGGGATCAGCAAATAAGCTAACGAAAAAAATTGCGTAGATCAGATATTATGTACAGTTATTCTCCTATATACTGGCAAGCAGAAACTAGGTATGTACGAAGAGAGAAGCCCTTCTAGTATGTATTGAAGAAGATGAGTCAGAGACACATGTAAAAGTGCTTTGATACCTTATATACTGCTAATACATTCTTCCAATCGTACAATCGTGTTTACAAGCACCCATCATTCTTTTCACTATATTCATTCAACGGAACATATATTGATCTCTGGCTATCACAAGTATGCGCAGGTGTTGGTATTTCACCTGGCGTCGTAACATACATACAGAAGCCGCTGTGTAGGAACAGATATGCTTGAAGGGAAGATAGCTTTCCTTCGATCGGCAGAGAGAAACCGGATAGTTGAGAGAGATGAATGCAAGCTGACAAGATCGAGCTATAACGGGTGCTAGGAGCGACGGTCAGAAGGAGAAGGTACTGTAGTTTCACGACGGCTCATGCGACACTAGGCCTTCTATTACATTTATCTTAGCAGTTTAGCCGAGCTCACCATATGGATAAGCCTAATAAAGTCGAATGCCCTTACATCATCGAAAGAAGCTGGGATAGCGGCTCGAGAGCTTGCACATTGTACCATACCATACACCACATAGTTGTATGTCCCGGATCTGAATAGAAACCTTCAGATAAGACGTGAAAAATTTATTGAAGCTGGCCGCAATCAGAGATCACAATTCTCTTAGACGTCCTTCCAGACTGGGAACCCAAGGACTCGACCTTTTTAACGACGTCCATTCCCTCGATAACACTACCAAAGACTACGTGCTTACCATCCAGCCAGGACGTCTTTGCCGTAGTTATGAAGAATTGGGAGCCGTTCGTATTAGGACCTGCGTTCGCCATGCTAAGAATCCCAGGCCCGGTGTGAGAAAGCTTGAAGTTCTCGTCCTGGAATCTATCTCCGTATATAGACTTGCCGCCAGTACCGTTATGGTTGGTGAAGTCACCGCCCTGGATCATAAATTGCGGAATGACTCTGTGGAAGATCGAGCCTTTGTACCCAAAACCTTTCTCGCCAGTGCAAAGGGCACGGAAGTTCTCGGCAGTAATTGGAACTACATCACCTCGTAATTCCATAGTTATTCTTCCAAGAGGCTCGTTATCTGCAGATATATCAAAGTAAACTCTCGTTTTGTTCGCAGGCGCAGACATGGGTGCTGCCGAGAAAAAAAAAATGAGTTCGGGAGTGGAGCAGGAGGGAAGAATCTAACAGCACACTGTGTAAACGGAGGATATAAGGGATGAACTGTAAACAACTGACTGCTTAAACTCAAGTAAAAAAGTGAATGTTTCGCGGAATCCTCTCGCCTATTGGAGGCCTTGGAGTAGCTAGGACGAATGCTATTACGTATTGAATAATTAAGACCACTAATTTGCTCTTTCTTAGTAGATGTAGAGTTTGACCACGGGTGATGCTCTTCCTTCCTCTTCTTCGACCTTTTTGCAAGAGAAGAAATAAACTTTTGCTGGCCGAAATAGTGTTTCGTATCCTCGATAGCAATGGCACTGTTCTGGTCTATGATTAGTTAGGATGTATAGCGGCAAGCAAGACATACATACGATATAAGGGACAATCATGAGGTCTTGGAGCGCAAGAAAACTAGAAAGTAGTAGCTCAGTATGCTATAGTCTCAGATAGGAAACGAACTAAAAGCACAAAGAGTAAGTTATTGCTATATGCACTCTCCGTTGGTTTCATAACTGAAATAACCAGTGAGATTTCATGATTCCTCAGGGCGTATATAACGGTGAAGTATAGGAAGTAAGTAGTCCATGTGAAGGGAGCGAAGGGCTATTGGAAGACACAGACCATCGAGCCTGGGTAGCAAGCTAACTCTCACGCTAAGAAGTTTTTGCACTATTAAAGCAAAAAGACACTAGAGAAATTTTCCATAAAGAAGTAGCAAGAAGAGACCTTTTGCTTTTTCTCTCCGGCAATCTTCCCTCAACCATCCTATCATGCCTATTTATGTCCGATAACCCATATGACTTTGGCTGGACACGCCTTACCATTTATAAGCTTGAAACCGATATCAGAGTCATGGTGTAAACAGTAGACCTGAAAATACACTTTTTTTATGTAGAATCATTGACACATCACAAATATTTGATGACATGGAAAGGCACTTGTGGTTATCAGGTTGGTATTGTTTACCTTCTAGATAGAACACTACAGCATCGTAAGAATCGTATAAGTGCTTTGAGACCTTCGTCTATGTAAGAAACAGTAAATCGCTTTTCGAGAAAGGATACTAGGGTCTGAGTTTTGCAGTGTTAAGAGAGGCGATAGATAGTTACTAATACTAGTCTAATCTATAGATGGACCGAGTATAATGACCGACGATTGTCTAGCTTAAAAGCGCCTCCAAAACTTTACTTGGACCCTGACACTTCTACTCTCCCAAACTCTGAGAAACGTTCTTCTTTAAGCTCTCTATACCCAATAGACATTTCCTGACGCCTTACTTTGTGATTATCGTTCACCTCTATATAACTTCTAGACTATAATGACTACCGCAGTATTTGATGCGATAGACAAGAGTATAGTAACCTTAAACACCCAGTTCAGATTTCTATGGCGCTTTATACATTGATTTACTTTATTATTATTTCTTCAGCCTTTCTGTTGTAAATAAGAAGATTTGCCAGGTGCCGCATACTGCTACTCGACTGAACAATCTGAATCTACTGAATGTGGGACTTTCAGTAGATTCATAGAAAAATGCCGTGGACACGAACCTACACAACAACGCGTGCCACCTCAGTATCTTCTGTCGGCTGGTAAAGACGTGTTTGTGTGGCACAGTTGGTTTATCGATGCTGGTTCTAAGACACGTTCTCTTGATAATATCACCAGCTGATCACAACGATTCTCTAGGTTATTGACTAGGACTCCTCTATCTTACTGATCTCAACTTTCAGTCTCCGCCTGCAATAGACGATGGCCGCCTCCAAGTCCTCGTTGTCTTCGAGCAGAATGGCCTGTCCCTTGTGCAATACGCTGAAGCTGAAGAGAGAAAAAGTGTCTAGTGATATGGTATCTGAGCCGTAGGCAGGATAAAAGAACTTTGCAATCCTCTTGATTATCCTGGACCTGAACTCCGAAAAGTCTGTGGATTCTATTGGCACAAAGAAGCTCTTCTCGCCAAGTTGTACAAGGGCAGATGCGCGGCACGAGATACCTAGCTCTCTATCGGTCCGGCTGAACATTCTTTGTATTTCCTTGATTTCCGAGAGTGTACAAGGTATGCGGATGAAGGTACGGTCCTTGAACACGATCTTTAGACTAGACATGCTCGACTTCAGCTTGTAGATGTCAGAATAGCAGATCGTTTCCGTAAAGTCCTGGTTACGGGCATCTGTGACCGTAAAATAACCCTTAAAAAAAGCGACGTCGTACGTCCCACTTCTATTTTTGTATTTAAACGAGTGAGTAATTACGATCCGAGAGTCCTCACTCATAGCTATCCTTGCCTTCGGAAATTTTATCTCCGTTTTGAAAGTGTTTCAGGAGCCTCGCCGCAGCTGCTACAATGTGCGTGTATTTTTAAAGATGAGCTCTCTGAAATGGAATCTGATAATGATCATAAGATTGCTTTTCTTCAATATGCTCCAGATATTTCGCTTAATGTGTAGGCATATAGATGATGAAAAAAAATCATGATATAGGGTCGTTTTAGATCATGGCATCTCGACATTTCTAGAGATTCTAAAACAATTAAACACAAATTTATAGGTCTCCTACAAGCAACAGTTTCTGGCTTTCATATACTCGACTATCCCTACACTTTTACTGTTTCAAATTCGATTAGACCAACCGGAATAAAAGTAAGCGCTTCTCTTCTTCAAGACAGACATGAAAAAGGAAAAGGAAAAGGTGGATACAGAGTATGTACATTATACATACCACCGTCATTATTGGAAAGAACATAGACAACGACGTGGGAAATAACAGAATGAAAATGCTTAATCACTGAAAATCACAAAAAGCAAGATTTTCGATAAGAGCTATCACCTGGAATAGATTCCGCTGGCTGATCTCTAGTTGCAATTAATATGCTAGCAAGTACGCATCACCATATAATACTACGATTTACCTACTATAACCTACTGCTGCAAGAAAAGGCCCTTGCTCCTGTTCAGTAACACTGGACTATATTTTCCGTTGTGAATCGCAGGTACTTTAGAGCCTTATGTCTCTATCAGCGGCCATTAAATCACTGCCTGACACAAAACGAATGTTTCTGAGCTCAGTCACTTGACTGTCGGAGACTCTATCAGTACATCAAGGGATACGGAAGAAGTGCTGCAGGCCATGAGCGATAACTTGGGAGTGGGAATAGTATCTCGAGTATCGGATGGACAGAAATGCTGGGTTTCAGTGCACACTTAGTCAATATTACTCATGCCAAAGGCCTAAACCTTTTATCGATTCCTACACTTGACACAACATGTGCGAGCTATGGCATGCCCCTTTTATCTGAGTGTGGCTTGCAGATTTTTTGTTCCCTCCAAATATCCCCGGCAAAAAAATATAGGAAAGACTCGAAAGGATGCTATGGAAAAACATGACGACATCCGGAAATTTCTAGAGTCCCCCAGGTCACTTGAACCCGTCTCAGAAGACGATGTAGAATACCTCAAGAGCAGCATACAACAGGACGTGCTTACACCTGAGGCATTTTCTGACAAGAATCTTGATCCTAAGCAAAAGCGTACAGGCGAAAAAAGGAGAGCCACAGGCTGTTCCAAGGGTAAAGCCAAGAGAAGAAGGCAGAGTAGTATACCCAGGGTATACTGTCACAACGTGTATGAACAAAAGGACCTGTCAAAGCTCACGAATAGGCAGCGTGTAATGGCGCTTAAGTTCCGAGCAAACGTGAACAAGGCCTCCTCTCTGTTTCTGGCTGTCAATAATATAGGATATTCTGATAACAGGGATGTAAATGGGGCCAGTAACAGATTGTATACACGAGAAAACAAATGGATCCAGAGAGAAGGCGCTGTCCCTGGAGAGAAATGTCTTGTAAGTAACAATGACGGAGCTAATTGTACTGTAGTCAGGCTTCCTTTTGTTACAGCGGTATCATGTACCAAATGTTCTTCTGCAGCAAAGGATGTTCTTGAGTTCGCTAACTGGCTCATGGCTAGCCATGATTGCAAGGTTCTAACTGAGATCAGGGCTGTCCGGGACAGTATAGCGTTTATTGTGGGTAAGGAGGAGTGTATCTGCCGCTGTGAGTCTGTATACTACTATGAGCTGACCAGACTAGGTGAGTATGACCAGTGTAGGTGTAAGATGAGGTGAGGTACATTTCTTTCACAAATATCGATGTGATAGACTGTTCTTTATAGGTGAAAAGGAGGCGTTGTCATTTGAAGAATATTAAAAAATACTTTATTGCAGAAAGTGAGTACTTACGTTTGCTATCAGAATACAACACGCTGTCTCACCCATCTTGTTTTCTAGGTTTGGAAAGATACTTTTTCGTAATGCGAGATGACATGAGAATGAACGCTGTGCTAGAGCTGAGAGCAAAGCTTGATGAAATACTCAGCATCTTTTAGCCACTTCACGGCATCCGTAAAGCTTTTTTTCTCTACCGAGGCGTAGGTTATCCGTCATTTTTTTGACTATGTGATTCGCGGTCAATGAACAGGATTTCCTTTACTTGGTAGGTAGAAAACCCTCATTATAGCCTCTTCGTTCATATAATCTATCACAAGGAAATCTTTGCTGACTAGACTATTATAGTGTTCAAATGTCTTATTGTGATGTTTGACAGCAAAAAAAAAACGTACGTGGGCTGTTATTATGGGGAGTTTGAAACGATAAAGGTGAAACACTCGTACCATCAAGTGCTGAAATATGAAACAAGACATAAAAACTGAAAATTCAGGTAAACACAAGATGGGAGATGAGGATCTGATGACTGCCAACAAGAGCAATAACATTACAGCGACGGTCCTAATGAGCATGGTTCTTCTGACGATGCTGAGGAGGTGTTTGATTTCTGATAAGCCGAAGGCTAATCCTCTGAGAGGCGGCTTCAGGTTGATAGCGCTCTGGATGGTGAATGGTTCAGCACTGGCCTTTCTTATCTACCTTGGATCACTCGCTTATCTTACAGATGAAAATACTCCCAGGAGGTCTGCCATAGAACTCATAAGACAATTCTCTGTGGCAAAAGCAGTCAAGATAGGCAGGCATGTCTTCGATCTGTCTCAGATCATGATTGCTGCACTCTGGATCGCCGAAGGTCTTCTGATTTCGGGCGTATTAATCGCAGTGACAACCGGAACGGCAATGAGGGATCAAAGTGACATAAGGATGCTTTTGAGATGCTCCGTGAACGTTATTCCAAAACTATGGGCTGTTATGCGACTCTTCTTTATCTCGTATCTTTTTATCAAAAAGGAAAAAGTCTATGATGATATTATGATTTTCATGATAGAGATGATAAGCATATTCGAGTGTGTTCTTGCGAGCACGATCCTACTCGTTTTGTCTGTAAAGGACGCTGAGACAACCTCGAAGGAAAGATCTAATTCTAGAAAAACTCTGCTCTACACTCTTCTCTTCTTTTGTTCTTTCAAGTACGGAGTTAATCTTATTAGCTTTCCGTTCAAGATCACCGACCTGTACTTAGAGGTGCTGATGGCGTTGCAGTTTGGGACACAGCTCGGACTGTATGTTTCCCTGTCGAACTACCTCTGTCCCCTGAGGGAGACCGTAGAAAAGGCAGCTGAAGAAAACACCTTTGAGGACATGAACATGAATGGGTATACCTGTAGCATACAGGAGCAGGATTACAATGAGATCCCATTAATCTCGCCACACGTTGAGTTCGACAATAGCAGTGCCATTGTGAAACGCAATTAAATGAGCAGTGAAAGAAATAGATCATTTTTCTGTTAATGATACTCGAAACATGTTTTTGATCGGGTAAAAATTGTGCTTAACTACTGTAAAATACCCGAAATGAAATAGTGTCAGATCGTAAGGTACAGAGTCACATCTATATGTTTGTGTGTTACTTGTACCGCAAAAGGTGGAAGCAACGGTTCATATAGACAACCCATGGGTAGATGTCAAGGCCTTTATGAACAGGGTCAAGATTAACACTAATCATTGGAGCTCAAAACCACATCCAGTATCATTCTTATAAGTAACCTTTTAATCAAATGAATAGGCATAGTATCTCTAATCTTCCACATATTACAAAAGTTAAGTGATCTCTTCAAATAGATAGCGACCGCTAACTAAATGCCCGGTAACCTGAATGGTAAACAATTTTTCAGCGACTCGTGATGGGTATCACCTGATAGAAGACTAAATGAGTATCATAAAAATCACACTTAGGCAAGTCGAGTATTAAACAAAAAATCGTGAATCAATTAATAACCATGCACTCTCAAAAAGTATAAAACCCGGAAACGGCTAATTTACACATCGTTGCTGCCAAAATTCGAATAGTCCATCATAGTAACCTTTAAGGTAGTGTCAAGACTGACCCTTAGGGTCTGTTCTCGATCTAGCCCTTGTAAACTTCGACACTGAATTGCAGCATATATAACATCCCTACGATAGATCCTATTTTTAATGACGACTTGGAACTTATAGTATAAGAACAGATGATACAAGTAGCCAGATCACGAATCATGGCCTTAGACTGCCAGAATGCATTTAAGAAAGAGCACAGCCAGATTCTCACGCTATCCCTGTGCTCTTCTACCATCTGGTGCCTTGAAAGACTGGGAGCGTAGAGTAACGGGACTTTTGAAAAACTCCATTAAAGAAGACCTTTACGGCTTGTTTGAATAGAAGATCAAATAATACCTTATAATCTGTTTTCTTAGAGGTATGTTCGAATGCACGCTCTCCATGCATCACACGGAAGCTGCTTCTTCGGACAACAATCTCCACACTCTCGAGCTTTTTCATCTCCTTCTTGGCAAAGTATGTCGTAAGAGCAACCACGAACTCCTCCGTCAAACAAACACTCTCAAGCACAAGTATACTCGATTTCACCAAGCTCAGGGTATGAGCATCTTCTGATGTCAGCTTCTTTTCAAAGAAGTAGCATGAGGTCTCGGGCAGGGCTTTGAAGCCGTGGTATCTGTCAGAGACGTACTTGATCCAGAAATTTCCTTCAGTAAAAAACAGTATGACTTTCTTAACTTGACACACAGAAAAGAACATCCTGGAAAGATCACGGGACCAGGTTAAGAAGTTCGGGAGTACTTTCAAGGGGAAAAAACGAAATAGTCTCATGACGCGAGAATCATACCTTGAGATGTTTGCTATCGGAGAACTGCATGTCCTCTTTAGCCTCCATGCCTGGTTGTAGGAAAAGTTTAGGATAATAGACTCAAGCTTCGCCGCGAGGTCTTTTTTTACCATCTTCTCCAACAAGCTTTTCAATATCACTTCTTCGCTGTTTCTTTCTGAGGATGAGACATCGACGACGATACTGAAAGGCGCTCTCATTTCCTCGATTAACATCCAGGTGCCCTCTATTTCTCCGTTACCCTCAGGTAAAAATAGAGTGACACTTCCCTGCTGATTCTGAAACAGCTCCTGGACAAGCCCGATGTTGTCGGTTAGAATGTTTTTGACCGTGATATCAAGCTTCTTGCCCACTAGTTTTCTTAGAGAGTAAATAATAGGCTTGGTTATGTAGGATAGATAGAGGGAAGCATTCCGAATTGGGATGCGATCTAGGAACATGCATGCGCTTTTCGAGCGGTCCAGTTCAAGCAACTCATTGTAACTACCAGCGGAAAAATAATCCTCTATAGGAAGGCTAGAGATTCTACAGCAGTAATCTGTGTTGACTACCCTGAGTACTAAAGTTTTCACTTCTAAGCCTCTCAGAATCTCGATCAAAATACTCCAATGAAGGCGTTCTGTCATCACCGTCTCGCTTCTCTCGCTTTTGCTGTTCCCTGGCTCACTTCTATAGGCAGTATAGTCTATCAGGAACTCAAGAACATCGGCTGGTGCTGTATCGTCCCTTTCACCATCTACATAAGTGTCCCAGGCATTGTGATGTCTCAAAGGGAAATTTTTTCGGCGAAAATGAGAAGGATCAGGGTATTCAAGGTTGATGGTCCGAGGATTAGCAGGAATATCACATACCTTCAATCCCATCGAAGCGAAGAGCTTATCAAGGACCTCCCAACTGATGGTCGTCAGATCAAGTCTTCTGGTACAAACCTCAAACATGTAGGCTATGACCTCCTCATACCCCTCATACTCAGTATGAAGATGGGGAAACATCCAGAAAAAGATGTTAGCGAGACACGGACAGATTCCAAGGTTGAAGGACTTCATACTGCCACTCAGGGCCTTGTCGTCTTGAGAATCTCCAGGTTCCCTTTCATCTGTCGCACCGGGCGATTTCTCGCTTGAAAAAGTATTTTGGCTCTTATCTACATCTCCCAAATCCATTATAGTTCCTTCATCACACTTATGTGTGGATGCGGCGACACATACTAGTACTGTTATGATGTTTTGATGAAAACCTTCCTTCAAGTCGCAAGGAACGTTCTCTTGTAAGTGCCTATATTCCGTTTCCAGTACTCTCACATAGAAATCTCTGGCTGCTGTTTCTAACTGCTTCTCATGTTCTTTCCTAGACTCACGGTCGGATATATCGCTGTATTCGCTCTTTACACTATTAGCTCGGCTAATACACGAATCTCTTCTTCGGTACTTCATATCACGGTAGTGTGAGAATGATTCTCCTACTCTCCAACACCAGTCCTTTTTGTAACCCTGAAAAATATCATCATATATCCCGCAGGGCCTCTCCACAACCTCATCTACTATGCTCTTTACTCTGCGAGACCTTAACACCGCATAGACCATCTCCAAATCTCTTGTGTCATAATCTGCTGTCACAGGTAAAGGTGAGGGGGCATCTAACGGGACAGTAGCACCAGAAGTTGAGGCGCTAGCAACTGCATCGAACGATGAGGCAGACACTATTTTGTTTTGGGTGATAAGTAGGGCATATATGGTATGGTTCATTATTATCGTTTTCAGGTTCAATCCAAACATGTAATATGGGGTCAAATAGTGCGAAAAAAATGCAAGAGAAGAAGAAGAGCTGAATGTTCCACAGTCTCATGTTGGGTCGTTCTTCTATGTTCCCATGTCTGCCTATTCTCAGAGCGCATAGTATCAAATGTCCTTAGTCTTTCACTGAGGCACTGAAAGACTGTTCAAGAGCGAGTTGCCATAACTTCCACTTCTAAGTACCCAGGAAAAAATACACATAATTGCCATAGCTATAACTGGTGTGTTGATACACTCTACTTTTTCCATACACAGCACACTTCATCATAGCTCCCTATAAAGCACTGGGCTCTGCTTCCTTTGACCGTCATAATGTGGCGGATTACTTTTTAATGAACTGTGGCAGAACTTTTTTTTAGGTGAGATAAAATCTTTAAATGAGAATCATCAAGGGAGGGACTCCGTGACGGTACTGTGGGATTTGTACCCGCTAAAGACCCTCCCCTGGACCACGGCCCCTGTAGGGCCACCATACACCATACCTTCGTGGCCTCGGTTTTTGGACTGTGGTAGAACATGAAGGGCGTGCGTAAGATGAGAGTCACAGATATTGACTAGGTGGTGTGACAAGGCCAATTTCTGGAGATATGAGCGTATTACAGAGTGTGTCCTCCGTATTATTCCATTACTTCAATACGGTAACGGTATCAATAACGAGATCGCCTCCCTTTATTTATATTTTTGCTGCTTCTGAACCATAATTATGGAGTTTCAGGAATATCTGCCAGTGATCTAAGTGGCTAGTGTCTTATATCTGAAATAAATGTACTAGATGGTAGTACGGTCCACTTAAAGGCTATGAAAGACTCTGCTATTCTCGCTGATTGACAAAATCCGTAAAAAATGGAAAAAGAGAAATTACGAGCGGCAGCCACTGGAGCATTCTGGGCTAGTTAGTTAGCTGACATGAAAAATACCGGTGTTCAGGCAAAAGGAATGTTTGGATTACGTACTGTTAGGGTAGAATACCCTATAGAGCTCTATCAGGGAAAATAAGATGGTGCGTGCTTTCAAGATTCTCCATGTTTCGTAAATGTTTGAAATACACAAGCCTACACACCTGTAACCTTTATGATCAGTATAACAAACTAAACCATTTATTCACCTTCTTGTTTCGCATAGTAGTCACGAAGAAATGCCTGCACCTCCTTCTTCTTCCTTGCCCTAACCTCCACGCTCATAGAACCGTTCTTCTTCTCCCAGGAATTGACAACCCTCAAGTACTCCTTTATAGGCCCATCAACATAAAGCTTTTTCTCGTTTCTCTTGCTGGGAAGCACATCTACAGCTACAAAGTACCTGACCTCGTGGTGTTTCTTGTCTCCGTTCATGAACGCAGTCTCAATAGCAGCCCTTCCCTCAGCATTCTTCGCTGCAAGGCCCTGCTCGCCATGATTTTCCTGATCCAATTTATTAGTATTACAGGCTGACTTCTCATCACATAGAGCCACTTTCATCCTCTTGCGCTTGTCATCACTATCCTCTAATCTCTCCTCGCCCGCTGATCTCCTTACCTTTGAAGCGTTTCCGCCATCACTTTTTCCCGTATTATATCTAGCATTGTTCTTTGTCTGATCACCCAATGGAGGGTTCGGACATTGGGAGCAGCTCTGGTTGTAAAAGACAGAAAACAACCCACGCAGAGCGCCAATGTCCTTCTGAGGTTTGTGCAGTGGCAGAAACTGCCCAGCCTGCGGCCACGCCTGCCGCACATCTGTCCTCCCCTGCTGTCTCCTTCGAGACGGTTCTCGCCAGTGTCGACGGGTCTGAGCTCGACTGGCCGAGGAACGTCCTCAAGGCTGTTGCCGTGAGATTCCGAAGGATGCCGCGGGGTGGATGGAGAAAGACCTATGCAGAATTCTGCAGAAGGTTTGGTGTGTCCGTGTCCGAGGTGGAGTTCGTTCGGCGGGCTAGGCGCGCTCTGGTCGACAGATCAGGTCGCCTTAGACCAATGAGATGGCTCGCAGATGAAGCCAGGGTGTCCGAAGCAGCAGGGCCAGAAGCTGTGGAGGACATGCAGTTGCTTTGCGAGGCCCGACTGCAGACGAAGATACGGGATATCTTCAGCGAGCAGCTTGCTGCTATCGAGAAGATTCCTGTTGAGTCTGTAGAAAGGACTAGGAAGTTGTACTCTGGTCAGCGAGATGAGATCACACTTGAGGTGATTAATAAGACGATAGAGTCTCATCTTGCTGACCACCCGGTTTTAGACATGGAAGGAGTCGCTAGACTCCTGCAGGCCGCCCAGCTGACGTACAAGGCCGCCACCGAGCGGGGCCGGAACCCTAGTGGCTGGAGAGAGAGAGTAGAGCAGAAAATTGAGAAAGACATGCTCTCCAGCCGCCTCTTGTCTCAGCATCGTACCGGGCAACCTCTGTTGCCCGAGGACCTTAAGCGGGTCAGAGGGCTAATGAGGTCTTATGGCCTCAACATCGACTCTGATAGAGACATCGTGATAGCAGTATCACGTCTTGATGAAAGAGTTAATGTAGCCCGAAGACGCCTCGAAGCGTTTGATAGCCGCAAGGCTAGCTTCCTTGCTAACAGGAACTTCGAGGTAAACCGCTCTCAGTTCTATCGCTCACTGAGTGATAAGAAACAGGTCAAGCACGATGTGCCTGAGACGGAGGTTAGGGGTTTCTGGTCCGCGATGTGGGAACCTCGTGAGAAGCCGGAGGAGATCGCTTCCTTTGACGAGTATCTTCTCGATTACTCCTCTGGCTCTCTTCCTAGTAAAGCGTTTCTTTCCTACGACGAGTTCGTAGATGTGATTTCTCGTTTGCCGGCTTGGAAAGCACCTGGTGTTGACGGCGTGTATAATTTCTTTATCACGCGCATGACCGCCGTCCACCGGGTGCTTTATCAAGTGATCCAAAAAGCGTGTCTGTTCGGGTACAGCCAACCCGACTGGCTCTACCTCGGGATCACGTACTTGATCCCGAAAGGGATCCCCACACAGGGTAAGGACTTCAGGCCGATCACCTGTATGTCTAACCTGTATAAGCTGACGACAAAGTGCGTGACATTATTGTTACGTGAAATTGTCGAGCTTCGTGGGCTCCTGGCAGAGAACCAGCTTGGTACTGTCAGGAAGGTACAGGGTGCCAAGGAGCAAGCACTCATCAATCTTGCACTATGTAGGAGCTCTGGCAACAAGCTCAAGACTACATGGATTGATGTGAAGAAGGCCTTCGACTCGGTTGATCACGAGTACCTTCTTGCTTGCATCCAAAAGCTTGATCTTCCATCCTGGATGACAAGCTTCCTTGGCACCCTAGTTTCCCGATGGAAGGTAGATGTTAGGGATGGCCGTGCTTCACTCTTCACAAAGAGTGTCAAGCGCGGCATCCTCCAGGGTGACAGTCTCTCTCCGCTCCTCTTTGTGCTTTGCATGGATCCGTTAAGCCGAAAGCTTAACGGTAACTATCCTATTGTTAGTTGCCATGCAAAGAGCAATAGCTTCGGTGTCAACCACCTACTCTTTATTGATGACCTGAAGCTATTCGCAGAGAGTGATGAGACCATGGTGGCTCTGGTCAAAGAGACTAAGAGGTTCATGAGCGCTGTTGGCCTTGACCTGAACAGGGACAAGTCGGCTACAAACGTGAGAGTTTGTGCCGAGGATGCGAGGCTGCTTGAGGGACTTGACGGGTACAAGTACCTCGGCATAGTAGAAGACAGCTCGAGTCGCCTCTCTAGCGACACATTCGAGCAGGTGAGAAAAGAGCTCTTAGCGCGAGTTGAGAGCTTATGCAAGACAAGGTTGTATAGTAAGAATTTATTCAGGGCTATCAACGAGTATGCTATCTCACTCGTCAACTACTATGTCGGAGTCCTCAAGCTAGAGCCAGAAGCATTCGGGAGACTGGACAAAGAGATTCGCGGGGCATTGATAAAACACGGCATTCACAAACAGCCTTCCTGCAAGGAGCGGCTGTATATGCCCCGCAGTCAGTTTGGACGAGGTCTGCATAGCGTCGAGCTCAAGTCTGAGCTCATGCTAGCTAGCCTCTTCTATACGCTCTCGGAATCTAAGAACTCATCGGCAAGGAGAGCAGCCATCCTGAACCAGGAGGAAGAAGACAAGACCCATCTGGCATTGATTATCCCCTACCTAAGGAACAAGTACAAGCTTGAGGGAATGGTAGACACAAAGACAATCAAGAATTCTCAGCAACGCCTGTTAAGTAGCGAGATCATGACTCGTGAACTTCACAAACGGCTACACATGGCGTGTGAGAATGAACTGGTTGATGTGTCAACCTCCTCTGCTTGGTTGAAACACGGGACTATCAGTGCTAGAGAGGAGGCTGCTCTCTGCGCACTACAGGACAGAAACATTTTCATGGGAAAGACCATGAGGTGCCCACATTGCTCAGGAGCGAACAAGACAGTCGATCATCTGGCATCTCGCTGCGACCGACTACTATCACATGAGTACACCGAGAGGCACAATGATGTGCTGAGATCTATACACCTGGCCGTGTGTAGACAATACGGAATCACGAAGAACAGACACATCAGGAAACACTCGGTGCAGCAGGTGATACTCACAGAGGATGTTGAGATCCGCGTTGATACTCGCATCAAGACGAACGTCAAGGTGCAGTACAACCGACCCGACATCGTAGTCTTTGACAAGAAGCGCAGGGAGATCACGATAATTGAGATAGGCATAACAAGCCAGGATCGGCTACATACGGTTGAGACAGAGAAGAAGCGCAAGTATGACTTACTTGCGAACGAGCTAGGGCTAATATACAAGAGCTCAACTAAGATCATACCGTACGTCATGACATGGGACGGCATTGTAACTAAGTACCACAACCGGTATGCGAAGATGCTGGGTATTTCTCCTAACATCCACGCGTACATCCAGTCACGGGTTCTCAGGAAAACGCTTGAGTGCGTGTCCTTCGACCGGCGACGAGGAACCGAAGACTTGGGAGAAACTCTCGGGGAAACGGTGATGGGTGGACAGGTGCTAGTAGGTGATGGCCAGAATGGCATGGCAGGTGAAGCTACTGCAGTTTGACAACAAGGCATGTAAGAGAATATGACCTTCTAATAAATAATTTATTTATTAGTCTGATCACCCGAGCCTGTGGTAGGTGGCCTTGATGGCTCAGCTTTATTAGTAGCAACGTCACACTCTTCTTTCTCTGCTCCTTTCTCAGGAACATCTTCAGGCGCCCGTTCTACCTTGCAGACACCCTCGCCTTCAGCCAGGTCCTTGGTAATAAAACCTTTGGCAAAGGGTATCGCGGCTGCAATCCCGGAAAGTCCCTCCAGCTTTATGGCCAGCATCCGCATCTTGGACTCGATATAGCCCTTCCAAGATATGAAGTCCGTCTCCTCTGCTGCCGCAGACACCTCAATAAACAGCTTGTGCCGCTTGAAGAAATCCGAGTACTCGAAGAGGCTCCTGAGCTGCTGGAGAACTCGCCTTCGTCTTTGCTCAGAATCTCGTGGCCGCGGCTGAACTCAGATACTATGTACATCGAAGTGCTCTGTGTGATGTTGTGAGTGGCGCAACGCGGCGGATATACTGGCGTTATCACCGGCATCTTGTGGTACCTGTCGGAAGGATAGGTCTTCGGGTCCCAGACACGCAGGTTGTACTTCAGATCAGTGACTTCTCTAAGCATAACCGGAGCAGGCCACTTCCAGGTAGCGAATGTCTCGAAAAAACTTGCAGAGTATGTCGTACGAGGACATATTGGGGTAGAGCTGGCAGACCCTTGCCACGCAAATGGAGTATGCGACTCCTCCGAAGTATCCGAAAGACGCCCCGTAGAGAAAGCGCCGCTTGGCCCAGAACCTTCACCGCACGGAGGGCTCCGTGGAAAACCTCTGTATTGGGAACTAGTCTCAGCATCACGTCCGTCACCCTCGAGCCATTGAGACTAATTACACCTTTTTCGTCCATGTTTCGAAGAATCGAATCGTTGAGAAGATTAATGTTATCTTTAATAATTGGAAGATTGAGACGGGCGAATGCGAGGTCTATGGGGATGTCATGGAACCGCATTTCGATAAGAGGGACATATGCATCCTCTATCTTCGAGATGTCGGTGATTGCAGGGTCCGCCTGGAGCCGCTCGTAGAATACGGTGAAAAAGTCTGAAATCTTCACGTGGCGGGGCACCACGCACAGGCGTATCGATGTCGGCACCGCGATCATGGACTCCGAGACGATACGACCCAAAGGTAAATATCTTCCCGCCATAATTCGTAGAGTCGCCATCGGGAGCGAGATCGTTCACAACTTTTCAGCAGGCGGTCGAGCTTTCCGAGGACTCTCTCACGCGTCTTGGCCGACTTCTCCGACTCAAAAAAACCCGACATTTCCAGTAGCTGGCGAGCTCCTTGCTCCGGAGAACGGCTTCTGGAGTTGACTCCTTGAGAGTCGCAGGACCCGTTACCCCGTGGCAGTCCTTGAGCATGGGCAGGAGTTCGAAAATAATTATAAAGGAGGCCGACTCCAAGAGAAAAAGAGGGATAGGGAAGACTGAACAGGACTATGGAGAAGAAGCACCGGGATCTTTGCCACCCTTACGTAATCTACGCGAAAATACTGCTAAACTCGAAAAAGAGATCTGATATGGTCTACTGTGCCAATTTCCTTATCATTCTTAAACAACAAATAAGGATGAGACACTGATGTTTGATGGCGCAAATGTTCTGAAAAAAGGGGTTTGGGAAGTAGATGATACGGCACAGTTCGTAGAGTGTTGTACTTGGACGAGAATAGCAGCACTTCAATACAGGAAACATTGATATGACTCCCACGACATGGATTGGGTGAAACCTAGTGCTTATATGTAGAAGTAGGAGGCGGAGAAAATTTTCCGAAAGGAGATAAAAAGCACGGTAGAAAGTAGATCACATCCGTACGGCACCTAAAAACTGATGTCCATAGTTTATCGGTATATCTGGTGTAAATGAGTTAGTAAGGTAACTTTGTAAATAATCTTATCTATGATTTGAGATATCTGCGTTTTTTTGCCATTGGTCTTGATCATATTCTACAAATTGTGTAGAAACATACAATCATGATCTTGAGAAGGTGTACTATATCATTACTGTTGTCCTAATAATTCTTTTCTGATGTTGCTCTTTGCACGAATAAACTCGACGCCTCCTCCTCTTTGACATGCTTAGGATCCATGAAGTATCCATTAGTGTACTTCAGATGATATGATATGAAAGATCTCTGATTGAGTGAAACAATCTTGCATGCATGCACCAGAGGCGCTATATCCACTTCATTTTCCATTTCTCACTAAGCGGATCATGTATCCTCCATGGCAATGGCAATGAACGGACGAAACGAATATTAGCTTTCTATTTACTCGCCGAAAATACTTTGAGCCATAAAAAAACGCTACTAAGACACTACATATCAAAAGCTCTCGTTATCTCTGTCTTACTTCGCACACCTCTCCTTTTCAAGCTGACCATCAAGTACTTTGCTGAACTTGTATCTCCTAAGCAAACCTTCACATTCTTATTAGGGGATCTAATATGAGATTGGAGAGATGGTTGGGTACAACGAAAAAACACAAGGCATAATGATTGGTAGTGTTCCCCTTTTACATCTTTTTTTAGCTTGTTCGCGAGGACCCCAATGAAGAAATCATGGAAGGAGACTATCCTCAAGCTTGCAATATGTTTTCTCTTTAGCCACATTATCCTGAGTGTAAATTAATCCTACACGCAGCGCTAATACAAGGCTTATGCCTCTTTGCCTCTACCAAAAATAAAGTCAGATCATATATACTCCGCATGCGTTTAGTAATCGTGGTCAGAACATCTTCGTATCTGTAAATCTGTAAGATTTATAGCTCATACTACTTGGAGATAAGTAGTGGTTTTGGGCCATCACTGGAAGCAAATTAGACCTATCTTGTCTGAGGTATAATTGTGAGTGATGATGAGGAAGAACTTCGAAGAATTTTTAACTATTTTCAGAGCACCGTCGCTTTATATTCAGGCTGTTCACCATGCTGTATATACGCGCAAAAGAAAAAAAGCACTGTCACGGCGCATGCCTTAACAACCATCATCGTCTTCACTATCCCCCTTGTGAGCTCACAGAAGTTTTGTCGACTTTCTTTTATCGCTTTGGTAAGGCAGTACAAGTCAAGGTGATTTCGAACTAGCTAGTTTATCATATGATGTTCGTAGCCCCTGTGGTGAGTACCAATAGAGGGGCAGGGACACCATTCTAGAAAAAATAAGCGGATATAGTATACAACCAGATTAGTGATGGTAAAAAGATGAGATCAGCGCAGTCAGAGGACTCACCAAGCCCGCAAATACTGTTTCTGAGTATCAGCTATATGATGTGTTACCGCACATCACAACCTTGTTTATGTGGAGAGATCGTAGAGCCATCTACGATTCTACACAGCTAAAATACACATAACAAGTCTGCTCAAGCTTTGCCGACAGACAGACCCTCCACCTACCCATAGGGATCCTCAGATATATAGGATGAGATACGAAATCACGGATATTCAAATGAGTGGAAAAAATTTACTGATAACGGCCATCCATTGAGTGCGCCACTATCCATCCATCCACAGAAACCACACGACTCCCATCAAGGGATGAGAAGTGAGAAGGTGGAACAAAACCAACTCAGCAGGGCAAAGTCCAGGGACAGTGCTTATTAGGACATAGTGATATGAACACGTCTCACACAAAGAGTCTCAAAGAGCGAGACAAAAGCCCTCGACTTGAAAGTCACAGTCTGATAATACTCCTCATCCCATAGACTCCGCCCTATCTCGGCCTCTTTGATATTGATCACGAGAACCACATGGGTCGTTCTTGAAACATCATTACAGAGAGCAAAAGACACAGAGCCCCTGTACTCTTGCCTATGGCCGCAGATCCCCCTGATCATCCCGTCGAGGGCCGCGTGTATGCGCCGATCATCCATTACAAAAGGATTAGACACGCCATCTGACAAGACTACCTCACTGTCACCCGCGTTTGTCTCAGGAGAACTAGTATGCCTGGGAATAGCATACCCTCCCATCCTAAGCTCCGTAATTACTTCCTGATGAGACGAGACCGGCACCAGAAGGACAGAGTTGGCACGGCGAGTGATTATCAAGTCAAAGACCTTGAACTCGTGCCGAGTAACAAGCGGATACACGTGGAAGACGTCCGGCACGATGCCCTCTCGATCATCAAAGCAGAACAATACGTTGAAAAGCGGGAAGAGTGGAGAGATCTCCCCTAAGCTTTCACCCAGGTGGTAAGAAAAGAGGTTCGTTGAGAATGATGAGAACAACGTGTCCTTGGACGGCTCCGAGCCGATGACGTACGTGTAAACGTACAGCCCCGATGCGAATGAGAGACGCTTCACGCCGCGCCTTCTGAGGAACGAAATAAGCATCACCATGAATGTCGGCGTAGCGATGCCTATGGAGCGGATCCTCAAACACAAATCCCCCTCGATTCTGATGTCGTGGATCTTAAGGGGCCTAGAGGACCCCTGTATCCTGACAAACCGGCCCCAAAGGCAAGGAGAAGGGCAATTCGCAAAGTTCTCCCCGGTGCCAGTTCCCGTCTTCGTAAAACGGACTGGTGCCTTGAGGCGCAGAATTCCGGGCGTAGACCAGTCTTTTGGGACTACGGATACAGTAGAAAACAAGATCTCCACCGGGGTCCAGTCTTTACAGGGTCTGTCTGGCCAGGACTCGTAGGGCACAATAAGAGTACTGACGATTGGCATCAGGTACTTGAGATCGTGCCTGCACCTCTCAAAGAGCCAGTCCATGATGTCACAGACGTACTCTGGGCTACAGCCGACCCCATCAAAGTTGAGCCGTGATATCTCAAAAAGCTTAAAGACCAACACGAGGACATTGACCGTATACTCACACAGACCCTCAACAGGCTTGTACCCCAGGAGATGATCGAGAGACACTTGCTGTATATAGTACCTTAGCGACATGATATGGGGGAATATCTCGTTAAACAGCCGGGAATCATCTCTTTGTGTCACGCTCTTCCTCAAATGGGTTGGGGTTGGGTCGTAGAGTCCGATTTTCACAAAGAAGTCCGCGAACACCCTAAGCCACGGGCCGTTATTAATGCCTCCTATTCCACGTGCTCTCCCGCTCTCACACATCTTAAGCGTGAATTCGAGCAACAGGACGACGTCTTCGTCTCCAATCAGCTTCACGAACTCGAGAAGTCTTGCCTCCCTCGCCACCATCATAGGATCAATAGGAAACTGGTACAGCTCCTCTTGATCTTCTCCTCCGCTTCCAGCGTGGCTATCATCCTTTTGTCCTTTTCCATCACGGTTGTACTCGTTGCCAGGATATAAGGAAACCATGCCCTCTTTTTTCATCCTACTTATATCTTCGCGATGCTTTAATCTTAGCACATTAATTTTCTGCCGGACAAGAATGGAAAGATTTTTATACATTGACGTGTGAGCGATAGTTTGTGATGAGATAGCAAAAGATGTCAAAACTGTTTTCTGCAGGTTTAAATCGAACTTCTCGTTTTTCTGAAAATGTTTCACCATCTTTGACAGGTAGACCATTATAGATGAATTTTTTGCTGGGAGAGAAAATCGGAGCAAATTTAACAAGATTCAGCGAGATATTGCCCACATATAATGGGGTATAGATGCTGTTCGTAAGAATATATGCGGTATAGTATCGAATACTCTTGTAAAAGCGAATCTCCTAAGTCTCTTACCGTGTCATTTTTTCTCAAAAATTTTGGCAGATCAGTAGAGCTCCACTTCTTGTCAGAATCAGTGAAGATAATATCCGAGCGATAGATCCTAAATTTGTAGCATTCGGGATATTTCTACGCAATTCTCGATGAGCGACTGTGAATGGTGTTGATTAGCTGTCTTGTCAAAATGTGTCTCCGATGATCTTCCCGAGTGAAAATTTGACACTTTATATTGGTCAAGAATGCTCTACGATTGTGATGAAATTCATTAAATATTACTCCTCTTAGAAGTATATGAACTAGCTATAAAACTTTCGTCTATTTCTGCAGCCAAAGTGCTTAATTTGCCTCTTGCACAAAAAATAGCGAGTTTTGGCTAAATTCTCTCCGGAATAATACTCGAGCTATCTCGCAAGACAAAAAAAAGGAAGGGCGTGTTGCCTACAAACCATTTCACAATCCTCAAGCAGTAGAAAAAACTGGGGAGGGGAACACCTTGAAATGCCTGCTGTATCAAGCTGGAGGACTGACAGACTAGAAAAAAAGTAGATAAAGCAGTATCCGCTGTCATAAGTTATATTTCCAAGTGAGAAGATAATAAGATAGTCAGTCGATCATCCGGCTCTCTTTACTATAGAATACTATCATATGAGTGTGCTATGAGGCACACTAATGCGCTGCAGTCTATACAACACGTCAAAACAGGAGATACATATTGAAGATTTGATATGGCACGCACATATTGTCACACATAGTGAGACGAGAGTCAAAGTGGAGTACAACAGGAATCATCTATATGTGAATGGGCTAATTTGGTTAACCTGCAAGAGCGTGACCAGAGCAGAGCTATATACTCTCTGTACAACATGACAATCAATACGCTGGAAACAGGTCAGTAGGTTGTATGCAAAACTACAGGGCATTATGACTAGCATTGCAACATTCTTCTTTCACAGCTGCTTAAGAAAATAGACGCTTGTGAATCTGTGTATCTTTCGACCGGGAACAAGGAGCTAAGAACATTAGAGGAGCTTCAAATGACATGACCAAAGAAGTAATAATAATATCATAGCAGCCAATGTGTTGTCTGCCTGAGTATCAGAAGCATCTGTAGATACTCAAAGGCATGTTATCCAAAGAGTGAGTATACTTCAATAAATTCAGTACTTTTCACAAAAGTTTTTCTTGCTGTGATGGACTTTAGGTCGTTGCTCTCTATCATCATAGAATCCCTCTTATTATTCCACTGTAGACACTATGTACGAGACAGACGGTGCGCTATATGCAGTCATTCTGCACGTGAGAAGCTAATACAAAATCAGCAATACAACTTTGATGAATTCCTAGACAAAATTTCCATAAGCAATTGAACTTTATCGCTCTGGTAAATAGACAATATGCAATATCATCTGAAGGCAATAATGTGAATATATCATGTAGTTATTTATCGGGCTTTTATTTACTTGGTAATACTGCCAAAATTTGTAAAAAATTTGCTCCACAACTTCTCTGACGGAGTGTGGCCAATCGAAAAAAAAAGATGTAGTTTGACATCACAATTCAAAAATTCAATAGGCGGACGTTCATCTAAGATGCGAGCGGTTTAATCAGATTTATAAATATGTATGTTATCCAGACCCAGTGGGGATGCTGGATGCCGCTGACCATCAGAATATAAGAAGCATACTCAATTATCAGCATGTACATGCTTTGAACATTATCTCCTCGAGCAAAAAATTGACCATTGCCCGAAACGAGTTGACAGGATTGATGGATACTAGGTATACGTCGTTCAATATGGCACTTCTGTAGAACTATGGTATCCGGTGTGTTGTAAACTTGCTAAAAACATTTTGCCTGCAAAACTTCAGCATTCTCTTTGATGTATCTCTTTGAAACTCGATAATAAAACAAATATGTGATGTTACAAGCAGTCTTCCTCAGACTACAAACTGCTCTTGTTGGCACTAGAGTATCGTAGTTCAGCAATAAATGGTGCAGAATCCTAAGTTGTGTATAAGACTATCGCAAATATGATTTTTATATTTTTCAACCTGGGAAAATTCAGTGAGGATTAGACAGAAAGAAACCCATTTACTCTTTGGTATTAACAGTAATCATGTTAACTCGTGTGTAGTTTCTGTCGTTGCTCTGATAGAGTGTTTTCTCTGCCTCGATACGAAAATTTTTAGCTATGGTGATTCTTACTTACACTTTGATTTCGTGTTATGAGCAGCATGATCTAAGCAAGGCACTCGTAATCACGATATATCACGTCATTTTATCACATATGAACAAAAAATGTCCAGGCTACTATGCCATAATGAATTTCTATGAATGTTCTTTTTTGTCACAAATTCTGAGTCATGGGCGATGGATGAATGAGAAGAAATGTCAGGAGAGAGCTTAGTCTTTGTTAGACATGCTCCTCAAAGGGATAAGTCTACTGAATAAGAGCGGAGAATGAAGACTGTCTAGGCTACGTTCTCTTAACATAAACCCGGTTGAGCGAAAGACATGACAAAGATGTCAAAGTTGACATATGATGTAAAAGATTGCTAGGTGCACTATACTCCCATAAGACAGTCCATATTGGGTTAGTAGAGGATAAGATGTTAGTGTCTTGATGGTGATGGTAGCTGAGCTGAGGTGTTCAGGCAGTTCATTTTGCTTGCTACGCTGCGCCCTAGTCAAGAAAGTAATAGTCCCCTCCAGCTGCTGTTAGTTTCGGGGTTTTCCGTCTTTTTACTTTTGGTGAATAATAAACGCCTTTTTCTTTGCTTGAGTAGCTCCTAAAAAATTTGTCGAGGTTGTACCCCGATGATCGAAGGGATAAGGCTTTTGCCGAGGCCCTTGTAATCCAACATTCGCGTGCGTAAAACACCACCTGTGGCTACTCTATGGGTGGTACCATAGCACTGCGACATTTTTTACGCTGTTAGTAATGTTTTATCCAGGTGTTATGAGTGTTAGCCCAGGTTTCTTTGTCTTTGTTTGACCTGCTACCCCGAGACCTAGGGTTCCCTGGCGTTTAGGAGCACATGTTGCTACCGCCGCCTAGAGTTTGGTGGCTCGTATTCCGCAGTGCACTTCTTCCAGCTTGTTTGTCTTAGTATGGCACGTCAGATGCGTTTTCTGGGTTCTTGAAGTCTTTAGACAACCATGTTCGAGTCAATAATTGTATCAATGGTTCAGGGGAGGAGGACAGATGTTCTATGTATGTATCTGGACTGTATTAAGGCGAAAGCGTCTCAGTTATAGCTTGACTACATGCCACAAAACCTTTTCTTACCCTCCATTTATTAAAGCGAGTAAGTTTGATACCATCGCGAGGGATCCTGATTTTAATAAGGTACGCTTCTACCGTTGCCAAAATTTTTGGTATATTCACTCCTGTAAAGTTACGGTAGCACAATGCAATTAGTCCTTGGGTGCAGGGCCCTGTCTTACACTTGTGCGCTTTGATACTGGAATACTAACAAACAGATCAAATAACAAGGGTTGATAATAGTGTTGTGAGTGCGCGTACAGCAGCTACATGTGATCACTAGGATTTCTAGAATTTCCTTCAACGAAGCCACGAAACCTAAGAATGACCTTTATAAAACGAGGTGTAAGGGTCGTCTAAACAGGAGCGGTTACCACTTCAACGTCATGTCCTATAGTAAGAAAAAAATCTACAATCATTCCCTCTAGAGTAAAGTAGCAGCGAAGGCTTGCTCATACTCTCTGGAGGCTACCTGTCACACCTTTCAGGGATGTTCCTGTAAAGAGCCCTCATCGTTATCATATATTTCAGGCTACTTTAACACACATATTTCGTATCTATCCGCCATCAGTTGCATCGAGTGAATGGCGTGATGCTTTGCAGGTGCACTTTTTCTTTTATACTTGCCATTGGCATATTACAGCGATTCTACAATGGGAGTAGCTGTAACAATTTTGGCACCTGAAAATAAATCTACAGGATCACGTCTCCTAAGAGGATACGATGACGAATTGTTGGGACAGTGAGCATTTCTTATGGACCTTTTTTATACTTAAATTTGTAGCGAAAGCAGTGGGCAGACGGCCATACATAAGAGCTATAAAGATGCTCCGTCCTCAAGTGGCAAGTGTAAGATCAAAAAAATTTTAGCGATTAGATGGTACTACAACACCGCGTTTCGTATAGTTTACCCTAAAATTACTGATAACGCAAATGGATAATAAAAATGATCAAAATTTTCTAACCAATGATTACAGGATAACACACAACAGAATTTACCACTTTCAATTATTTCACAGAATAGTAAATACCCAGTTTTGTGTTAGCACCAAAAGCTATCTTTCCCGCACCAACCAGCTCGTTCAACACGATAACGGTCTCTTCGTAAGAGGGCCTCTCTTGGACTCCATATAAATTCTCTCTTATGTCCCTTACTGTAACTTTCTTACCAGGATATTCCTTGCTAAGCTTCTCAAGGAGATTCATAGCTGGTTTAGTGAGCCGTTCCTCTGCTAGGTATTCTGATTCTGACCATTCACAGTTGTCAGGGTGTATAGTACCGCAGGATGTGCAGCGTTTCCTGACAAGGACCGGACACTTACCTATCATATGCAAAATACCAAATCCACAATTCAAAACCATTTCTGCCCTCCTGAAATGCACGGAAGACTTTGCACGAGCGATTGCCTCCTCCTTCGCTGCAATATCCCTCGCGATAATTTGGTTATCCCTTCGCAGAGCAGCAATCAATACCATCTTGCTTCTGTAGCTTACCAAAAGCCTCCTAATAAACCTACGCCGGAGATAAAGTCCAGGAAACAACTTACCCTTCCTCTCACCAACATTTCTCTTCTCATCCTGAGGTGCCGTTCCACCAGAAGCCGTTATGGAATACTGCAAAGCCCTAGGTGCTCTCGCCGATGCTTTTACTGCTGCCGAGAGAACTCTGCTTCTGCTGCTGGCGTAGTTTCGCGAAGCAGAGCGACTACGGAGACGAGAACAGTTAACCACGTTTGCCTTTTCAATTTTTCCGCTCTTCCTTACAGCCATTTTTACCCCCTTTTTCAATTCCTAGTTTTATGAATTCAGCGAAAGGGTGATATTACGAGACGACTGATGGAAAGAACTGTCAGGAAAAAGGTTTGAGAGAGCGTAATAAATATGGACTTGTTGTGAAGCTCACACTTCTGGCCCTTATAACGCTGTTAAAAACACTACCTCAACATTGTCAGAAAATAACATACAGACGTAAGTTGCTGTCATGAAAAAATTGTATTCTAGTCACAAAGGAAGAATATTGGCGGTTCCACACTCCTGTTATCTAACTTAGACTTTTTACCGAAGAAAGTGGACCGGTAATGATGCTTAGAATAAATGCCTAAGTATAGGTCTGCTACTATTTACTGAGGTTCCGCTTTTCTCACGAATTATATTTATGGCTTGTGTTTCATAGCACGTAGAAGAGTTAGTTACTCATGGTCTGTAAATATATCTATTACGCTTTCAAAGCTATAAAGGTTCACTCATATCAATATACGAGTGGTTTCTGATGATGGTTGTCGTCATCACTAAGTCCCGCTGTCTTCTAGATGTCAAACTTTTCAGTAGGAAATAAATTTCTTTGACATATGACAGCTATAAAGAATAGATTAGAGCAGCGAAATTTAGGAAGACGTATATATAGAGGGTTACTTTTCGCATTGCTGTGACTGACTACTATCATACGAGCACAGTAAAAGGACATTAAATATTTATTAGAAGGTCATATTCTCTTACATGCATTGTTGTTAAACTGCAGTAGCTTGACCTGCTTGCCATTCTGGCAATCACCACTAGTACATGTTGTGTTTGTTCGTTCAACCCGTCACCGTTTCCCCGAGAGTTTCTCCCAAGTCTTCGGTTCCTCGTCGCCGGTCGAAGGACAGATATCCTCTCAAGTGTTTTCCTGAGAACTCGTGACTGGATGTACGCATGGATGTTATGAGAAATACCCAGCATCTTCTCATACCGGTTGTGGTACTTAGTTACAGCACTGTTTCTTGTCATGACGTACGGTACGATCTTAGTTGAGCTCTTGTATATTAGCCCTAGCTCGTTCGCAAGTAAGTCATACTTGCGCTTCTTCTCTGTCTCAACCTTATGTAGCCGATCCTGGCTTGTTATGCCTATCTCAATTATCGTGATCTCACTGCGCTTCTTGTCAAAGACTACAATGTCGGGTCGGTTGTACTGCACCTTGACGTTAGTCTTGGTGCGAGTATCAACGCGGATCTCGACATCCTCTGTGAGTATCACCTGCTGCACCGAGTGTTTCCTGATGTGTCTGTTCTTCGTGATTCCGTATTGTCTACACACGGCCAGGTGTATAGATCTCAGCACATCGTTGTGCCTCTCGGTGTACTCATGTGATAGTAGTCGGTCGCAGCGAGATGCCAGATGATCGACTGTTTTGTTCGCTCCTGAGCAGTGTGGGCACCTCGTGGTCTTTCCCATGAAAATGTTTCTGTCCTGTAGCGCACAGAGAGCAGCCTCCTCTCTAGCACCGATAGTCCCGTGTTTCAACCAAGCAGAGGAGGTTGACACATCAACCAGCTCATTCTCACACGCCATGTGTAGCCGTTTGTGAAGTTCACGAGTCATGATCTCGCTACTTAACAGGCGTTGCTGAGAATTCTTGATTGTCTTGGTGTCTACCATTCCCTCAAGCTTGTACTTGTTCCTTAGGTAAGGGATAATCAATGCCAGATGGGTCTTGTCTTCTTCCTCCTGGTTCAGGATGGCTGCTCTCCTTGCCGATGAGTTCTTAGATTCCGAGAGCGTATAGAAGAGGCTCGCTAGCATGAGCTCAGACTTGTGCTCGACACTATGCAGACCTCGTCCGAACTGACTGCGGGGCATATACAGCCGCTCCTTGCAGGAAGGCTGTTTGTGGATGCCGTGTTTTATCAATGCCCCGCGAATCTCTTTGTCCAGTCTCCCGAATGCTTCTGGCTCTAGCTTGAGGACTCCGACATAGTAGTTGACGAGTGAGATAGCATACTCGTTGATAGCCCTGAATAAATTCTTACTATACAACCTTGTCTTGCATAAGCTCTCAACTCGCGCTAAGAGCTCTTTTCTCACCTGCTCGAATGTGTCGCTAGAGAGGCGACTCGAGCTGTCTTCTACTATGCCGAGGTACTTGTACCCGTCAAGTCCCTCAAGCAGCCTCGCATCCTCGGCACAAACTCTCACGTTTGTAGCCGACTTGTCCCTGTTCAGGTCAAGGCCAACAGCGCTCATGAACCTCTTAGTCTCTTTGACCAGAGCCACCATGGTCTCATCACTCTCTGCGAATAGCTTCAGGTCATCAATAAAGAGTAGGTGGTTGACACCGAAGCTATTGCTCTTTGCATGGCAACTAACAATAGGATAGTTACCGTTAAGCTTTCGGCTTAACGGATCCATGCAAAGCACACACAGTAAGAGGCATAATGGTTTTCTGGTATCTATAGGCCTAAACATTGAGTCAATATGGTTTGCAAAGAACATATAGATCAGGAAGAACTCGGTAACTAGGTAATACTTAATGAAGATATTGATCTTTATTGCACTTACATATATATCACAAAGAACACTTTCTGATCCCACCCATGAAAATTTTCGCGGTCGTCTCTGTGTGCCTAGTGGTAGGAACCCGAACGACGAATGATGGTGCAGGAGACCGTATGGTACCAGCGACTGCGTGGAAGAGCCCATCGAATGCCATGGATTTTATCAACAATCCAGTGTTGCGGCGTTACAGGCAACAATCTAAAATTATGCTTGATATGGCGAACTACTGCCGCGAGCAAGGACTCTTCGACATACTTAGGCACAAATACCTACTCGATAGCATTTGCATACCATCAGGCCCTGAGAAAGTGGAAGTGAAAAGCAAAATAGCTAAGATGCTGAGCCAGTTTAGGTTGAAGGAGTTCTTATTGGGGGCTGGTAAAAAGGCGATAGCGGTGGACACATACCCAATCATCGATGGCAGCGAAGTTATAGGTGAGTGGGAAGTAGGCAGGGCCGTGGCGAGAATCAAGTGCTTCATGGACTTTATGTTTATCAACTACAAGGAGGTCTTTGCTTACATTCCTACTGAGGTGCTGGAAAGGGAACTGAATGACATTCTGCTGACCATGGTAATCCTGCGAAGACTGCTCAGGGAATGTTCTTTTACTACTGTTGGTACTTGTTCAAGTGTGTCAAAGCTCTTGGAAATTAAGAGCGAGCCCTTTTCTCTGTTCGACGTGGTCCCTCACAAAGGTCCTGGATAGAGGCAGGTAAGGAGGTGTTTGCCGGTTTCTTCAACGCCAAAATCTTAGAGACTCCATTATTTCTGAGTGCATTTATGAAGACAGTCTTGACATGGTATGATGAGAAGCGTTACAGTGCATGCTATAGACGCCCACTCTGTATAGCAATTGATCGTTCCAACGCCCCGCAAGGAAGTCCACCAGATCCAGTAGCTGATTTCCATGATGAGCTCGCATGCAGCCTAGAGTTGCTTGGCGTGGCATTCAAGAGGAACACTTCGAAGAGCGGAAGTCGTATACGAAGACTCTGGAGAGGGATAACAGGAAGCCGAGTCCGTGAATCTAGAATGAGCTATAAGCTCGTACATATGAGAGAAGGTCAAGCCAAGACGGACTTTATAGAAAGGAGTATCGCTGAGAAGCTGCATGCTAGGATCGCTGAAACTCTCAAAGGTTGTGTTGAGCAAGGAGAGAATCGTTCTCAGACTGTACGGTTTAACGTCGAAATAAGTGAGTTGAAGAAATTGACGAATGATCCATTCCGTTTTACAGTTATGTGGCTGTTGTACCTGAATGTTATGAAAGAGCACAGGATGTCGATCAGATACTATCAAGATGACGTTCACTTCCTCGATAGGTCATTACCCAAGTACGGCTTGCACACCAGCAACCGAATTGACCTGTACAAGAATTATGGTGACAACAACCAGGTTGCGAATTTAAAAACGAAAGAAAGCTGCTGTCCGTACAAAGCAAAAGGATGCATAGAAGTGATGATGAGAGAAGGTTCAGGTATGAACTTTCACATCATTAAGCATATCGTGGATGACTATACAAAAAGGGGTCGATTTAAATGTTTAAGATACTGCGCTTTTTTGCCTTTGGAGGGAAGAACCGAATCCAGCCTTGACGATTCTAATCGAAAAATTAGTCCTGGTGAAATTGCATCTATGGTTGGATTTTTTGCGATCACTTTTGAGATCGCTGTTATAGAAAGGAACCATTGTATCGATTTCATCGAGGGAAAGTCACAACAGGACAACGTAACAGAAGACATTGTGAGCTTACTTATGATACTATCGAAGGTCCAAGAAAGCACGCGGGGTCTTGGCAATCTCAGGCTCAAGTTTAGCTTGTCGCCTTTGGAACTTGACATGAACAAATTAGAGGGCTGGGCGACTTACTGGCTTCGGGGTCTTCAGAAAGTAAAGGAAACAAAGATGCTTGAGAGTGATATGAGAATTAATCGATCAGAAGAGAACATAACGATGGTAACTGACTACCTTGCTTCCATTCTAGGATTTGAGTGCTTTGAGATGGTATTTGGTAAACAATCAATCACATTCGAATTCTCAAGGGTTTCCCTTTTCCACCGAAAGCACTCGCTAGTCTTCAATATCAAAGAATGTCAACCAGGAGACATTCCGCAAGGCTTGTCAGATACCATCAAGGATCTCTACAAGGAAAGGCCTGGTACTGTTGGAGTCGAGGGAGGCTCGAACGTGCCAATCAACCTTTCTTACGAACAGTATCTCTCAGATGCTCTTCAGGCGAGTGACTGCTGAACAGTCCGCCGCTTTCAAAGATAAAATTTTGCATATACATAGGTGGTGCTGCTACTGTGGATCTAAAGTGCAATAAATGAGTTTCTGCAGAGGTTATGGAGGAGTATAGACTACTTTATTTGTACTTTTCTTTTTCATAACCATTTGGGATGAGAAGCTGACTATGGTTGAATGAAGCAGGTTGTTGCTGGCACTATGAGTATGTCTGGTCTGTGACTTGCAGATTACTCAGTGAAGAAGTGTGAGCGTTACAGAGGTAGAATAGGAGCCAGTTGTAATCTTATGGAGGTTTGAAACACTCCCACATTTGCATTCCATCGGAATCCCATGTTTGTTGCACAGTATGGAGGGTACTCAGCACAGTATGTGCGTATCACTTTCTGAGCTGTAAATCGCTGTACTTTTACGAAGACTGCTGACACAACTAGAAAGGATCAGTAGCTAATTGAAGTTTTATCAGAACGCATTGTACTTTTTGGTGTAAACGTCATAGGCTGGGTAGAAGACGGGAGTAATTCTGGTTCTAAGACATAAGACCAAATGCTAGAGCGAACGATAGAGTGCTACTAAGTGGCAAGTTTTCTGAATCTTATTGTGAGTTGGATACGGTATCATAAGACAGATAACCAAAGAGGTACAGGAGGCCGACTATGCAGTTTTATATTGCTACGACTGATAACAGGAGCAATTAGGTAGTCAATGTATATCATGATTCAAGCTATTACAGCCATTTAGTGGCCTCCCTGTACCATCTCAGTGGCGACTGAGTATCATCACATACTGCAATCTCTGGTAAGCCTTTGTTTTACATTCTGTTGTGACTACCTCAGATACACTCCCGTTAATACTGTCTGTAACTATCTGCACATTCTCAAAGAATACAGGAAGAGATTGTCACAAGGGTGCTGTGTCAGATGATTAGAATCTAGATGCGCTGCATCAGAGCCTGGGATGATGAAGGGAGTACCTGGGTTAAGATAAATAATCTTTTGACATCCACCTGAAAGCTCATAAAATGTCCCTCTAATCATGCCCCAATGAGAAATTTACTCGAACTGTTTGCTCGGATCTTCATTGGTGTTTGGAAATGATACAGCAAGTGATGGAGGTAAAATGAAGAAGGGAGAAACGGCTACATCCGAAACGAGTGATAGTTATGCATGGCAATAAATTTGGCGCGACTCATGTGCCTATCTTACCTCGTCCAAATCCCTACTATCATCCAGCGGAGTTCGATATTGCTGGCTTGGGTAATGAGACACTCTAGTCTGACGAGAACAACCCCCGCGGGTTACCTAGAAGGACTACCGGAGCTGTTGATCGATCCGCAGCCAGTGTTGTGTGCCAAGCCTCTACTTCATTCAGCAAACATAAGGTCCAAACGAGAGACAGCCGATCGTGTCTGAGAATCAGTACAGTGCCAAGTACAAGCCATAGCTCTACACCAGAAGCACCATGTGAAATAAAAAATGTCCAGAGTGAGGCCAGTCAAAGACGCAAAGGAGAAGAGTTGATGAAAACCGATCATATCAACACATGACATCACTAGACAAGATGCTGGAAGAAACGAGCTTATATGAATCAAACCTACCGGACGACAGCCGCAGTATGATCCAGGTGAGTACTAGGGACGAGATACCAGAAAGTGAGTGGAATATCATGGAAGTTATGACTCTTATCGCAAGCCAGAAAATGACATTTGAAGAGGCGTTACGTGGTATCCTTTGTGCTTTATGCCCACCAGAGTGTGAGAGACAGGAACAGAGGGATGTGAGTAAGGACATCGAGTATGTATGTGAGATGATTGAGAGGGAAGGCAATACGACTGTCGATAAAGATCTGAGTACACCATTTGAGAGATTTTGGGTAGAAGTGTACCGATGGGTACTTTTGCAAGCAGAGCGAGGTGATACAGAACACTTCGGAATACTCATAAGAACTATCAATGAGCGGTTAACAAAGGTGACGGGCTGGATTCATGTTGTAAGAAAAGCAGTGCTCATATATCAAGGCGACAAGGGTAACCTTCTGCAAAGAATGTTGCCTGAGATAGGATTGATGCATATTCTTACTAATAAGGAATCAGAGAATAAGAAGAAAGGTAGTAATGATAATGGTGTCGAACTCATGCTTCTGCACAGCCGTGAAGCTGGTAAAATACCAAAGGACTGGCTTAGCAATGTGAATGACCTAACACTCGTACATAGTATCACTAAGACATGGAGTCTTGGAAATACTAGAATCAAGGCAGCCATCCCTCTGCTCACTGACCTATCCAAAATAGCAGTGTGTAAGATACTAGATTGGATCATAGCCTTAGAGCTGTTGAAGCATATGAAGTGACTACTTGTATTGTGTGAGTGGTGCAAACAAGAACGACGTTCTCTACTTACACATGCCTGAGGATCCAGAGGATTATGACTATGTCTGTTCTGTTGTCACATGTGGAAGTTGGCTTCAGGAACAAAGAAAAGCACTCTTTAAGTTTCTCCACCTTCTGGACATAAAGATCGTGGAGCACCAATGCTTAATAAGCGAGACAAGGAGGCCTAGATGCGTACGCCCTGATGCTAAGAATGTTTTGGATACTACTTCTCTTCTAAAGGAGTCTGCAGAGAGCGCGCTTGAGGAACACAGGAAGAGTTCTAGATATTCAGTAGCAAGGCTTGACAACTTACAATTTACACATAGGACTAGTCTTAAGATATACTATAAAGATCTATGTTGTTTTAAAAACAGGTATGGAAGAGCAAGAACCGTTACTCCAGGTTCAGAAGATATAGAAGTGAGGGAGGATAGGACTTCAGAAACAGTTCCTTGTTCTCTCAACAGCCCTGAAAAACCAACAGATGCCAGGCATAAGACAATAGACCAGATACACGAATTGACGAAAGAGTTCTTGCAAAAATGTCAAAGCTGCAGTTCCATAGAGATAAGAGCCGATAGTTGTATACTCGATTGCTTTGCAGATCACAACGACATCGTTATGGATAAGCTGCTAGAGGGAAAGACAGTTATATTGATACAAAAGGAGATTGAGACAGAGACGAAGGATCTAGACTTTCTTCACTACTTGACTGGTGGTACGGACCATAAAGCTAGGGCTGGTATGCAATCAGCAAAGCGATTGATTACTAGGCTTGAAGAAAAGCTAGAGGCACGAAAAGAGACTAGCGATTCAGTCAAGATCTCTGTCAGCTACATATTCAAGACTACGTGCCAGCGCAAGATTGTTTTTACTCCTGAACTTGTACCAACCGACCCAGGAGAAAAGCCAAGCATCTCATTCAGTCTCAGAAGGATGTCTCTACTAGGGAGATTCAGGTACCAGGAAAGAAGATATGAACAACTAATCAGGTTGAAAGTAGAGAAGCTGGAAATTATGGAGAAGCATTTCAGAAACCTACAGGAATATGCTAAGGAGAAGAACTTACCAGTACTGACTGCCGTGAAAGAACTGCACATTTACAAGGATAAAGATAGGACAGTTGGTGAGTCTTGGAAGCCAAGTGTCTACAATGAGAACTCTGAAGGGATAAAACAACTAGTCTTCGATTACTGGGAGGTTTTCGAAAAGATCAAGTCTAATCTTAGCAGTGACAGTCTAAAGTTGAAAGTATATCTCCACGATTACCTCAACATGGTCTTCTTGGCTAGCTATACTATGCCTGAAGCTGACAAAGGAACAACCACTGGTATCTTACTGAGACAAGCTTACTACTGGGAACAAGCAGTGCAGAGTAACATCTGTGGTTTCCATACTTTGACAGTGTGCTCTACTGTTCAGGAGCACTCAGAAGAGAATAACGACCAATAAATCGAGTACAACTCAACGACACCATATTTATGTATGTGTTATTCAGCTCGTCAGGAGGATATAGATATGACATGAGTTCAGGTTAATGACAGTGATTATCCAGAAGTGTTAGATAAAATCCACAGAAAGCTGAGGACTGGTATTTAGACTATAGGTAGTCATTATCACAGGTACAATACAAAGTAAGACAGTACGAGTATGTAGAATGCGTCTTAAGGAGGATTGTGGATGGATGGTGTCACGGTGAGTTCACAGCTAGACTTAGAGAAATGTCAGGGACCACATACAAAGGAGGGAAAGGAAGTAAGCAGTCTGAGTGTACAAGTAGATATCAACCATATTGTTCAAAACAATCAGAACAAGCCTGAGAGACAGAAACACGTCAAGGATGAGTTGTCGTTCTATTTTATACTCTGAACAGCTATGCATTCTTACAAGCCTGACAGATATCAGAATCACAGACAGGCATCATGATGAGAATCATACTGAGTGGTTGCTGACAGCTTTACGTGATTACCCTTGTCTAAAGTATAGATTGAGATTGGAACAGAAAGAGTGAGGGTCGACAGGATGGAAAAGCCATGAAGCACCCTGCTGAGAGTGAGCAGACTAATGAGACAGTAGAAGCCAGTATGGGCGTGAAAACATTGACAAATGCTGGACCAATATACAAGCATGGCCAGTGCCATCCTAACATTCAGCTTTTTTGTGTACCATAAGAAAAAGCATTATGTGTGTGCATTTACGAAATAGCCGCCGAGTCTTATTTCTCGGAAGCCCACAGCAAGCGCCACTTGTAAGAATCACAAAGAGCTTTTACACTATCCTGATCTCCCGGTGCAGCCTGCAAACTCTTAAGCACATTGTAGATACCGGTTATTCAGACTTGCACCAACGTATTACAATGGTGCTAGTACTCTTTTATAAGACTCGACTACCGCAGCTGTTTCCTTTTAGGCTAAAAATGCAGTCTATCTTGTTTTATTCTCATAAATAGGGCCACTTTTTGGACAACAAGTCGGGCATGAGCCTATCTTTTTCCTCGCTTGTGATGTGGCACTTGCCTAGCTCCTCAAGTCTCTTCATTACAAATGCCATAACATCAAGAGGAGGACAGTCAGAAGAACCGAAAGGCACTTACGAATGTCCTGCAATGGAAACTTCTTATACCTATAAGACCGCATGAGTATGTCATAAAAAGTATCTAAGTATACCGCAAGCGACCTCACCTCCATACTCTACTTCTTTTCGAGGCATTTTTGGTTTGCTTTCTTTCTCAGCCCCGCCTTCTAGAGTATTAGTGGTAACTGTGGAGGAGGAGCAGAGGTTGTAGCATTCTACCAGATTATTGTCTAAGCTTTGATGCCTTTCAATCTCTGCTTTCAGTGACTGTATCTCCACACCCTTCTCTTCAATCTCAGTCTTCAAAGCAGCGTTCTCTTCTCTCAGCCGTGTTGTCTCGTTGTTAAGCCTTGCTATGATTTCAGTGGATCCAAACACGGCTATGGAGGCCGAGTACAGCCTGTAATACATTTTGTGAGTCTCAGCAGAATGTTACCTGAGTTGTCTTGTTATCACTAGGCTCAAGTGTAAGTTCTCGACAGCACTAGTTGACACGTGTTTTAGTACGTGTCGAAAGTCGCCAACACATAAGGGAGTATGCCTGAAAATATAAGATAGATATAATATGGTCTATAACAGTAAGGTCAGAAATGATACGAGCCGTAGATAGGTTTCTATAAGCTGTAAGAGCAAGGTTTGCCATGCACGTGTTACGAAGAGCAATAGAACCATATCCAGGTAAAATTAGTAATTCAACGAGATGTTGAGAATACAGGGAATGAACTGGTTAAAGGGTCATAATTATTCATCGTTACTATCGGTCTAGTATTTATAGTCTACGGGCTTGGAACACGAGAAGGGAGGCTAACTCCGGTTGGGGTGAGCACCCAAGCCGTATCTATAGTCTTACCAGACAACCAAATGTCTCACATAACGCTGTGCAACCTACGCAGTGGGTGAGACTGCTACGACAAAAGCACTTCTGTCTCACTGCTATCGACAGCCACACCCACCTCTATAGGCAAGAACACCAGAGAGAACAATCCCAAGGGAGCGGTGTAGGATATCTAGATCGGCCACATTAAACCACAGGGCTGGGTTGATAATAAGCAGCGTGATCTTATCTTGAGACCAGCCATGAAAGACTTACTATACCCACTGCTAGATATCAATCAATAAATGAAATCGTAATATATGTCAGCAATAGCAAGAAGTATGATATGTTTCACAGTACCACAATGGGCAAACAGAACAAGACCGAAGCCTTGTAAGGCTGGAGATAAGGAAGGTGATGATAGCTTGCTTTTGATAGATTCACCAGCAAAGTCAAATACCTAGCATTATGACAAAGATGATCAGATGTAAGGACAGAACAATACGAAGAACTGTGACACTCTATGTATGTTGTCAGAGAAGCCTTCACACCAGATTCATGGCATAAGTATTCATACCACAGGCAAGTTGTTGCCTACAGCAGAAAAGGCCAATGGGAAGGAGAAAGCCTTGATCTGTCTATGTCAGAAGGTCGGTTCTAAGAGGAGGCGGCTATTGGATGGTCTTGAGAGTGGAAAAAGAGATAAAAGGATAATTGTGATCAATAAACGAGCAAGACCTGGTTATACTTTGCTACTGAAAGACCACTCTGGATCCATACCCAGGCAATGAGAGAGAGGCTTGAGAATATGAGCCATTAATGAAGCATCTATAAGACATACAGTGACTTTATGAGCAACAAGAGAACAGCTATCTAAGGTCACAAGCAGATCAGTGAACAACCTTGGTCGTTATTTCGGTGCAGCAGCAGACTGCCCTTCTGTTCAGCCCACACCTCTATCATCGTTACAAGACAGCACACTAGGAGAGTGTAGTGGCTGAAGTTGACATAGACTCAGATATCACCTCGGGGCGAATACCGGTGTGTACCAACATATATCTAGGATCTCCGGCTGTACGCAAGAACCAAAAGAACTTGGCATTGTATACAGTCCCTACTACTCTTTTATCATCGAAACAACACACTCTTTGTGAGCTCCAGTGCTGCGACATGAAGAAAGCCCCTACACATATCCATCCTTGACAGAAGGAGAGAGTGTGAGTTGTGGCTTCACACAGTGATTTATAGCACCATAGGTATCTAGAGTGATGCTAGAACAGCTCTTGTAGTCAGAAAGTACTGGTAAGGCAAGACAAGGTACACAGCATCGTCGCAACAGCTTTACAAAGGTACTGTGGAAGTGTAAAGGTACGAAATACTCGTAGGAGATTGTAGGGCCTGCTAGAGAGTAGTAGTATAGATGATCAGAGACAGACAGAGCTAGATTAAGATCGTAAGCACTATAACAATTATCATTACAAACTAAATCTCAAGTTATGACATTTATATCGAGGTCACATGCAAGCAACAGGATCATAGTCTGATCTAACACACTCAGTATTTGGACGCACAGACAGCAGTGAGTGATAGTGATGTATCAGAGATGATAGATGCTGTTAGAGAGACACATCGACTTCCTTTGTCTCTGAGAATCCTCTTCACCCCACACTCTCACCTTGTGATCTGGTCGCAGTGACACATACCCCTTCTGAGAAGCAGCTGGATCTCAATAGCACTTTGCCGATCCTGTACCACGAAGAGATACTAGGTACAAGAAGATGATTATCAGCGCCAAGTCAGCAGAATTACAACAAAGAGGAGAGAAACTCTGGTGTAAAGCGAAGGGTGTGCGGTGTTGTCGACTCTGACAAAAGTGTTGATCGTGGTGGTTGTGGTGCAGAGGAACGCTTGGACTCCTGCTAAAGGGAATGAAGGAAGTGCTTATGGAAAGCACAGGAACAGGGTCTATCAGCAAGATCATTTTATTCCAGAAGAAAGATAACGTATAGATGGTTTGACTACAAAGAAGCTACTCTCTCCATTCTTCAGAATATTGGCTCAAACGATAACGACAATAGGAACAGAGTGAGGAAGAATCCAGCAGTGAGGAAGACAAAAGGAAGTAGATTGTACTGGATGAGAGGAGGGGAGAAAGAAGCAGCGTATGAAAGGAACGGTGGAAAAGGTGTTAGATACAGATGAGAAAAGATGAGGACAGGCATAATCGTAGAGTTCTATGATATGTGACTATGCACTGTCGAAATAATAAGGTCTGATAATGGCAGTCATACCATTTTACTTGCTATACTGTCGACTATAAGAGCGAGCCTAGATACGAACGGGTACAAGGATCTGCCTAAGACTATTTTTCTACGGTGCTATGGTGAGTGCTTAGGTTTATGTGAGAGTGAGACTATGAAGATGGTGATTGTGCGCATGCAGATCATCATCTAGTCAGCTTCTTTGTGAAATTTCTCGAATTCAGATTCGGAAGGGCGTACGACTTACTTGAGCTACTTTACCAGAGCCTAGGGTGGAAGAGCTTTTCAGCCAATGAAATTGCGAAACAGTCTAAGCACAATCTTGAGCTGCTGAACTGTTGTTATCCAAGGAGTAAAAAAAGTACTAGATTGCACGAAGGCTTAGATCTGAGTGAAAGAACCTTCTTTTCCGATGCCACATCAAGAACAAAGCGATCAAGAAAGGTAGCTTTGCGAAAGTAGAAATAGATTCAGGCCTACGCTCTGTAAAGAGGAAGATGACAAACAGTATATTCACTGAAGAAAGCCTGAGTGAGTTATCTGACACTCCTATCCTAGCACTGATAGAAAAGGCAAAGAAATCATGCGCAGGCGTTATGGAGACTCTCAAGATTGATGGAAGTGGGATGAGGATAATCGAGACATACAGAACGGCATAAGAGGCAATCAATCACAATGGATAACAGAGATCGTTCATTCATTTCCATTATCCCAGGAGTTCTTGGCTGGAACTACATACAGCTGGAAGATACCATTTTAGATCACCACAATATGCCTTCTGAAGATCTCAGGCAGTGAGAGCATACAGTGTGGACTATTTCCGAGTACTCCCATCCATTATGCCAATCGTTGTGACAACTCTTAGTGGAAAAAGTAACAAGTGCAGTTGTTCTCTCCTTTATCATTACCCATAGGTACTGATGTCGCAGGGCTGAAAGAGCAGCTTCGTGTTTCTTCACCTCTTAAACATAGCTCTTCCAGTCGTCACCCTTTACAACACCGACTGCAAGGTAGAGTCATGAGACACTAGAAGGATGTCATGGAAAGGGTTGGTATGGGCTGTTAATCTCGGTAATATGGAGAATGCAAGTGTCCTAAGTTTGTACTGGATCCAAAAGGCATGCTTAGTTCCTACGAAATTACAGTTGAAGAAACCTACACATCTCATCGCCCCTAGAACAGACTGAACTGAAGTACACGTGTTACAGAGTGTCTTAACAGATCGTGCTATATAGATCATGTCCGTAGCAGAAAAGTGGGGAGCCATACATGTTGGCAGGTATCTAGGGACGACTGCTATGAGAAGAATAGGCTAAAGCTGCAACTGTCGATACTAGGGATGAGGAAACGCAGAACAAAAATCACAAATTATGGAGTACTAAGGAGAGGGGATAAAAATTAGACGTAAGGATAAGATAGAGCTAGTGTTAGAAATGGGTATCCGTGCACACATACCAGACTCAGCAACAAAGAGGTTCTCAAGATGTTCAAGCAGCGCAGGGAGATAAAAATAGAAGTAGGTCAGAAAGCTTAGATTATTCGTCCATAAGGACTCTGGCAGTTTTTCACTTGCAGCGAGTGTCGAGTAATGCTCATGAATAGAAAGGAATGAGGTAGACATTCTATACAATCCAAAGTCAGTGCTAAAATGTACTCGTGAAAGAACTACCGCAGTGAGATACCAATCAGTATTACTTACACAGTAACATTACACACTCACTTGTCTCCAAGAAACAGTACGTTGCAATCAAAATCAATACTTACTAGAGGTGGTATTGGATACAAAAGGGTAACACTAGGAGTGACGGAAAATGATCAAGAACACATCATTGACTTACTGCTGGACTTGAATGTAGAAAGGTAGTGATACTGCAAAGAGTGTTGTAGGTTGCTAAAAGCCCTTGAAGAAACAGACTGGTATAGTGTATAACAGCTAAAGAGTAAAGAAGCATTTCTGTAACATACGAAGTCGTACACTTTTTTTCTAGTCTAGGTGAAATTTATTCCTAGAGAGTTCAATTCGAGAAGTCACCAGATGGAGATGTAAAGTTGAGTAGAAAAGTCTTCATGATCTCAGATGATGATGGAAGAAGTGCCTTGAAACCGATGACCAATATCATGAAGTACTAAATGCCTGCTTTCAATGGTCCAGTTAAACTTGCTAGACTACTATAACGAGGTATACAAACACATTCTCTAGGTAGCGATTCTTGCTACTGATGGAAAAGCCATGAGGTGAGGTCTAGCTTTGTGACTTGCTGCCAGCCAAGCCATTGTGCTTGCTCATGAGACAGGAGGGAGCTAGAGGTGAGTCAATAAGTTACAATGCAATGTAATAGCACTGAAATGTTGTCATTACCAGGTTCAGGTATCGTTGCTAGAGAAATAAGAAGAAAAGAAGAACATGTATAAAGAGACGTTGATGCAGGATAGTAAATGATTTATGTAGATTGAGATTAGACACTGTCAGTGCAGGGAAGTGGTAGAGTCCGATGCGCATGTTAATAGAGACTGTCATTTGACCGCACAAAATTTTCAGATCCACCCCTTGCGAGAAACGACAGTGGTACAATACAAATGACCCTTGGATAGAAGAAAGACCCTGAACTTGTGCGATAAGAAGATGACTTGTACTAAAAAGAATCAAGTCAAAGAGAGATGATAAGAATATAAGGGAAGGTATGTTTTAGCTACATGAAGTCCGGTGAAAGGCTGAATACAACGAAAGTGATCATACACCATGAGAATGTCAGTCTGGCAAGCGTACTATTTCGTTTAAACAAGATCTAGTTGCTCGTGACGGCACCCATCTCGACACGAGACTGAGCAGATGATTCGGTTGGTCTTGATAAGGGTTCTGTGTCTGGATCTCTGCGCTACCGAAAAACGAAGTCAGAGATATGCCTTACCCATAGGTAGAAAGGATTGAAGCACGTAGAAGGTATGGTATGAGAGTGAAAAAGCAATGAAAAAGAAGGACCAGAACAACGTATCGGTATAACAAGCACAGAACCCTGCATGCATGCAAATGAGAGCAGTTGGAAAACGTAAGTATTGAGAGCGTCACAAAGTATATAGATCAACCTTCAAGAGCAGCATGCACGCTGCAAATCATTAGCCAGGAGAACTAATGCCACGCTAGGAGTGAGTGATAGATAGCAAAGTGGTCAATCATTCTAAGGTACGTATCATAGTCTCACACTCAGTATCGGATCTTACGTCAGCACACTTCAGATCTGCCAGGCGAAAGCTCATGGAGCTACGAGACGTGGTAGATGGCGTGTGATGCATCATTATTAGCACAATTACAGAACAGAAGCAATGGCAGACATTTGTAAAGCAGTTACAACATATCAGTGGCTCATTTCCGTTATCACACTGCAAGACGTACTGTTTGGATGCTTTTTCTTTTGTCTGTGGCAAGAGAAGTATGAGACCCACATACTGTGTCACACAAGAAGCCATACACACTCAGAGTGAAGTTATGAGAATGAGAGAACAGCCAGCAGGTTCTTACAGTGATCTACGAATAATATTGATAAGAATGCCTAAGGCAACAGAGTGTGTAAGTGTCAGCAGAATCTCTCACACCTTTTTACATCCATGTGCTTGTCAATAATAGAAAACGACCACTCGTTAGATGGAAGTGTATTTGAGGTTCGACGAGAGAAAAACAGGATCGGGGTGTATTTTGTACATGTGACGAACATTCATACTTTATACCAAAAGGAACCACAGCTTGATATCAAGATGAGAAGAGAGAAGTAGTAATAGAGAGTACACTGCTGTATCACAAATAATACCGGTATGGTTGATCATTACAGGTCTTGGAAGCGCAAAAGGTATTGTCCTTGCCTTTTGCTGATTTACTCAGAGGTTTACTCTACTATTGTGCTCCCACTGATTGGTTTCAATGGATCCAGACTCACTTCGGAATTTTGGCTTTAACTCAGAAAAGATGAGTGTAAGATTTATAGAGTAAATTCATTGATGAGTACCTCTAGCTTTATAGTATGTGTTTCATGCATCTCAGTATATCTACTTGTTTGTATTGTACCCTGGTCACTGGCTCAAGAATAGAGCTCTTTTCTTACCATGTCACTCGAGAGTCTCTTCCAGCTAAAGACAGATGATCCAGATAGCTGACTGAGAGAGCTAAGCCTCACTGCCATCTCCTGGGACTATGATCAAGATGCAGTACTTGCTGACTAGTCTATGATAGTCACTGTCTTGACATCTGCTGTTGCACTTCTTTGACTGCTGTAGCCCACATGTGGTCTGATCCTGTAGACTGCTTTGAGTCACTCTCGTGCAGGCCAGTAGAAAAGTCTCAGAATGATCGGATATGCCCTTCAACAGTTATTACGTAGAGTTCATCTTATATAACGTGCTATCATCGGTATACCAGCTACTCTGCAAGAAGAAGGTGCTCCTAGATCACCCTGATAAACGACAGAGTTAAGAATCCATACTCTCTAGTCTCACTTCTTGGGACAAGAAAGCCCATAGCGATCAGCAAGGCACTCCATATTTTGGCTGTTACAGAACCTCATGCTAGAATAACCGATATGAATTACAAGTGATGTTGGAAGGACCTGACGGAAGACATATCACCTGACTTTGATCCGTCATTTTATGGACTATAATAGTAGCTTCACCAGTACACGAGCTGAATACACCCTACCTTATTCTATGCCACACTTGCTTCTGTTTCCATAGCTGACAATTCACCTGAGGTTCTGTAGCGGGTCTCAATAACCTAAGTGAGTTGATAGTCTAGCACACAAACATAGACTTCATCGCAATCCATGTATCGGTCTTCATGGCCACCTTTTAGGCTTTCATTGCACGTTATGCGTTTAGTGTCTTTTTGCTTTTCACAGGCTATGTATCTGCAGTGCAGATCACAGTGGTAATACATTCGGCAAGCTCTTGGGATAGTTTCAGCTGCAAGACAAACTTGAAAAGGATAGTGCCTGTGTTCGTTGTGACATTTTCATCAGACAAGTGCTTCAACGAAGACATCGACTGTTCTTTGGCAGCTGCAAGAGTATCCTTGTTACCACTACTATTCTTAGGCTGCACAGGCTTCACACCGGAGACATACATGTTTACTCTAGCTTTCAATATAATATCTGAAATGCATCATACTGTCTTGTAGAGCTCATGTCATTCTTATCACTCTCTATCTCAGAGATGTGGTTGGTTCTGGTGGCCATGAAATGACTGCTGATTGACGACAGCATGCCTATGTCATCAACTGTAATGCTGCTCAGCTTTTCCACTCTTATGTCCAGCTCGAATGTCTCGAAAGGTATGTATGATCTTTGTGAAATCAATAAAGCTGGCAAGGATACTTAGATGTCCTTTCTGACAAACACCCTGTCTGGTTCTGAGCACTTCCTCAGCCTAGGGAAGTACTGTCATCTTCTAATGCCCTTGTGCTTGTCATGAAGAAGTGGTCACATGTTCCTTGGTAGCCAGACCACAGATTGTCCTCACAGTGACTTCCATCGAAGTACCACCCTATGCTGCTTTACTTCTACTGCCGTACTATTTCCACCAGCAGCCCCAGTGTATTCTACGCTTGTTGCCGAAAATCTTGTACTCGGATGGCCACGAGTCCACATCAACGACGATTCTTTCCCTCATATGCAAGTCAAAGAGATTCGCACCTATGAAATCGCCGAGTAGTGCCATAGACTCACAGAAACATCACTCTATCATCTTTTATTCATCTCAGTGCCACGACCACCAGACAGGAGATATCTTGTAATCGGTTCTTCATTCTGGCTCATAGCCTGCTGGCTGACGTAGCGAAAGCAGAAGTCTGCTGGAACTCTGGTCCGTTCTTGTTGCTGTAAGTGCTTGTGTCTACGACCTCTATTCCTTGACTTATCGAGAGGTTCAGGAAAGCCTTTACTTCATCTTTCAACTTGTCTTCAGAGCCCTCACAACAGATCCTCCAGCCTCCTATGTCTGTGTAGAATCTGCTGCTTTTGTACTTACCGACACCCGGGTATCAAAAGACCCTGTAGAGAGGTACTCTGAACTCAGGGCCAGGAATGTGAGTGCGAGAGCAAGGTAATAGACAGCCAAGGATGCAACAGTAACAGTACACCAGTCTCTTACTTTGTCAGACCAGGTGTGAATGTCAGATCGAGCTGCACTGTGAAGAATATGTCGTAAGGTCCTTGATACTGTATGCTGTTGCCAAGTGTGAGAACTTTTGACATCCTGAAGAACACTCACTCACTCGATAGCAACTGCAAGCCAGCAGACACTTACAAAGATGAAAAAACTAAGATAAAGCTGGGTCATAAGGTAAGTTCACTCTGAAAGAGATTGCGAAGCGAGGATGTAGGAGGGTGATTAAGTTGAATGAAGATCTATTTATGAAGCTAAAAAGATAGATGATCTGAGAGCAGAACAAGAGACGGAAACGAACAGATGTTTTGCCACCATATGCTTACAAGCTTAGAATGATCAATGGGTACATGAAAAGTGATGAGCTCAAGAAGGGACAGAATGACACTCTGTAGAGCATTGTCATCTTACATAACACATAATGAGATGCTCAGTTTCTACTGATAGTATTTGCTCTGATGTATCGAATCTGTAGGAATGGAAAGATCAGTGCTTTTCTTTGTACGAAGTACCTCGAGAGGAGTGTCAGAAAGAGGATGCAAGTACCAATATGTTGGGGTTTAAAAGTAAAGTATAGAGACACTTCTTTATGAAGTCATTCTGGAAGACAATCCTGACGAAGAACGATGACAAGGAGTGTTACAAGCTGTTACCAAAATCTCAGTAACAAGTCATTCAATCCACCTCTCTTGATACAGGAAGTGACGCTAGATTTACTGGCTTGTTTTCACGTAGACACAGGATACAGCCATAGGATGACAGATATGAGATCTGAGAGGAGGAGCACTTCAAAGTACAAAGTTCTGATGTAAAGACTGTGAATGCGGCAACAGGACAATAGTCTCAAGTGAATGCAGTAAACGTCATCTTGAAGTGCATACGAGCTGATCGAGAGAAGCAGAAACTCCGAGAGGAAAGTGGCCAAGGATGTACATGCTGGCTGGTTGCAATCTCGGAAGTAATGATTCCATTGGAAGTTATAGTTTGCGAGCAGCAGCATTCAGCTTGAGAACAATGGCCTATAAAATCAACAGAAAGTTCACTTTACCATGCAACTCTGGATGATTTTCCAGAATTGTAGAAGAAGTAAGGGATGGATGTCAGATGATACCAGAACAGCGTACTCGCTCGACTAGACCAGTCCCGTAGTACAAGTACTTACCAGCTTGCGAGTGAACAAGTACAAGAAGTATGATATCAACATGTTGATAGAAAATATAGAAACGATCTGTATCGAAGGATACTGCACTCAGTGAGTTACAAGAGGAGAGGGTGGACTGTCAAAAAGTATGTAAGAGCACTTTTCACCACGTTGACCATCTGCTTGACTTACAAGAAAACAGTATGACATTATGTGGCCATTACATTGACTTTACAGGGAAGTATAGGATAGTAATTGATGTAGTCAGGAAAGCTAGTCCTTCTGGTATGCATCTTCATGCTGTGTGAAGACTCTTATAGGTCCTTTGTAAATGGAAGAGAATCAACTCTATTGGCTTATCAAGAAAAGACTCGCACAGGTCAAAGTGATGGAAGACTTTCAGAAACAGACAATATGATCTCACAGGTGCAAGAGGGCATGCAGAAACTCGATTTTCTGCGACAAGAGATAGATCTATCACCCAAGGAGCTTTGTGAGAGAGGTAACGAAGAGTGACCATTCTTTTGCTTTGTTGCTGACAGGAAAAGAAGTGCAGGCAATGGAAAGGACTCGGTTGTTTTTGAGAGAAGCACAACAAGAATAACGGACTATCTATCTCAAGACTGGTCATTGAGTGTTTTAATAAAGTATTGCAGAGCAGTCTAGTAGGTTGAATTCTTGTATATGGCTCTTATCCACAAATGAGATCTGCTGAACTCCCACAGAGAGCATTATGTACTGAAAAATCGGAAGACGACTTTGTAGACTACATTAACATAGATCAGGGCCATCCAGTACTGATTGGTGTCAATGATGAAAAGAGAAGGGCTAATCAATCTTTATTTTGACCTTACCTCGTAGAAACGAAACCAACAAAGATAAGGATCAGCATTTTGATTCATTAAAGTAAAAAACGTAACCACATTTGTGAACATGAAGTACGCAGTATCTGACAGTAATAAGTGGATGCGCCATTGCCTGCGCTTACTTGCAATAAGCTAAGACAGATCTAAAAGAGAACAGCCAGAGCAATACTGAATGTCAGGACATGGGGCTTCACTGTCACAGAGCATACACAGGTATGAAAAGATGCTATGCGTTATGATAGACATCGTAACATACATCCGTTACAGGTCCTCAAGAAGATCCATACCTCTGTGCTCCTTTCTACTGGCGGAGAGAACCCAAGGACTTGCGAGAAGCGCTCGGTAATAAGAAGGTCTTTGAAGCCAGATGCAAGCTGGTCATATCCTGAATAGCATGACAGGGAAGGATATGCAGTTTAATATGATAGCGAATGAAGCAACGAGGACCATTTATGGGTTGCCTTTAGAAAGTGAACTGTTGGCCGGGAGTCCATGTTTGAAAGGATGGAGTGCTGAGTCGCCTTCTATTTCTAAGAGAACATCTGATACGAAGATTGACTCTATACTATCGCAGAGATCATTCAGATACGAGAGAATGAGAAAAAAACAGCAGAATCATCAGACATACATGGTTGTAAAAGTAGTCATTTACTCAGTAAAAACCTATTATTACTAGTGATTTCAATCAGCGGATAAGTGGAAGGGAGCTGTAAGGATACACCACAACTAGATTGTCGGAACGTTCACAATTTCCTAATCACACTCTATGCGCAACTCGTTATGTCCTGTGCATTTTTTGCTGAACTACAAACGTGGCGTTATCCCAGGAAAAGAGCTGCCCAGGGACAACACTTGTGTGTGAACGCTTACGAACGCAAAAACATAGTAGAACGATCAAACTCCACAAAACACCCAATAATACCTTTATTCACATGTGACTTACAAAAGCATGCACAGAGACTCTAGAATTACCGCTATGATTTATGCAAATAATTCTGATCATCATGGCAAGCGAGAGATCACAGCATTATGATATAGAAATGATGATTATTGTAGGTAAAGAAGATCCGAGGTCAAAGGAGTGAGCGAGGTGGTGAAGAGATCTTATCATGAGAAATGTGCCTGATATGGATTCATTTCTAACAAACTATGCAGTCCTCTTGTGGATATCGATAAGCTCAGAACGAAAGCATATGGCTAAATAAGGGCTGAGATTTTTGGTTCAAGCGATCGGTGAGGCCGTGAGAATCAACAGGTCAGTAAGAAAAGTCTTTTACTATGAGTGAATTTCTCATTCATTGTATTATGCATACAAGTACATCACCGAAGGATCTGCTCTCACTCGGCGAAGTATCCGCTTCGGACATATACCCGATGCTGTAACAATTCACTCACCAAACACTTATGTGGTTGAGGAAGAACGTTGTATTAAACGAAAGAGAAGGTCTTGGGTATAAAAGACTCACATGATAGCTTTACTGTCTCCTCTCCAACATCTTATGCTTCCAGTAAATGTAGAAAGCTTCAGTCAGCAATCTAATGAGATTGCTAAATGCTTTATTGTTCTGCAGTCTTACCCTTTTCGCAGAACAAGTACGCGAATAAGGAACCAGGCTAGCGTAAAGGATATGGATGTAAATCATTGCAGCACATCTGTTAACATTTTTAAGGCAACGTTTATCGCAGTATACTTGCTGTTAGCTTTCAATACAGAACCTTCATCTTCATCCTCCATATGTAATACAACAGCATACGCTCTGAAGGAATCAGTGCAGCTTATGTTACCAGGACATACTTCGATGCCATGTTCATCCGAGAATACTATCTTGAAGACTAAGCTATGTGCTTAACTTTTACAAGCTGTAAATGAAACCCAGAGGTATTATCGCTTGCACTCTTGCTTTGATTGTACACCAATGGTACAAAATACGCTTCGACTCATGTAGTTTATGGCAAAATACTCTCAGAATCTTTTCCTACTGTTCTAGCACAGTTCTTTGTCTTCTGTCCTTCTTGAAGTTCCCATCCTTTCTTTTCTTGTAGACTATGAAGGATAGAAATGGTAGAAATCATCTTTGGTATTTTGCAAGACTATATCTTGAGCTTAAACACCAGCAGACTATCCTCAAGAGAATTCTATGCCTTCTTGCAGTTTAATGTTCATGAGTCTACTACTAGTCGATATACAGTTCAACAACAAGAAGGAAACATCAACACGTAGCAAGAGATACATGGTCAGCTTTCACACTTCTCTCTTATACTACTTGTTGTAAAGTGAGGAGCAGTTTCTGTGACATTCTCGCCGCACCAGGAGGTTTGCCCTGTCTGTGCTACGTGTTGCCAGTATCCTTGCTGTGCTGCTATCACATTGCTGGAAATGCAGCTACATCACGTATCTTTTCCTTTCTTGTAGACAAGAAAATTTCCACGCCCTAGAAAGCCAGAGCTGAGCACGATGTGAATGCTCGATATATGTGGCTGCTGCGAATGGTGTAGGGGGCTGGTAAGTAGTAATAATAACAAGATAATGCACCGCCCCCTTTACCAATGGTCTGATTAACCCGAACTACTTTGTGTGCTTCTTTGCCTTGCTGGCTTGCCCTGTCACTGAACAAGAGATACGATATAGCCTGGCCTGAGTAGCACTATGACATATGACTGCGCATACATACCAGAAGAAGACGCCGCTCATGGCGGGCTGTGAGCTGTATTGTAACCGTCTTTACTTGTCCTTTCTTCTCTTGTAGATCCTGAATGTCGCGGTCTAGAGATGTGAACCGTGCAGACCTTGCATTATATTCTTCCTTAGGCTTGAGACACAGAACTGGGACATACAACTACACTATGGCTCATGAGTGCAACTCCTATCCTTGTCTTTGTGAAGCAAGATGGCTCCTGATGTGTATGAAAGCGTTTTTCGAGGACACTTTGAGCATGCTATACTCATTACACCTTAGAAAGTTCAGCTTATGAAATCATAGGCACAGAGAAAGCAGCCAAGAGGTGATCAGCTGGGCAGTGTGAGGCTGACGACTATAACTCAGTAGATTGTGTGAATAAGATATTTGATGTTCGTACAATCTCCATAAGAAACTTCAGGTTCTAACAGCATTCTTTCTAAGATGCACAGCGTTGCATAGAGCAGTAAGAAGACAAACAGCTGGATCAAAAGGCTGCAACTGATGATCATAAGGAAGAGACTGAGTACGTTAGGAAAAAGGTGATGTTTAAGAATAGAAGATATGCAAAGGCTTGAGGAAGGATGACGAGTCTATGAAACTCATTGTATGTTCTACAGCGCTTACAGCCCACTGGAATGACTAGGTGTTGCCTTTCTTCGACTATCCCGCTGTTCTCTATACGACTCGCTCTGCCATCCCAGACAGTGGGGTGGTAATGGCATCGTACGACAGTCTAAAGAGAGACACAGGAACTCTTGTCAGCAAGAAGGGTTTGCTGTAGTGTTTGATGAGGGCCACGTGCTGAGGAATTGCTCTACTGTACTCTATCAAAAAGCATCATCTATCTCTGCAAAGGGAATGTTCATTCTGATTGGTACGCCTGTACGCAACTCTGCCAGCGGTCTTTACTCTCTCTTCAATCTGATATTTCCCGGCTATCTCGGAACAGAGTCCGAGTTCATGTCGAAGTATGCTTGTCGTGTCAACGACCAGAGCGCAGATGCCATGGAGGAGCGCCTGTCTCTGCTGCAAAAGAGCACTCTTCCGCTCGTGCTAAGAATGCTGGAAGCAGACGTGCTCCAGGACTTTCCTCCCAAGATTGCCGCGGTGTCCTGGTAGGTCTGTATTCGCAGCACAGAGAGCTGTACGATCAGCTCTTAGAGAGGCAGCGAGTAATGATGAGAGCAAGCCAGTTTCATATTCTTCTCTCAGCACGTCTGAGTCTAAGCGTGCAGGACAAGGGCTCAAGCGGACACGCCGTTTGCTGCAGATCGTGGCTCATCTGCGATATACATTAGAGAATATCAGTGCTTATGACGGTAAGGAGGCACGAGCTCTGACAGCCACGATACTAGGAGCAGTAGAGGCAGAAAAGAACAGGCACTGCCCGAAGCATCAAAGGTAGCAGCACTCAGAGATATCTTTACGATGTGCGAGGGATCAGAGCTCCTCATATTCTTCCAGCAGCGGCGGACGATAGATTTTGTGATTGCTGACCTTGGCCTAAAACCATCAGAGTATATGAGGATCGATAGTACGGTGGCTGGCGCGGAGCGAGGCAAAGTTGCTCAGAACTTCAATAGTGGGCCTTGCCAGTATCCCTTCATGACTACTGCTCGTGGTGGTCTTGGGCTGAATCTGACCGGAGAGGATACGGTCGTATTCTATGAACACGACTGGAACCCGTTTAATGACCTGCAGGCCATGGACAGGGCACACAGGCTCAGTCAGAGGCGTGTGGTCAATGTATTCAGACTGATAGCTAGGAACACGATAGTAGAGCGCGTGATGAGCTACCAGAAGTTCAAGGTTTTCGTTGTAGAGTCGCTCGTCACACAGCAGAATACGGACGTGAAGACGATGGACACGAAAGATCTGCTAGAGAGGTTCCAGCAAGACTATATTGGATAGTGTTTAAAGCAATAAAGGAGGATGATTGTAAAGAATAAAAGTAAGTGGTTTTCACATTTCATTATATTTGGTATAGTATAAAGTGCAAGAGGATGATGCAATAGCAACAGTCATTATAAGATCTGTGAGAGTTCATGAGATAGTGTAAGGGCACCGTGCATCTCTCATTCCGATGGGTAAAGTTTGCTTGTCAGTGATGACGAACCTTATGGCCTAGAAGCAATACATTACTCTTTCTCAGTCATTTAACCTACGAGTCCTGGCTTTGCTAGAGCAAATACATGCCTTATAGGTAGTAATGCTATCGAAGGATCATGCCTACAGACCTACGTGGAGTGTCACAAAGTAATGTAAAGGACTCGTTTTAATGCCTCAGTGTATCAAACCAGTAGATTGCAGCAGCACAAGAGTACTAGTGAGCAATGACGTTGTTGTTCGTCTATTATAGAATATTGACAGTTACCAGAAACATGCCGAACAGAGATCCATCGGACTGAGGTGGTAGAGTGCATCTCTTCTACACATGCAGGAAGTGAGAATGTTGGTACCCTTCCACTACACAGCAGCAAAAGGCACCCAGAAGTAGATGAGGAAATGAGTCATCATATTTAGTACAACATGGATTGGTGCTTGTTGCAAGACCTACCTATCTCTCTACTGTGTATACTCATTGTTCATTTGTGTTGTTCTTCGCCAGGTGCCTTTGCAACTACACAAAGGAAACAATAGCGTTTCTAAAAACGATAGATCTAAGATTAACAGGAGGAGAGCAAGCAGTAAAAGAGTGGCGATTAATATATCCCTTTTGCACCAAACACAGAATAGCATCACTTACAACAAACGCACACAAAAGAGGCTCATACAGAGATAACTGTTGACATCTCTTCATACTATAAGATTTTCCCTGTATTAAGCATTGTGGTGCTTGTTGTATTACAGCCAAACAACAAGCATAATATGGATGGATGCATAAGGTATAACTTGTCTTATTTGGGGTTTCCTACTACAGTGTAACTTTACATCCTAGTTTAGACCTGTGACGCAGCACCCCTCCAAGAAAGGACTACTGCTGTATAGACAAGATCCAATATGCTACTCATAGAACTGAAGCACAGTCTATGAGGTGGGATAGCCATCTCATGGCTCTACAAGCCATATTAAGGTTACTATTATTATCATACATATTAGAAAAGTCATTTGCAGTGTAGTGTTTCTAGCCAGCAACTTAGGAACATAAAATCTAAGACATGAATACGCCAGGTAGTTTTTATAGCACCAAGAAAGCCTCGAACACTATCTTAAGACAATGAAAGTGACATGTATACAGGCTGTGTCAATTATTTTCTTCATTTGATCTCCCTTGCTGGATCATGTACTTATAAGGGAATAAATTCGAGAGTTCTAAGACCGTGATAGTGTAAGTGATACATAAGCACATAATGACGGCTGCATCTTACACTATCTAGAAAGACGTAAGAGGCATATATTTTCCATCCAATGATGGTACTTGTTCCCGAGCTGTAAGTTCAGATCTCGCTTGTAGTTGTAGAGTAAAGGACAGTACACTTAATAGATCTAATGTGACAAGGAGCAGCTGGATGGGAAATAAACATATACACTATGAAGAGCACAATCATTAGCAACTTTGATGTTATGTTCGCAGCGAGTGTTTCCGTTACACAAAACAAGTATCATAGCTCCATGGTATTAATTTCACAAATATAAGTTCTGGTACTATAGACTAAGGTAGAAGAAGGCGATTACAATGAGTAATATGATAAGAGAAATTATGCAGTGCTTTCACATATACGAGAGACCCGGGGGTTTGCTTCCATACTCTGTTGTTGCAGCAGCAATCCTAGTGCGCTAGTGATCATATCCTTCATGTGTGAATCATCTTGTGTGGCAAACAGGTGCTAAGGTCTGTTCCTCGAAGAGTGTGTGTTTGTCGCCTTCTTTTTATCACGTCTACCTTCACATGATTAGGTGAAGGTATCAAGGGAGACTGTCATCGTGTTTGCAAACGACTTCACCATAGAGGCTGATACAATTCTGAATGGTTTCTGTGGGTAGCAAGTAAATGGTGTAGACACCAGAGCAGCTTTATGGATATCAAATGCACTAGAAACTGGGTCAGATATTATACATTGGCTCAGCAATGTATACTGTTTATCCCAGTCATCATAAGGATCAGAACACAGGTACTGCAGTCAGGAACAAGATTGCTTCTGATCGAAGTCATAGAAAAAATAGCCCTATGCTTCTCTTACACATTACTTACACTTGCTTTTTGTTCTCCTTCTCCTTCTTGTTTCTTCGACAGTTACTTCTTCGCGACTAGAGTGAATGAGAGGAAGAAATTGCTAGAGTACTGTTGTTAGGTATTACGAGACAGGAATATGGCCTTGCTTTGTTCTCGACGTGTTTGTTCAGAACTATCGAAGTTACGACTGTAATTCTTCATATTCTTATCGCAGTTTCGCGAAGTGGTGCTCAGTCTTGCATCACGTTTACGTCGAACAGAGCTCCCTTGCTGTCCTCTGCACTCAGTGCAAAGATAGAGCACAAACCCTCTCCCTTCTGAACAGAAATCTGAGAACCCCGGAAGGGTCAAAGCCCATGGTTTAGAGCGAGGACCGAAGTAGTGGCTCAGTGAATCTTTAGGTATGGTTGCAGTGGGAGTTTGGTGATGAATAGTCGATGCTCTCTTTCTTTCTACGTGATCTACCTGCGATGATATGAGAGCAGCACAGCAAGACACCAAGTCATAACAAGGAGCTTGCCGAGACATATATTCAGGTAGAGGGATTAAAAGACCAGCTCTGAGCAACAAGTGAGATCCTGAAATTAGCGTTAGAGAAGCTTCTTCTATATTGTCGTAGAGACATGAGAAGGTCACAGAAGTAAAGTGATACAGGAATATGGATGTAGACAAAGACGTAAACTACGAACATTCTTTTGCCTTGTAACGCTCACCACCAGGTGGAAAGGCAATCGAGAGATGCTGTCGCACAGCGATAGTTGAAATAGATCTCATAAAAAATGAAGGTACTCCACCTCGCAGAATACTCTTTCATATTCCTACTTAAGATGCATGACACAACAGCAGCAGTCAAGCGCTTAATTACCAGAGACAGTGAGACAATGGAAGGAGGCACTGTCAACCGACATCACGTCAAGGAAGAAGCTTTTTATTCTGAGACTAGCACTTGTGAAAGCATGATCATTGTGATTGAAAGAGTACAGGAGCACACTATATCTTTTACTTAGGCAGCAGATGCTGTGGACATGTCTTAACTTCAAATGTTGTAAGAAGACTAGGCAACTTTTTAGAATTTACTGAAGATGTGATTGATTATGCTGGTCTCTGTCGAGTGCTTTTACTGTCCCCAGAGAGACGTACCTAAGCGCCAGTCGAACGGAAGAAACAGGTATACCGAAACAAGAGCATACATATAAGTGCAAAGATCCAGCACAAATAAAATGCACTGTATGAAACCTGAACGAAAAGCAGTTCAGAGAAGGTTCTAGAGGGAAGTGAGAATGCCAGTACTTGCTTGATCTTTTGCCAGAAGGACTTTTTAGAATGACAGATAGAGATGCCGGAGTCTTCTGGTGAAGCAAGGATGATGAAGGTAATAGCAAAGTACTGGTCATTGCTGATGATAATCTTGTGAATACAATTATATGTGTTTTAGAGACAAATGTCTTGCAAATTACACTTGAACAATTCATGGCAATGTAGCACAATTATAAGAACAAATTGATCATAAAGCACCCAGAGCTGAATTTGTGGTTGAAAAGATGGTGTTAGATCTTGCTTGATGGACTCGCGGACGTGTCATGTAACCTTTGGCCAACTATACTGAGTAATGACTGGTAGCCTTTCTAAAAGCTTTCAAGCTTAAGTAAAGGAATAGATTTACTCCTTATGGTAAACCGAACATGGATTAACCTCCAATAGGGTTGTACCCATTTTAAGACCGATGTTTCGGTGCAGAAGAGAGTAAGCTCTATAAGGAAAGGCATGGTTAATATAGCAAGTCAAGAATTACTGCAGACGGCTGATGCAGAAAGAATAAAAAATAACCTACTCGATTGCATGATGACTAAGGTTAGAGAGACCAGAGAGGACAAAGTGGTGTACAGCATTATGTTAAGAGCTTCTTCAAGGCCTTCAGACGATATGCGCGACTAAAGGCATCATGTATAACTCTAGGAAAGAAGCTCCATTTATTCACACTAGTGGCTCTTACTGGAGACTGTCCGATTAGTCGTCGGGCTGAGCCTCGTTCCCTTTCGTAAGAATAAGCAAGGGGCAAAACTTCTACCATATTGACCATGGGCTTCTGTACTTGAAAACTCAGACTGATATTAGTGGTATGCAATCTTATGAAAGCTTCTCACAGCGTAATCAAGCGAACCTTACAACGAGCAATAAAGAAACCCATCACAGAGCAATGCTGTCTTGCAGCACTTCTACATCCAACTCTACTTCTTTGGGAAGTTGTTACTCTTGCTAAGAAGCCATATATCCTGGTCACACCTGCTCACACAGGGATCCCTACCAAGCAAGACTAAGGTAAGTGATATTCAAATGGTTACCAAGGAGTGGGAAGAAGCACTCACAGAGTTCCTGGGATACTGCTTGATATTTACTCTGTTTCATGTTTGTATCACCTTATACTAGAAGGCGTGCGCCTTGGGAATCGAACCTACCTATCACCGTACAGCTTCTAAGGTCACAACTTGAACCTGGCTGGGAAAAAGTAGCCAAATGCAAAGGAAAGACATTTCGAAAGCAAAGGAGTATTTATACTTTAGATAAAGGTAAGTTATCCAGATAGAAGACCTGAGGCGCTCAAACTAACGCTTTTGGCAGCGAAGAGTGCCTTCCGTTTCTACACAGAACCATACGCTTTCTACAAGGAAGAAAAACTTTTAGCCTATTTCAGACAAGTTGCAAGGGCCAGAAGTAAACTAAAGCCTTATACTTAACACTCTGGACTATCTCACGAGCCATCTTCTGTTGAGCACCCGCTCTTTTGATCGATCCCTTCTCCTGCAAAGTTTCTACGACCGATCCATAAATTTGTTCGGGTATCAGCCCCATATACTAAGATGAGGCGCGCGTGATTTTCAGTTCGTGCATCTACGCAGTACTGTTCAAAAGACGATCAGTGACAGCACGATATCACAGAACATAAGCAATCAAAACTCTCTGCTTAGTTATACACACGAAAGGGCTGATGATATGGATTTATATAAAGCATGTGCTGAGACTGCTGAGAATATCCAGAAGCTTCTCGATACTCATACAACAGTTAACCTCATGAGAGTGCTACAAAACAGAACTCCTTTCAACAGCCCGAGCACGTTAAAAGACTTTCTTGAAGACGTTGATGCACTTATGACGAAGCCTCGTTTCTTTAGATTTTCTACTGTGGACCGTCCTAGTACAGGAGATCAAGATGAGGTAGGAATGGTGAGGTGCATGCGTGCTATCGAGAAAATTGTCTTATTCCTCGATGTGCTGGAATGGAAGGGATTTGCGAAGGTTGCCGAGCATTTTTCTGTTGAAGATTGAACGAGAGATGGAACGACATTCTTTTGCTTATGGCAGTATTCCACAGAGTAGCAGGTGAGTCAGATGATGATAAAACGTGGTGCAGTAGTGTCGAGAATATCCAAGAATGCAGCGAAAGCTTTTCAACGGAAACAGACAGTGGTGTTGAGCGCTGGATTGGTGCTTGCAAATGGTTGTTTAAAACGGTACGAAGACTCGAGATTCCTGATAATTCACCCGTCCTCACTGCTGCTATGGAGACTCTTCTTGTTATACCTCCAGTGCACTCTGGAGCCCCTAACTACAGAAGAGCAAAAGGAATCAGGATTACAAAGCAGGAAAGGAGCCCACATAATACCAACATAGAACCGGCTGCAAGCTTGTACACAAGCATGGTTTATATTCTAAGGAGTCTAAGGCTTAGACTGGCTAAAAACAAAAGCATACAGAATCCTGAAGAGAAGGTGTTAGCACCCTAGTATATGATCAAGCATATCGATCACATGTGTGTGAGTGACGAAAAATTGCTGAGTAAGGAACCTTGGGAGCAGCTACTGGAAAGACTACGGGAGGAAGCGAGAAAGAATGGGCGAGTGTGAGGAACTACGAGATGATAACTTACGCTCTAAAGCACTGCTGCTTGTACTCACGAATGTTCTTGATGCACACAATATAAGTCTGCGACTATACCAAGATGGAAGAGCTATTGCATACAGGTCTTTCCCTCGCTATGAATTCTTCTACATATATGAGATGGACAGCTACACTTCCTGAAGAAAGCAGAGAGACATACCCACTATAGCCGGTACACAACACTGTTCGCTTTGTGCTAAGCAGGCGAACTTCATGGAATGGTTTCAGACAATAGATACAGCAAATATACACAACGTGAAACACCTTTAGAAAACCAGAGAGCGCTTTGCCGACCACTCCGTCTGCTATTTACTTTTCCAAAGCACGAATGAAAACCAGATCACACACTCACCTACAGAGAGCAGTCTTCTCTCTATGGTCCTTTCGTTAGCTGCTTAGAATGTACTTTTGAAAGTCTTTTTGAGGGCGGTCTTATTTCGAAAAACAAAAAAATAGTCTCTAATCGAATGTTCTACGAACTCACTGATTACGTAAAGGAAATTGAAAGATCACAGAGAAAGAGGCGCTCGTTCGAAAAGCTCGTTCTGTCTTTTAAGAACATAGAGTGCTCGCTAATGTCCAGTGATGTTCTCATAGATATCCTACATTCCTGGGCCAGCTGCTGGTACTACAGTACGAAAAAGATCACAGGTAGAGAAGCTCCTCTGCAAATGGTAGAACGTCACGCTGCGTGTTTAGGCTTACTCTGTTTCCTGAGCCTGAATCTACGCTTCAACCACCTCAACATCATCTTCGATGGCAGTGAATGCTCAAGCGCATCATTCTCTCTTCGATTTTAGTTCACTTAGTTCACCCGCTGAATAGTAACCCTCATCCACTGACATTCAAATACTTAGGGCCTTCACAGACTGAAAAGCTAGCAGAACTTGCAAAAGACCTACTGGAACACAATCCGGGCAGTATCAGTGAAAGAGATTCAACATTGGAAGCCAGACAAGAAAATGGGACTCGTATAGTATGCTTACTAGCTCTTAATATCCAAAATATGATAGCCAGAGATTCTACACGTAACGGGTGATGTATGCTTCAGTAGGTCATGAATGAATCTTTTACTGCTCATATGCATGACATGATAGCCTCTTATTACTATTATTTCTTATTCTTCTGGTGGTCATTAATTCTAGAAGTATACATGCTTTGCTATCGGCAAAACGTCTAGTGAAGAATGGATGATGAGTAGTGAGCTATGCCTGTAATCACAATATCTCTCTATAAAAAACACATGCTCTCGAAACATCTAGTTTTGAAACAACACTGTCTTGCAGAGCCTCCTTTCTATTCTGTCCTCGGCCAAGATCGCTCCCGTAGCTGGTTGAGCAGTGAGCAGTATCTGTTGCATCAAGAGCTGTTGTTACTTATGAGGGAGTTCTTGTTGCGTTCTCTTTGATCTCATTACGAGCAGCGGGCGTAGCAACTGGCGGTATACAGGCCCCTAAGCAGACACTGCTAAGTAATACAGCGAAACTATCCAGTAAAGACTCTTGATAGAGGTTTTCTTTTGTCCGCTACTAAGGGATTAGAGACCAGAGAAGTCGCCTGGGTTGGCAAGTGCTATCAGATAGTATTCGGGAGACTGGAAATAGGTAGATGAATGTGTCCTAGGTTTTAATGATATTATGGGCTATTTTGGACGCTAGAGGTAACACCCTATGATTATATGGTTTGAAAAATCACAGAAGAGCCTGAGCCCTCAGACTTCCTCCATGAAAGAATAGTACTTGTAGACCGACGTATCGCAAGACGAGTACGTCCTTGTTTTATGATCTGCTGGAATCAAGAGCAAAAAGACATGTGACGGATTGTGGAAGAGATGGATAGCGAATGAAACCAGTAAGGGGCGAAATATTGTTTTACAGTGTGAACAAGTATATATGATATAGGTAGGATCTCTCAACATCATCTATCCGGGTCGCCCTAGCGGCAGGTATAATACTTTAAATGAATACACATAGTCTGAGGACGTGAAAGACAGTCCTGAAGAGAGAGCCATGGTGCTGGCACCTTACTTATAGAGAACAGAGTCATCCTACATGTGCTTAATATTTGCTTTCTTGCTTTTTAACTGGCAAAGTAAATTAGTATCACCTCACGATTAGCACAACCTCAACATCCTTATCCATACTGCAGATCGCAGAGGTCCTCAGTGTAACGTATAGGCTCTGATGGTGCCATGCACAGAGCTAGAGATTGTACTGGTCGCAGTTTCCTCTATAGAACTTTTCACGCTGGCCAGATAAACGGCGCAACAAGCTTCTCGCTACAATAATCGGAGTGTTGAGACAGTATAGCTGTCTCACGGCGATCTACTTTTCTTGTACGTAGTATAATATGTAAGAGATCATCAAGATTGCAGCTAATGGATTGTCTGAAATCGTTAGTTGTTATGTGATAGTACTATGTAAAGCACTAAGGATCACTCAGTTTCCCATTCCCGCTGATCGGCTGTGTCTATGAGTCTTCTACATGTATCATGGGTTATCATCAGATGTGACACTGTAAAGACTGATACTTCGGAGTACTGCGATCTGGCAGAGAGTACGGTGGTGCAAGCTTCATGGAACACCCAATCGTCTTAAGGTCATAAAGAAGCAAGCATTCTGATTTAGTACTGTCAGTAACGATCCATTTCTATTATTCTGTCCTTTCATTCTAAGCCTAAACCCCTGTGTCTACATTTCTTGTGGACGACATTCCAAGCAAAAGGTATCTCCGATACTCACGTGTTTACTTGACGCCTCTTTATCGATGCGGTAGTCCTAACGCTAACACCTCCATCTCATGTTCTAGTTTTGTTTCGTGTCCTCGAATCGTCTTCAGGAGCTGATTCCAGAATAGGAAGCTAGGGAGTCTAAAGGTAAAGAGAACATGATATACGGTCAAACACGGCTGTGACAGAATACTATGCTATGCAGATAGCGAAGGTGATGTAACGAGAGTCTTTTTGTCACTATATCATCTTGCTGCCTTCATATACCATTACCATTGCTCTTGGCTTGCTTGTACAGCATCCTTCCTTATTGAGCCTTTCTACCATGGATGAGACAGTCTTGAGCACTTTCTCCACTAAGTGATTAATAGATATGCCCGAATCCCCATAAGCAATAACGCAGAGAAGAAAAACCCAAGAAGCGGTGTAGGTTGAATCGCGAGTTTTTGTATTGCCTGTGTTATGTGAGATAAGTGCGTAGTGTTCGGGTTTGTAATACTACCAACACATTAATATCATCTGTACAAGCTCTACACAATTCTTAGCTTCCCATGATTCGATGTGTCTTCAGTTTACATCAAAAATGACCCACTCTTTCTCCTTTTCTTGTCTTGACAGCTCAGCTTGCCAGAGAGAGCTGGAGTACCTGGAAGTGAGAAAAAAAAATATAGTATAAAGGCAGAAGTATCAACAAAGATCTATTTATAAAGGTCTTATGGTTTTTTATTTGTTTTCACACTCTTGTTGAAGGTCCATTCTAGTGTGCGTACCTTCTTTAGCTTTTGAACAGCAAATTTTAGAACCCCAGAAAGCCAGAGCTGTATGTGTGGAGGGTAGAGTGAATGTATGCGGGGCTTTGAATTGTGGAGAGACAGCGGGGATATAATATTAAGGTAATCAGCTGCCTGCCAACGTTAGTCGGTTCCCACCCTAAGCTGTTTGTTACTTTCTTGGACCCACTACCCAGCCCTGTTGAAAGAACAGGCATGATACTGAGAATGCTATTGGAGAATTGACTGTCATAGAATCTAGAGGGCCTAGAGAGATCATGAAAGTAGGGAGGAAACGTGTACCAGCAACGGTCATTGAGAGCTCATCAGGAGGCACATCTACAGCTGTCTTGCCTTACAAAGAGAGCCATTTTGTAGCCTTGGAAAGGTGTGTTTTAGCGATCACAAACACCCAGACACAAACCAGTACGTCACAAAGGTGGTAAGGCAGATGGCTAGAAACAAGAGAACATTCGAAGAGGCACTGGAGCATGTAATACATATCCATCTTTCAAAGAGCAATGAAAAAGCAACATGGAAAGATAGGAGGAGGCATATCAAAACTGTTCGTGATATCACCATCAACCAGAAGGGTAGGTTGTGACGCAGGGCTTGAGTACGGGCTTATCCATCTTCTGCTACAAAATGTACGAATGGTTGCTCACACTCGATTCTAGCAATATTGTGGGTGTTGACGAACCATTAACGTGTCTGCAAGAGATCAACGAGCAGATTATAAAGCAGGGTTGCTGGACATCAATCATCAGGGGAGCAGTACACTCTCTTAAGACTGACAAAGGTATCTTGCGGTGCAGAGTCTTGTCTTCACTAAGCTTCATCCATCTCAAGTTTGCTAAAGTAGGAGAACACAATAATACTACAAGAGCAAATATATGCGTCACATTTAGTAAGAACATACATTTCCGCAAAAACTGGGAAGAGTTGGAAGGAAGCATGGGAGAGGCGTGGGTGTTTGGAAACACAGATTTCACTTTGTATCTTCCGGTGTCTGTAGATGGTCTTCGTGCTACGCTCTACGGCTGGAAGAGGCCAATTCTGGATAGTCTCGCTGGGACTTATGAGGCTCATGGGTGTTAAGCATCTAAGGGTTACTCTAACTCCAGACAACCATCGGAACCTTGATACTTTCTACATAAACCTGAGGGAGAGACCTGAGGATATCTCTTGTTCAGTCTTGTTGTTTGAGGACTGGGGTATCAAGAACAGAAAAGAGCGTAGAAAGCTCCTCTTCTTCTTCCTATACTTTCTCGACATTAGGGTGTTCGAACACCATTACCATCTATCGCCTAGACCCATGAGAATCGATAGACTCGATCTTGTATCGATCTTACCGTCAAATGCAGAAGATAGAAAAAAAGATTACAATTATTCTGACTTTTCTGTTGATCCTGAAGAGCTCAGAAATAACAGTGATCTGGAGCATGGACTTGAGTTCCAGAAAATCAAGCCAGAGAACTACAAGATAAGTGTCGTTACAAGTCTGCGCGTTTTTTATGGCCATGGAATGGTGATCAGATTGAGCCTAAGTCATCAGTATGTTCCGATGACTCTGCTGAGAAAAGACATGGTATTTGCACCAAAGGTACGAAACCTAATAGAAGTTCTAGTCCCAGAAAGAAGCAGGTGCAGATCAGGAGCACAGGAAGCCGCTAGTGCTACGGCACGTGATAAAGAAGGGTTGTTAGAGGGTGCTAGTATGCAGCAAATAATCACTGATCTATGTGAAACTACCCGCTTGAACAGGATAAAATTGGTGACGAAAAATAACTCTGTATTTCAGCGCCTTGCAGAACATAGCGATGAGATTCTAGACCAGATGATCAACGGAGAAGATATAATAGCCGAGGCAAATAGTGTAGTTGCGATGAAGTCTGATGCTTATATACTAAGCTATTTGACAGACTTGAAAGGTAACACGGATGATCGAGATGTTATTCGGATTAAGCATGCACAGACCATGAATTCTAAGCTGGAAATGAAGTTCCAAGCGCTGAAGAGAGAGGGTAAGTATGTAGGACAACAGATGGAGGTAGGGATTAGCCATAAGGTAACGAGCTGTTCTTGCCGTTCTTTCGAGTTTAGGACACGGTTTGTATCACCAACCACTGATCAAGAACCAGAAGTAGTATTCAAGATAGATGTCGTAACAGCTAAACACGAGTTTATAGACAGTGAGAGTGTCTTTGAAGCCATTCTTAACCTGAAGGTAGAGAAGCTCGTGCTTTTCGAGAAAGCATGCACCACATTGAGTGGGATACTGGGAAGTTGTGGTAGGTGCAGCCCTTTTTCTGATATGGGTGAAATTCATTACTTCATGGATCAGTTCAAGGAGCCACTATCTAGATATAGTATAGTGCGACTGGTACTCGAAGCGACATATAAGGTTTTTAGTGATGGATATAAGCAGCTGTAGGTTCCGGAGTAAGGTATTACATGCAGTACAAGCAATCTCAAAGAGCAGCGAGAGGATGATGACTTACCTGAATTAAACCTTATATCACACTGATATAGTCGAAGTTTCCAGTTTGCAAATCTTTGGCGCAATTCTCTAATGGGAGGCATGTTCTAACATCTATTTTCAGACATCTTATTGACTGAAGGTCTAAGAGAACTGCTCCATTGTTTCAGGATGCGCATCAATACCTTCTTCATCAATAGATTATGAGTTGTATAGGTGTTCCAGAAGATCTGTGTTATTGGGTTCAGAGAATGATGAGCAAGCATCCAATACTCTATCTTCCGTCAAGCACTGGTTCCGTTCTATAAGCATTTCAGAATCTCATGTTTTACTGCTGTAAGAGACAGTATGATATGGACCAGAGTAAAGGCCTATATAAGACGTAGTCACTTATAAGGAAGTGCACAGTACAGTGTTATGTGGAATAACATAGGGAGACAAGGTTAAATGCTTTAACACAGACCAATTAGTGGTGTTTTTTGTGAACACTGTTCCGGACATTGATCACTCTTTTTTGACTGCGCTCTTATCACCATCCTTCAGAGCTTACTTAGTACTGTATCTATACTTTGCTCCTGTCACTTACAATCTCTTCTTAGCCATTTTTGCAGAAGAAAAGACCTGCCATGGAAAAAATAACTGTCGGTTGCGATGTCGGAGATTCTGAGCTTGAGGAGATATTCAGAGCACGAGCGGCTTGTGCCGTTGCAAAAACTCGAAATACCGCCTTTCTTTGGGGAAGGTTTTGAGTTGACTCGTTCTGAGCGGGAGATAGAGAAGTGCAAGCATATTCAGGAGAGGAACAGGCACAAGGCCGAGCTCAGGGAACGGGACAGGACGCGGGTACCATCTGAAGATCTCACTAGAAGGGAGAGAATAAAGAAGAACAAGAAGCCTCATCACACCAAGAAGCCGCAGGCAAAGCAAACGCCTATAAAGAAGGGAAGAAGTAAAGGTATCAAGAAAACGGCTTAGGGAGTGCTAGTGGTAGAGACAGGAGATTTGAGGATGCTTTTTCTTTGTACTCCTTTGCTGATATGAGAGATTGTAGTGATAAGTAATGATGATAATAATAAAAACGTGTGTATTGTCTGAATACCTTGTATTGTGAGTGATGTGATAAAACGTTTAACGGAAGGCAAGTTATTGTGAAGTATCACTCTTTCATTATTCTCAGAGTTATCTTAGATCACAGAATAATATACTTCCCAGCGCCTTTATGATATCTTCTTGATTTGCTGTAGTCTTTGCTTTTGGACGCCTGGATGCTACAGCGTGCCTGTAGTAATGATGATGACTCAGTCTCGTTATTCTCTTCTCCTAGACTCTGGTCTAGAGTCTTGATATGATTCGACGTTTGAAAGAGGACATCATGTTTATTGCAACATCCCATAACTATTCGAATAAGATGCTTCGGTGTGTATGATACAGTGAGACTTGTCTTGTCTTTCACTACATCACACGTGCATGCAAATAGTATGATTAGTGGTGATGATGAATAATTAATGAATAGATGCCTCAAAATGCTTGTTCCTCTAAAATTTGATCACACTTCCAGATGGACCGAGCGGCACGCCTCTAAATAGATCTGAAAAAACGAAAGGATGGAGTGTCGAAATATGCCCTCATTGTATATGGGTTAACAGACATTTTGATAATAAGACCCACCAGGTGGAAGAAATTTTTCTGTTGGTACATAAAATGATGCTTCAGAGTAAAAAGAATGTAGTCAAAAGAGGTGTTTCAGAGAGTTTCAACACTACCATCTATCCGTATCTGTCTCTACTATATCTACACATCAGATCTTAGCGATAAACACGGTTATTTCTTCATTTCTCTCTTTACTTCTATAACTAACTCCAGCGAACGTAAGAGACTTCTTGTTCATTCGTTCGCCAGTTTACCATGTACATCTGTTTTATGTCTGCGCTTGTCAGCACGTCCCACTCTATCACCACTACTTATCTGCTTCTGAACGAGGCAAGTGCAAGAGCATCATATGACGAAACACACTGAGACAGGACAGCGCTGCTGAAGAACATTTCTCGCATAAAGGAGACTTCTTGCAGGCCCCGCTCCATCTCTGTAAGTCACACTCAAAGGCAAAATATCTTCTCGAATATCTGCTTTGGTTTTCTGAGCTGAAAGCCAAGACTTTTCCTTCTCCTCTGAGCCACAACCTTGATCACTTCCTGTTCAAGCGAGTAATCCATGAGTTCTAGGATAATCTGTTCTATTTTGTTTACAACGTCATTCCCGACTCCACTTGCCACTGACCACGTCTCATTAGTCATTGGTATGTCTCTGTGATACTTATAGATCAATGACATACATACAATCATGACAGAGTAAGAGTCACGAAGTGCATTCCTCTTTGCTAGTGCCTGTGTGAGCTCACAGCCATCGTTTGAACACTTGATGGCGTGAAAAGGCACATTACACTCTACTCGTGTTTTCCTTATCATTTTCTCCTTCTGTTTCATTGTCTGCCTGAAAAGCCAAATAGATGAGCTAATCATCTCTGAAGATACACTGAGTCTCCTCGCTACATCCAGCAACGCCTTTGTCGTCTGCACATCCTCAACTGCATCACCTAGTGCCTCTTCGACATCCGGCTCTCTTTTACTTTTCATCTTTCATTCTCCTTTACAGAAAAGATATAAGTGGCTTCGTCGCCATTCGTTCTTCTTTTGCAGATCCTCTCATTCCTTCTTCTTCCAATAGGACTTCTTCCTAACCACGAGAGACGGCTTTCCTGTCTTTTAGAGTTGAGCCGTCTCAGACAGTTACTAAGTGTTATGCATGGTATGATGACATATAGCTCGTAGGAACTGGTACAGAAGAAAGGTACACCAAGTGTTGTAGGCTGGTACAAGTAAGTTATGAAGCTCTCATCTTCAGAGTATAAAAGACCATCTGAGTATCTATCTATGTGTGATCTATAACATATCCTTAGTCAGTTACACTACTATGTTCTTGCTAGCGTAAATCACCTTGATAATTTTAGGTCTAAGTGAAGTGTGAGTAAATAAGGTTTAATCTTTGTTTTCTCATGCTTCGAGACTAAAAGTAAATCAGAAGCTACTGATGAGGCTGGACTAGACATCAGGCTGGTGATATTGAATATCTTTGGCACGCAATTCGATAATAGTCTACCAAGTATTCGAGTCATGCCTCTTATCACGCTTTGCGGATTAAGCTATGATAGGGATGTATATAAGAAGAGAAATATGATCTCAGTAGACAGTTCAAAACTTATTAGATCTGCCAGGTTATCGGTAAAACATCAACATGTAAGCTATATAACTGTCAAAGTGTGCAGCTTTATATCGAGAGCAGACCCTAAGGGTGGTTTGACCGTACTGCCTTAGGTTTTGGTAACAGGTAATCAGTAAACTTTTCGTATCGAGAAAGGTGCACAAGTGCTCAAACAGGACTTCATCCGATTACTTTCTAAACACACTAAGAAGAGTCTAGCAGCTGGTGCTGTTCAATGAGGTATGACTGGTTCGTGTCTATCAACTTACAGCACCACAGGGAAAGGTGATGAGAGGCCTCTCTGACTGCAACAGTACCTCTATAAAATCATACAGGGCTATCTTCCGTGCAGCAGAGGGTATCGTTGAATCAAAGAGCAGATGTCAACAACGCCTTGAGAAGGTTTCTTTTCTGAGATATCAATGCCTGAAAGGTAATTCTTATCGTTCCTTACTGACATACCATAGCATTTCTAGCACCGTTTTTATTACCTCTCATCCTGCTGTTATCATCATCACCTGTGTACCCTGAGGCTAGGGCGTGTCTTTGTGAGCTAAAACCATAGCCTGAGTATTATCTTCTTGTGTACTCTAGCCTAGAGAAGTGATAATACGCTAACTAGCATGCATAGTTCTATGACACTTATTACGACTCGGTCTTATGGTCATTACATAGGGAATGAAGTCTGTTAGTACACTACGATGCCTAAAATACAATTTATTACGAAGCTAACGCGTATTCAGGCCCAAAGAACCACTTCAATGCTTTATATGAAGTAGAGCTAAGTATACAGGCCTCTTGCGCCGTGCTCTTCACTGTCACTCTCTTCATCTTCGTCATCACTTCTCACGTCCTCAAAAATGAAAGGGCTCCTGGATGCACTGGTGTTTTTCTTTGCCTTGAAAACGACAGCATCACTTCTCACCGGGTAAAAGTCCTCAAGGATAGTCGTATCGTTCTGCTCAGCCTTTACAGGTTCTGCTGGCTCGGAAACAGCAGCTGCCTCCACTTTCTCCTTTGCCTCGGAGGGCTTCTTCTGAGATTGCGGGACGTAGTCATGAATCCTGTACTTGCTACCAAACGTAGGCTTTTCAATCGAAAATATCTGCCCGCTAAAGTTGCTGGCAGCACCCCTCTCTCGCTCCATGAAACTAAGGCCTGGCTTCTCTTTTGCTGATCTTCGACAGAGGCTATCAATCATTTCTATATACTGCTGGGCATCCCCATATTTCTTCTCAAAATCCTCTGTCTCGCCGAGATTGCTGGCAAGCTTGTTTCCCCCTACTGCCATGCGGCGCAGTTCTTCTTCAGACCACGAGTCCGCGACGAGACTCCTTACACGCGACTGTATTCTGGTCTTGAGCTCACGGTGCTTGGCCGCACAGGTGTAGCAGATAAAGAGCGAGTAGGTCACAGATGCCCAGGCGGGTCCTCTCTTCTTGCAGTCCGCACACACGTCGTTGTAGGGCTGCTTTGTCAGCTGCTGCAAGAACTCAGCTGTCTTCTCGTCAATATATATCGGCTCATTGCTTGCTCAGGGAGAGACTTTCCGTAGCAAAAATTCACACGAACCATCTCAACAGGACATGATAAACGAGCTAGGAACAGAGGAAACAGCAGATAAGAGCTAAGCAAGGTGCTGATTGTGTGGAACCAGGCAGGATAATGTTTTGTGCCGCTGTAACTCTTATTCATACACTGCTTGTCATATAAAGGATTCAACAGAGAAGAAAGGCATCGTGTATGTATGTCTAGTTTGTGAAGGCGTATATGTATGGTGTAGCTCAATGCATCTTTAGTTTACCAGCAGGCTATATTATTATGTCCTTACATATTCGTGAGTTTCTCGAAAATTCAACAGTACACAACCAGTAACTTCCCTGTGAAGACCAAACCAAGCACGAGTCTAAGGGTGTATGTTTTTTCTTTTCGGTGTGTTTTTTTTATCACTGCTGAGTAAATGACAGGCGAAGAAGCTCAGTGTAGGATAGTCGCTGAGATAGGATTTCACAGAGAGTGATGACATTGGTTGTGAAAGATAGTGGTCGGTGAAACCAGATGCAGCGGTATACAGGATATCACGCGTACAGGACTGGGGCATGCCATGGTGAGAGCTGTAAAAGCCACACATTAATGGTGACAGGATGTAGTTCTTAGCTTGTATAAGTGATCTTTGTTGTATGACCCTTATTGATCGCTGGTAAATAGAAGTATAGGCGTTACGAATGGGGTACTTTTTCGGAAACTTACGGCTATATGACTCGTGTGATGCTCTGAAGCAAACATCTGTTCTCATCACTGAAATAAAATACTGAGTGTTCCATCATCCTGACAAGAGCTTACTCAAGACCCTTGAGATAGAGTATCCTTAGAGGTATGCCCTAGCATTCATAATGTCATAGGCAAAGCTGAGTGGATCGAGGATAGAACAGTAAGGTTGTTAGAAGGACCATTTCACTGCAGATGATCTGAGAAGGGTAAAATGCATAGCACATTATGTATTACCTTCCAGTAAAGTACTTTGTTTTATGTTCCACTATCAAAGTATCACAGATGAGCTTTTCAGAGACAAGTTATGTGCTTGTAACTGGATACTATACCTTCCTCGTGTCAGCATTGGGCTGGTTATTACTAGCTTTTTCCATTGCTCACAACGAGATAAGTAAAGCTTTTTTTACCTTCTTAGAAGTAATCGATGCTACTGGTATGAGATTAAGCAAGAAAAGAGGCTAATATTTTATCAAATTGTTTCGATCTATATAGAGTGTCGGAGATAGATGGTAGAGCATGGAAAGCTATATTGTGACACTCTTGACGACAGATGTCGAGATTCGCAGTCCTGTAAGTAATACCAGCATAGCATTTGGCTGCAGTGGTACACTTTACAATACTGTCGATCAGCATCGATACAAAAAATCTAAGAGAGTCTGAGGAACCGCTTATTTACGAGCTGTCTTTCAGCTAGTATTTTTACGATTCTAGAACAGTAGAACATGGAAAGTTTTTTCATAGCAAATTTTTCCAGATAAGCAACAAGAACAGATGATGCTGATCTTTACGCTTTCTAGCACTTCATCTAACGTTCTATCATACCCTAGACCAGAGTCTTGGAGAAGCGGATACTGAGACAGTGCCTATCTCTACCAGAGACACACCGTACTGTTCAGAACAACAGAGACGATGGTATCAGTGGATCAAGAAAAGAAGTCGTTATGAAGGAGACGACTTTTTCAGCAAAGACAAGCATTGAATGAATAAAAATATTCCACGTTCATTACATCGTTATGATCTGTTATGTTTCCAAGCATAGTCTCAACATGCCGTATGTAGTGACTGCGTGTATATGTTGCTGTATTACGCCATCTTGCAAAAAGCTGTAGACTAGCCCTTACGTCAATAAAGTCATAAAAATCGACTAAATGCTACAAAATCAATATTTATGACAGTACAGTATACTGTGATATGCTGATCCGTAGAGTTTCTGATTTTTTGAATATCAGTTCTCTGTATAAGAGAAAAGTTTCGACAAGAATTCCATAATGGACAAAAAGAACTTTTTCTGAACATAAAAAAATTGTAAAAGTGACCCATATGGAGGCAGGAAATATTTTGCTGATGCTCGGGTTACTCATCAATCAGATGGAAGCTGGTTTTGCCGATAAAGATCAAAGAAGTGGTGATGGTGTTTGCAGTTCAAGCTGCCAGAATTACGCAGCTAAAGAGAGGAGGAGCTCTGGGGTAGAGCGAAGGGTGCGCGGTGTTAGGACCTCTGACAAAAACATTCCTCGTGGTGATAGTGGATCGGAGAAATTCTTAGATGACGGCCAAAATAAAATGAAGGAAGTACTTATGAAAAGCACAGGGAAAAGATCTATCAGCAAGATCATATCGATTGCAGTTGAGAGAGGACACGTGGATAATCTGGCCACGAAGGAGCTACTCTCTAGATTCTTCAGAGTCTTGGCTCAAAACGATAACTAAGATAAGGAGAGAGTTGAGGAAGAATCCTGCAGTGAGGAAGACGAAACTGAGGTGGTTGAACTCGACGAGGAGGATGGAAAAAAGAAGCAGCGTGTGCCAGAAATAAAGGAAAAGGTGTTAGAGACAGCCGGTAAAAGATGGGGGCATGCAGATTCTTGGTGCTCTATGGCGTGTAACTATGTACCTAGGGAAATAATAAGGTCTGATAATGGCAATCATACCACTTTACTTGCTATACTGTCGAGTATAAGAGCGAGCTTAGATGGAAACGGGTACAAGGATCTGCCTAAGGCTATTCTTCTACGGTGCTATGGTGAGTGCTTAGGTTTGTGTGAGAGTGCAGACTATGAAGATGGTGATTGTGCGCATGCAGATCATTGTATAGTCAGCTTCTTTGTGAAATTTCTCGAATTCAGATTCGGAAGAGCGTACGACTTACTCGAGCTACTTTACCGGAGCCTAGGGTGGAAGAGCTTTTCAGCCGATGAAATTGCGAAACAGTCTAAGCACAATGTTGAGCTGCTGAACTGTTGTTATCCAAGGAGTAAGAAAAGTACTGGATTGCACGAAGGCATAGATCTGAGTGAAAGAACCTTTTCTTCTAATGCCACACCAAGAACAAAGGGATAAAGAAGGTTAGTTTTGCGAAAATGGCTGCAGGGCTAGGCTTACGCTCCGTAAAGGGTGAAACTACAAACCGTATATTCACTGACGAAAGCCTGAGTGACTTATCTGATGATTCTATCCGATCACTAATAGAAAACGCAAAGGAATCACGCGCACGTGCTCTGGAGGCTCTTAAGATTGATGGGAGCGGGATGCGGATGGCGCACATCAGGCTATTCAGTAGTATTGGAGATATCGACGAGAAAAGTCTCGCATCATCAAGAATGTTATGGGGAATGAAGATACAAGCACTTCTGGCTTTCGGGTATGGGCTGGTATTCTTTGAGTCCAAAGCGTGCTCTTTCATCTTCGTTGCCAAAAAGGAAAATGAACAGGACCAGGATGATGGTGGTCTGTCATACTCGAGTCACCATGGAGCTTACAGGCACAAGCTGTATGGGAAATTCAGCAAGATCGATGGTCTTCATGACCTTGTCACTCTAGTTCCTTTCGACAACGTGTCTGTGACTGCGACAAGAGACGACCTTGCCGGAGATGACAGTAAAGATAAGAATCTAAAGAATATGCTCGAGTACAGCAATGTGATCATCCGTTACGACTTGGAAGTAAGAGAACATGATACTGAGTTGCTCGGTCAGATGGCTAGCCAGATCAGTCGGCTCAAAGAATATGAGATGGATCCTGCTATCGTGATCGTAGCGAGCGACGAAGATCTCGACAGTACACCTGTGAAGCCTCAAGGAGATACTACCCAATGGTATGCTTTGGCAATAGAAGGAGCTATGAACTACGTCTATGGTGCTGTCGAGCGGACATATCGGAAAGCACAAGGGTATATCAATGAGATACTGTTCCACCCTAAAGCGACGTTCTTTGACAAATCTAGCTGTGAAATACTGAAGCTATTCCGAGATCTACCTGCTGATCAGAAAAGCAAAAATGATGAGCTCAGAAGGGTGTCTATCAGGGTCAAGGGCCATAGAGAGGACTTCTTTGCCTTTCTGGGATTGCTGATCAGAATCTGCAATCTCCAGGCATTCAAGCATGCGTTTGATGATGAAAACGAATCGATGGCTCAAGAGATCCCTGGATCTACAGGAGATGCTGATATCGAACCCACTTTCAAACTGAGCGACATGAGCGACATGTTCTTTGATGGCACAGAGGAGAGGGAGCAGAAAAGGTTGTTGTTGACAATACGGCAAGACGAGATACTTGTCAGAGTTTTGAAGGTCGAGAACGAGGCAGGAGAGAAGAGAGAAAAGAATGGTGATGATAGCTCGGGTCTCAAAATCCATTTCGAGGATCTTACCTTGGAACAAGACCACCTCTCTCTTATAGCCAACAGCACGGGCGTTTTCAGCTTATTTTTCAACAACTGTACTTTCGACAGTGAGGTTGAGAATTACTTCGAGAACATAAAGGAATTCAAGCCAAATATACGAAGCATCACAGTGAAGCTTCCAAGCCATGTCTCCAATGATACTAAAGACGAAGTCGCAGATAATGAACGTAAAAAGTACAGAAAGCTAAGAAACATGATCGAACATAGGTTGCCCAAGTCCCCCTGTACCTTTATAACGCTGAAAACTACGAACTAGACATAAATTATTTATTAGAAGGTCATATTCTCTTACATGCATTGTTACCAAATTTAGTAGCTTCACCTGCCATGTCGTTCCAGCCATCGCCTACTAGCACTTGTTGTATTTGATCGTTTCCCCGAGAGTCTCTCTCAAGTCTTCGGTTTCTCGCCGCCGGTCTAAAGCAAAGATTTACTCTCAAGAGTATCTCATCCTGAGAAGCTGTGACTTGATGTACGCTGGATGTTAGGAGAAATACCCAGCATCTTCGCATACCGGTTGTGATACTTTCTTACGGCACTGTTTCTTGTCATGGCGTCGCTATTGTCTTGCTTGAGCTCCTAAAAAGCAGTCTCAGCTCTAAACTACTGACAATAAATAATAAAGCAACTGAGTAAATTTTGTACTGGTAACTTCGAGAGTAAATAGCAACCAGCGGTAGATTAGGTAAACCGTTTGATGTTGCAACTTCTATTTGTATTTCCATGGCAGCAAAGATCAAAATAAAAATACAGAGCATTCGCTGCAACGATCAGGCTTAGACTTTTGTTCTCGTATCCATCCACTAGCCTATGAGTACCAAAGGACCTTTTTACCATATTTATCATTACGAAGGTTCGTCATTGGAAATTGCTAGGCCAGTATCAGTATTTCAGGCTTGTCAAAGTCAGTATTGCTTGAAAGTTCTGTATTTCTATAAGTCTTCGCTGTATGGGGAGGTTACAACTAACCCTTATGTGCAATTGTACATACTTATGGGTCCTGGTACACAGGTCTGTTGCTCGCTACAGCTGAACCTTGTTCTTCCACCCTTGGTCAGAAATGCTCCGGCATAGCAACTTGATAAGCTATACTGGAGTGTGCTCATGTAGGGTTTTCACTAGCTAGTTGACTTGTAATCTAGCATGCACGTGTTCGTTGCCAATGAACTTATCATCGCCCCATGTGAGTATGTTCTTACCAGCATAGCATCACGTGGTGGTGAGATAAGTGGCTAGCTAGAGCTTGGGACTCATGTGTGTCCCAAAAGCTACCAGATGCAAGGCTCTCTTTGTGGTAATGGAGCTGACCTTCTGCTATCAATCTGAATTCTTAGTTGTCTACAAAGCTAGTGCAATATAGGCCTCACCATGTAAATAAGAAAAACCACCAAAAAGGCTCATAAAAGTATAAGGCTTGATTTTCGTACAATCTACCTACATTTCAGCTTTCGCTTACTTGTCTGCAATCCATCACCTATTTTTTATATTTCACGCTATATAAAGAGTGCTTCCTGATCTTACCCATGGAAAGTTTTTGCATTCCTCTCTGCTTGCCTTTTGGCTGGAACCCGTTCGATGAACGATAGTGCAAGAGACAGGAATGCACATAAGACTGGGTGACCAAACCCATCGAATGTCTCTGCTTATGTGACCAGGCCTTTCAAGATTTCTCCTGAACAAGCATCTAGAAATGTGCTCGACGTGGTTGATTTCTGTCGCAAACAAGGACTGCTCGACATACTGAGGTATAATCACATACTCGATGACACCTATGTTCAAATAGCAAATTCGAAAAGGAAACAGTAGAGTCACTTAGGGAGTTCAATCAGGATAAGTTTGTCACAATGGTAAGCTGGAAGGTGATAGAAGGGAATGAGGTTTCAGCTAGCAACGCATGTGAAGGGTGTGGCGAGCTGAAGGTTAAAAAGGCAATGACGAATATCAAGGGTTTCATGGACTATATGTTCTAGGACTACACAAAGGTCTTTTCGTACATTCGCAGTAGTGTTTTGGAGAAGGAGGTGAATAACATTCTGCTGACCATGGTCATCCTACAAAGACTTCTTAGGGAATGTTCTTTTGCAGCTGACGGGACTTGTTCGGATGTGTCGAAGCTACTAGAAATGGAACAGGCTGTGCTCCTATCTATTCGAAAATGAGACTCACAGAAGTCCTGGATAGAGGCAGGCAAGGAAGTTTTTGACGGTTTCTTCAAAGTCAAAGTATCAGAGACACGCTCTTTCCTGAGCACATTCTTGAAGACAATTCTGAAATGGCATGAGAATGATGAAAAGTATGTGGATGATGAAGGCAATCGTGACATGACTTGTTACTCTTACTCCAAGAGCATTGTGCTTGACTCTGATAACGTCTCACAAAAACCTGATTCAGACACGGTGAGGGATTTCCATAATGAGCTCACGCACAGTCTCGGGTTGATGGGTATGAGATTCAGCTGCAGCGCTTTTAACAGCTTACCATACGTAGAACATGCAAAGACAGAAGGGATAAAGATACATTCTCACCTGGAACGCCTAGAACAAGGTCAAGGTAAGAACTTTTTCTTCGATATATGAGCGTAGCAAGAAAGCTGTATATTACCATTAGAAATGCCATGGAAAGAGATTCTAAGGGTAAAAAAGGGATCAAATCATATCTGTCCTTAATTGTGATGTAAGCGAAGCAGAGTACCTGACGGACGATCCATTCCGTTATACGATACAATGGCTGCTATTCTTGAACGTTCTAGAGGAGAATGATATGCTTCTCAGCTACTACCATGATGGAGTGCACGTGCTTGATAAGTCTCTTCCGAAATACTGACATTCTTTTGACGCCAGGTGGGACGAATACAAAAGCTATAAAATCACTCCTGATATTGCTCGCACGGAAGCCGAGTGGCGTCGCGGACTAAAACAAGCAAGAGAGTGTATTCGGGAGAGGATGGGAAGTGGGAGATTAGCAACTATCACCTTAGCAAAATATGTTCCAGATCCCTATACATATTTAAGACCCCTCTACCAGATAAAATCTCAAAGCGTACCGTAGATTATTATGCAAGTCGTCTTGATATCCCAAAGCGAGGCACCGCTACCAAGATATTATTGACTCGTTCTCCTATTACATATACACATGTCAAAGACAAGGCAAGGGATCTTAATTCTACTGAGAACGCATCTGCTTATGGATTTTTCATGACCGATTGTTCATTCTCTTTCAGATAATGGAACTGCTTGTTTGGAACTCATCCGAGTAGATAACCCAATAAGCAATTCATTGGTTGATTTTACGATGATCCTGAAGATACTGTATACAGTGCAAGACTGTACACGTCTTCTGGCTTGTATAAATATCGACTTCGATATGTCCCTTGGTGATCCTGGAATCAGAAACGTCGAAGACTGGGTCATCTCTTGGCTATGCAGCTTGAAAAAGTATGATAATGAAGCTCTGCCAGAGACTAGGAAGAAAATCGATATGCCAGGGAAAAACCATCACAAAACTTACTGACTACTTTGTTGAAGGTCTGCAGTTTGAGTGCTTGGAGGTTGAGTTCTTTGAACAATCACTAACCTTCAAATTCTCACGTGTACCTCTTTTTCACAGGAAATATCCATTGACCTTCAATATCAAGAACTACAATACTGGCAATGATCTAGATGACTTATTGAAACGTATCAAGGGGCTTTGTGAGAACGATCCTAGTATTGTAGAAGTCTTTGATGGCAGGACTTCGCTAGTCGATCTTTCTCACCAGCTATAATACCTCTATGAGAGCACACCAAACGAGGAGACTGTGGAAGAGAATGATTAGCCATACAAAACTGACCGTTCTACAATTAACTGAAGTTTAATAATGACTCTTTGAGCGCAATGTGCTGAGAACATCTGCAAGTTTATCTTTATATCGTCATTGAGATGCTAATGGGTTGTTGTTGGGTGTGTCTACGATTTCGTGTTTCTGCTGCTGTTACAGCAAGCTATGTCTTGTTTTGTGACTTTTAGTGGACTTCCGACTGAAAGAACCGAAAGTAAAAGATATGGGAGTAAGCGTTAGCTGTAATCCCTTGGAGGCTTGATACACTCCTAGATTTGCGTTTCATCAGATCTTCAGTTTCTTTACAATCAGGAGGATATACGCTACGTTTGTGTATCGTATGCACAGCTAAGACGCGACTCTATTTTTACGTTTACTGATTTACTGCCTATAAAAAAGGATCATCACACTGTCTAGATATCGGTAAGCATTACGTGCGCTTGGCCTGTAACATCGATGTCTGCCGACGTACAAGTGCTTTCTGGCAGTAAGGCATGCGATTCACACACCATAAGAATGAATCATCATGTTCTACTTTTGTCAAGTGTCCTCGAATCTTTTTCAGAATCTGGGCAAAGAATAGGAGCTAAGATGTCTGAAGACAAAGAAAACGTACTAAATAGGTCAGGATTTCTATGACGGAGTACCCTGCTAGGCAGATAGCCAAGGATGATATTAGGGTCTTTACTGTTATATGCATCTTACTACCCTCCAATACCATTTCATTGCTTTTAGCTTGCTCGTACAGCATCATCCTTTACAGAGGCCTTCTACCATCGATGATACATTCTTGAGCACATTCCCCATTACGTGGTTGATAGCTACAGCCCCTCTTTTAACAGCAAAAATACCCAAGAAGAACAGCTCCAGGAGAGTGCTCTAAGATATGTAGTGTCATGCTACATTTATTTATGGCACTGGATCTATAACTCAGCTGGAGTTAACCCAAGGTAAACCACAAAACACTTACTGTATCCACTGCCAGATACCAATCAGGGAGTGAGATCCTAATGTATGTTTGAGACAAGAAGAAGTACGGTGTATTTCTCACTCAAATGGTGTGTTGAGAGAGACTGATGCTTTATATACGCTGGATATAAGGACGGTTATAATAGCCTACTCTGGATGGACTTACGCTGAAGTCTAGGCAGCATCACCAGAAAGATTACCAAATGTACAGACAGAGCAGTCTGAGGAGCTGCGATCCCACATGTATGTTATTAGAGAAGCTCCCACAATAGATAACTACAACTACGCTCATTCGTGCTGACAATGGGAATCACGAAGAACAGACACATCAAGAAGCACCCGGTGCGGCAGGTGATACACACAGAGGATGGTGAGATCCGGGTTGACACTCGCATCAAGACTAACGTCAAGGTGAAGTACCAGAGAGAACTATTTATTGCAATTATCTAATTTCTTACCACGCTTATTCTTATTAAGTAGCTACTTTCTTTACATTAGAGAAGTTTCCATCTACACGAAACGCACTCTCACCGACCATGATCACTTCGTCTCTCATACAAGCTTGGGCTTTCGTCGACAGCCAGAGCTATGCCCAAGCGTCTTCTTGAGATGCTGTGATTGGATGATGTATTCGTAGATGGTATAGGTTGCTATACAGTATCTTTGCATACCGATTGTGGTGCTTGATTAGAATGCTGTCCAGGTCATGACATACAGTATAATCCCAGTCGAGCACTTATAAATTAGTCCTGTTTTATTCCTTAGAAAGTCATACTTACGTCTCTTCTTTGTATCGACTGCTGAGTGCTGTTGGACTGGACCTGAACAGGGACAAGTCGGCAACAAACGTGAGAGTTTGTGCCGAGGATGCGAGGCTGCTTGAGGGACTTGACGGGTACAAGTACCTCGGCATAGTAGAAGACAGCTCGAGTCGCCTCTCTAGCGACACATTCGAGCAGGTGAGAAAAGAGCTCTTAGCGCGAGTTGAGAGCTTATGCAAGACAAAGTTGTATAGTAAGAATTTATTCAGGGCTATCAACGAGTATGCTATCTCACTCGTCAACTACTATGTCGGAGTCCTCAAGCTAGAGCCAGAAGCATTCGGGAGACTGGACAAAGAGATTCGCGGGGCATTGATAAAACACGGCATTCACAAACAGCCTTCCTGCAAGGAGCGGCTGTATATGCCCCGCAGTCAGTTTGGACGAGGTCTGCATAGTGTCGAGCACAAGTCTGAGCTCATGCTAGCTAGCCTCTTCTACACGCTCTCGGATTCTAGGAACTCATCGGCAAGGAGAGCAGCCATCCTGAACCAGGAGGAAGAAGACAAGACCCATCTGGCATTGATTATCCCTTACCTAAGGAACAAGTACAAGCTTGAGGGAATGGTAGACACAAAGAAATCAAGAATTCTCAGCAACGCCTGTTAAGTAGCGAGATCATGACTCGTGAACTTCACAAACGGCTACACATGGCGTGTGAGAATGAGCTGGTTGATGTGTCAACCTCCTCTGCTTGGTTAAAACACGGGACTATCAGTGCTAGAGAGGAGGCTGCTCTCTGCGCACTACAGGACAGAAACATTTTCATGGGAAAGACCACGAGGTGCCCACACTGCTCAGGAGCGAACAAGACAGTCGATCATCTGGCATCTCGCTGCGACAGACTACTATCACATGAGTACACCGAGAGGCACAACGATGTGCTGAGATCTATACACCTGGCCGTGTGTAGACAATACGGAATCACGAAGAACAGACACATCAGGAAGCACTCGGTGCAGCAGGTGATACTCACAGAGGATGTTGAGATCCGTGTTGATACTCGCATCAAGACGAACGTCAAGGTGCAGTACAACCGACCCGACATCGTAGTCTTTGACAAGAAGCACAGGGAGATCACGATAATTGAGATAGGCATAACAAGCCAGGATCGGCTACATACGGTTGAGACAGAGAAGAAGCGCAAGTATGACTTACTTGCGAACGAGCTAGGGCTAATATACAAGAGCTCAACTAAGATCATACCGTACGTCATGACATGGGACGGCATTGTAACTAAGTACCACAACCGGTATGCGAAGATGCTGGGTATTTCTCCTAACATCCACGCGTACATCCAGTCACGGGTTCTCAGGAAAACGCTTGAGTGCGTGTCCTTCGACCGGCGACGAGGAACCGAAGACTTGGGAGAAACTCTCGGGGAAACGGTGATGGGTGGACAGGTGCTAGTAGGTGATGGCCAGAATGGCATGGCAGGTGAAGCTACTGCAGTTTGACAACAAGGCATGTAAGAGAATATGACCTTCTAATAAATAATTTACTCGTATCGACTGCTTGCAGTCAATTCTGGCTTGTTATTCCTACCTCACTAGTCGGGATCTCTCTGCGTTTCTTTTCAAAGACTACAATGTCAGGCTTGTTACACTTACCCTCACATTCATCTTGATGCGAGTGTCATAACAATCTCAACATCCTCTGTGAGTATCACATGCTTTACTGAGTGCCTTCTGATGTGTCTGTTCTTTGTTATTTCTATTGTCTTCACACAGCCCTGTATTGACAGATTTGTAGGCATGAGAGCAGTGTGGGTGCCTCGTGGCCTTTCACCATAAAAACGTTCCTGACCTGCAATGCACAGAGAGCAGCTTCTTTCCAAGCTCTGATAATCCCAGACTTTATCCAAGCTGAGGAAGGAAGGGCATTGACCGAATCATTCTCACATGCCATGTACTGCCGTTTATGCAGATCGTAATTTTTTATGTTGCTGCATAGCATGTGTTGCATGGGTATTTATTGCTTCTTATTATAGGCTTCCAAGGCCTTCGTTCCCTGTCTCAATTCGTGTATGCTGTTAGAAGTCTCAGTGACCTATATCCTCCCTTTGAACTTTTCTTCTAGATAGTAAAAATCTCGAATGCTCCGGAATAACTCCTTAGGAGGATCATGGCCATAAGACACGGTACAGATCAATCAGACGTTCTGTTGATGGTTTAGTGATAAGTTCTGGTGACCCAGCAAAACTGCTGAACACTAGAGACACAAGAAAGGTGCAGAGATCGCTCTTGCATCTTGAAAACTCATCAATAAATAAGTCTAAGCACGTAAAAAAAGAAAAAGATGACGCTTTAATAAGGTACAAAGTAATATAAGCGTCAGTTAAGATCCATAAGGTTCTCATCATGCCTTTTTGATCAATAAATTCGAAAAACCCAATAGAAGCTAGCCCACTAGGAATAAAACATAGAACAAACAGGTTGCAATCAAGAGAAGACATTTTTTGTAATCATATTAATCTCAAACCTCAGGTTTTTTGCAGAAAATCAGTAGTTCAGAAGCGACGAATGGGAGCAAAAGAAATGGAAGCAAATACGGATTTATGCCTTTTGTGTTTAATAAAAGCTAAAAATTCAAGTCATGGATATTGCTATGCTCTCTCTCCTGTTTCTAGGGAATTACCGCGTTGTAACAGTGGCCGCTGAATCTTGCTACAAAGTAAAAAACATGCGGTTGCCAGAGAGCAACAAGAAGGAATAGAAAAGATTGCAACCCACTGAAAGGCGATAAAACATACACCTTATCAAGAAGATTTGAAGCACAAATTTACATCTGTTATCATCCCATACCTCAGGTATTTGGGTTTCGAATCAGCTTGTACAGCTGTCTACAGGCAGCAGTAAAAAACTTTACCCGCCAAAAACGTGTCCAGCAGTATAACACGAGAGCAAGATGTAGGAGTAATGAAGCAACAACCGAAAGTTTTCGCACATAACGAGGCGATACATAGTGTTTCCGCTGTATCATACCTGGCTTGTAATAAATCATAAAAAACCAGCCAACAATTTAAAGGCAGTAAAAGCTGATTTGTAGTGCATTTATATATACATCATACACATTATTGGCTGTCACCTATCTATTCACGCCAGCACACCAAGAGTCTCTTCCAAGTCTTTAGCTCCTCGACACCGGCAAAAGGAAACACACTGTGTAATCATATATCATCTTTTGGTAAGGTTCGATCGCTTATAAGGGCTTAATTATTGTCAACTACATCAATGTTATATTACATTGTAGTTAAGATCTATCTTTCACTTCATTTTGTACTAAACTCTCCTTATCCTACCTGAGCCTTGCTTCTCTTTTGGTGCTCCTTTTTTCTCCTTTTGATTTTCATGATTCTAATTCTTATGATTTACAGGAAAAACATAAAAATATGGTAATCACAGAGTGAGTCATTGAATACTATACAACATATGCTTACGAGTGTTTTCTTCTCAGCCTTATTATTTTACGTCGTTGAAATTAAACCTCAAGTTTTCGTACGTTTTCCGTGCAGTCGCGAAGTGTTGGTCAATCAGCACTCCCAGTTGTGAATATGCAATCAGTCTAGGGCGCTCTGCATTAGCGGCAAGATATTCCTTGTGTAGCACGTGACTTTTCTCCTACCTAAACACCAAAATTTCTAAACCCGAAGAGAGCCAGAGCAGGTGGTGGAATAAAAAAGAAGTGACGCCTGGTAATAGTGTGGCAATAGTGGTAGGGGCTGGTTGAGAGGAAGAGGAGTTATTGGATGGGCATGTATGTCTAACTCGCCCATGTGTATAGCCAGTGCCGATCCCTGTGTGTTCTTCTCTTGTTGCATGACAGATATGAGAGGTGTGAGGAGCACTCCAAATTACAAAGTATTGATGCAAAGACTGTGAATGCGGCAACAGGATAAAAGTCTTAAGTGAATGCAGTAAACGTCAGCTGAAGTGCATACGAGCTGATCGAGAGAGCAGAAACTCCGAGAAGAAGGTGGCCAGGATGTATATGCTGGTTATTTGTAATCTCGGAAGTAATGATTCAATTGGAAGTTATAGTTTGCGAGTAGCAGCATTCAGCTTGAGAACAATGGCCTATAAAATCAACAGAAAGTTCACTTTACCATGCAACTCTGGATGATTTTCCAGAATAGTAGAAGAAGTAAGGGATGGATGTCAGATGATACCAGAACAGCGTACTCGCTCGACTAGACCAGTCCCGTAGTACAAGTACTTACCAGCTTGCGAGTGAACAAGTACAAGAAGTATGATATCAACATGCTGATAGAAAATATAGAAACGATCTGAATGAAGGATACTGCACTCAGTGAATTCCAGAGTAGAGGGTAGACTGTCAAAAAGTATGTAAGAGCACTTTTCACCACGTTGACCATCTGCTTGATTTACAATAAAACAGTATGACATTATGTGGCCATTACATTGACCTTTCAGGGAAGGATAGGATAGTAATTGATGTAGCCAGGAGAGCTAGTCCTTCTGGTATGCACCTTCATGCTGTGTGAAGACTCTTGTAGGTCCTTTGTAAATGGAAAAGAATCAACTCTATTGGCTTATCAAGAAAAGACTCGCACAGGTCAAAGTGATGGAATATATTTAGAAACAGACAATATGATCTCACGATTGCAAGAGGGCATGCAGAAACTCGATGTTATGAGACTAGAGATAGAACTATCACCCCAGGAGCTTTGTGAGAGAGATAACGAAGAGTAACCATTCTTTGGCTTTGTTGCTGACAGGAAAAGAAGTGTAGGCGATGGAAAGGAGCTCGGTTGTTTTTGAGAGAAATACAACAAGGATAACGGACTATCTGTCTCAAGACTGGTCATTGAGTATTAGTAAAGTATTTCAGAGCAGTCTAGTATGTTGAATTCTTGTATACTACTCTTCTCCACAAATGAGATCTGCTGGTCTCTCACAGAGAACAGTACGTACTGGAAATAAGAGGACGACCTTGTAGACTACAGTAACATACATCAGTGCTAATTCAGTGCTGGTTGGTACAATGATGAAAAGAGAAGGGCTAGTCAATCTTTATTTTGACCTTACCTCGTAGAAACGAAACCAACAAAGATAAGGATCAGCATTTTGATTCATTAAAGTAAAAAACGCAACTACCATTGTTAACATGAAGTGAGCAGTATTCAACAGTAATAAATGGATAGTGCCATTGCCTGCGCTTACTTGCAATAAGCTAAGACAGATCTAAAAAAGAACAGCCAGAGCAATACTGAATGTCAGGACATGGAACTTCCCTGACACAGAGCATACACAGGTATGAAAGATGCTATGCGTTATGATAGACATCGCAACATGCATCCGTTACAGGTCCTCAAGAAGATCCAGACCTCTGTGCTCCTTTTACTGGCGGAGAGGACCCAAGGACTTGCGAGAAGCGCTCGGTAATAAGAAGGTCTTTGAGGCCAGATGCAAGCTGGTCATGTCCTGAATAGCATGACAGGAAAGGATATCCAGTGTAATGATAGTGAACGAAACAACGAGGACCATCTATGTGTCTCCTTTAGATAGTGAACTGTTGACACGGTAGTCCAGGTTTGCAAGGATGGAGTGCTGAGTCACCTTCTATTTCTAAGAGACATCTGATACGAAGATTAACTCTATACTATCACAGAGATCATTCAGAAACAAGAGAATGAGAAAAAAACAGCAGAATCATCAGACATGGTTGTAAACGTAGTCATTTACACAGTGAAAAGCCTATTATTACTAGGGATCTCAATCAGCGGGTAAATGGAAGGGAGCTGTAAGGATACACCACAACTAGATTGTCAGAGCATTCACAATCTACTAAGCACACTCTCTGCGCAACTCTTTATGTCCTGTGCATTTTTTGCTGAACTACAAACGTGGCGTTATCCCAGGAAAAGAGCTGCCCAGGGACAACACTTGTGTGTGAACGCTTACGAACGCAAAAACATAGTAGAACGGTCAAACTCCACAAACACCCGATAATACCTTTAGTCACATGTGGCTTACAAAAGCATGCACAGAGACTCTAGAGTTACCGCTATAATTTATGCAAATAATTCTGATCATCATGGCAAGCAGAGATCACAGCATTATGATATAGAAATGATGATTATTGTAGGTAAAGAAGATCCGAGGTCAAAGGAGTGAGCGAGGTGGTGAAGAGATCTTATCATGAGAAATGTGCCTGATATGGATTCATTTCTAACAAACTATGCAGTCCTCTTGTGGATATCGATAAGCTCAGAACGAAAGCATATGGCTAAATAAGGGCTGAGATTTTTGGTTCAAGCGATCGGTGAGGCTGTGAGAATCAACAGGTCAGTAAGAAACGTCTTATACCATGAGTGAATTTCTCATTCATTGTATTATGCATACAAGTACATCGCCGACGGATCTGCTCTCACTCGGCGAAGTATCCGCTTCGGACATATACCCGATGCTGTAACAATTCACTCACCAAACACTTATGTGGTTGAGGAAGAACGTTGTATTAAACGAAAGAGAAAGTATTGGGTATAAAAGACTCACATGATAGCTTTACTGTCTCGTCTCCAACATCTGATGTTTCAGTGAATGTAGAAAGGTCTAGTCAGCAATCTAATGAGATTGCTAAATGCTTTATTGTTCTGCAGTCTTACCCTTTTCGCAGAACAAGTACGCGAATAAGGAACCAGGCTAGCGTAAAGTATACGGATGTAAATCACTGCAGCACATCTGTTAACATTTTTTTAGGCAACGTTTACTCGTGACATATGTGCCGTCAGCTTTCAATACAGAACCTTCATCTTCATCCTCCATATGTAATACAACAGCATACGCTCTGAAGGAATCAGTGCAGCTTATGTTACCAGGACATACTTCGATGCCATGTTCATCCGAGAATACTATCTTGAAGACTAAGCTATGTGCATAACCCTTATAAGCTGTAAATAAAACGCAGAGGTGTTAGCGCTTGCACTCTTGCTTTGATTGTACTCCATTGTCCTGAACAGGCTTCGACTCAGGTGGCTTATGGCAGAATACTCTCAGAATCTTTTCTTAGTGTCCTAGAACAGTTCTTTGTCTTCTGTCCTTCTTGAAGTTCCCAGGCACTTTCTTCTTGTAGACTATGAAGGACAGGAATGGTAGAAACCATCTTTTGGTGTTTGCAAGACTATATCTTGAGCTTAAACACCAGTAGACTATCCTCAAGAGAATTCTATGCCTACTTGCAGTTAAATGTTCATAAATCCACTACTAGTCGATATACAGTTCAACAACAAGAAGGAAACATCAACACGTAGCAAGAGATACATGGTCAGCTTTCACACTTCTCTCTTATACTACTTGTTGTAAAGTGAGGAGCAGTTTCTGTGACATTCTCGCCGCACCAGGAGGTTTGCCCTGTCTGTGCTACGTGTTGCCAGTATCCTTGCTGTGCTGCTATCACATTGCTGGAAATGCAGCTACATCACGTATCTTTTCCTTTCTTGTAGACAAGAAAATTTCCACACCCTAGAAAGCCAGAGCTGAGCACGATGTGAATGCTCGATATATGTGGCTGCTGCGAATGGTGTAGGGGGCTGGTGAGTAGTAATAATAACAAGATAATGCACTGCCTCCTTTACCAATGGTCTGAATAACCCGAACTGCTTTGTGTGCTCCTTTGCTCCGCTGGCTTGCCCTGCCACTGAACAAGCGATACGATGCAACCTGGCCGAATAGCAATATGACATATGACTGAGCATACATACCAGAATAAGACACTGCTCTTGGCGGGCTGTAAGCTGTCTTGCAAGCGTTTTTACCTGTCCTCTCTTCTCTCGTAGATCCTGCTTGTCGCAGTCTAGACATGTGAACCCTGCAGACCTTGCATCATTTTCTTCCTTAGGCTCGAGACATACATAGAACTGGAACATACAACTACACTATGGCTCATGAGTGCAACTCCTATCCTTGTCTTTGTGAAGCAAGATGGCTCCTGACGTGTATGAAAGCGTTTTTGAAGACACTCTGAGCATGCTATACTCATTACACCTTAGAAAGTTCAGCTTATGAAGTCATAGGCACAGAGAAAGCAGCCAAGAGGTGATCAGCTGGGCAGTGTGAGGCTGACGACTATAACTCAGTAGATTGTGTGAATAAGATATTTGATGTTCGTACAATCCCCATAAGAAACTTCAGGTTCTAACAGCATTCTGTTTAAGATGCACAGCGATGCATAGAGCAGTAAGAAGACAAACAGCTGGATCAAAGGGCTGCAACTGATGATCATAAGGAAGAGACTGAGTACGTTAGGAAAAAGATGATGTTTAAGAATAGAAGATATGCAAAGGCTTGAGGAGGGATGACGAGTCTATGACACTCATTGTATGTTCTACAGCGCTTACAGCCCACTGGAATGACAAGGTGATGCCTTTCTTCGACCACCCCGCTGTTCTCTATACGACTCGCTCTGCTATCCCAGACAGTGGGGTGGTAATGGCATCGTACGACAGTCTAAAGAGAGACACAGGGACTCTTGTCAGCAAGAAGGGTTTGCTGTAGTGTTTGATGAGGGCCACGTGCTGAGGAATTGCTCTACTGTACTCTATCAAAAAGCATCATCTATCTCTGCAAAGGGAATGTTCATTCTGATTGGTACGCCTGTACGCAACTCTGCCAGCGGTCTTTACTCTCTCTTCAATCTGATATTTCCCGGCTATCTCGGAACAGAGTCCGAGTTCATGTCGAAGTATGCTTGTCGTGTCAACGACCAGAGCGCAGATGCCATGGAGGAGCGCCTGTCTCTGCTGCAAAAGCGCACTCTTCCATTCTTGCTAGGAATGTTGAAAGCAGACGTTCACCAGGACTTTCTTCGCAAGATTGGCCGCGATGTTCTGGTAGATCTGTCTTACCAGCACATAAAGCTGTACGATCAGCTCTTAGAGAGGCAGCGAGTAATGATGAGAGCAAGCCGGTTTCATATTCTTCTCTCAGCACGTCTGAGTCTAAGCGTGCAGGACAAGGGCTCAAGCGGACACGCCGTCTACTGCAGATCGTGGCTCATCCGCGATATGCATTAGAGAATATCAGTGCTTATGACGGTAAGGAGAGCACGAGCTCTGACAGCCACGATACTAGGGGCATCAGAGGCAGAAAGGAACAGGCACTGCCTGAAGTATCAAAGGTAGCGGCACTCAGAGATATCTTTACGATGTGCGAGGGATCAAAGCTCCTCATATTCTTCCAGCAGCGGCGGACGATAGATTTTGTGATTGCTGATCTTGGCCTAAAACCATCAGAGTATATGAGAATCGATAGTACGGTGGCTGGCGCGGAGCGAGGCAAAGTAGCCCAGAACTTCAATAGTGGGCCTTGCCAGTATCTCTTCATGACTACTGCTTGTGGTGGTCTTGGGCTGAATCTGACTGGGGCGGATACAGTCGTTCGTATTCTATGAACACGACTGGAACCCCTTTAATGACCTGCAGGCCATGGACAGAGCACACAGGCTCAGTCAGAGGCGTGTGGTCAATGTATTCAGATTGATAGCTAGGAACACGATAGAAGAACGCGTGATGAGCTACCAGAAGTTCAAGGTTTTTGTTGCAGAGTCGCTCGTCACACAGCAGAATACGGACGTGGAGAGGATGGACACGAAAGATCTGCTAGAGAGGTTCCAGTAAGACTATGCTAGACAGTGTTTAAAGCAATAAAGGAGGATGATTGTAAAGAATAAAAGTAAGTGGTTTTCACATTTCATTATATTTGGTATAGTATAAAGTGCAAGAGGATGATGCAATAGCAACAGTCATTATAAGATCTGTAAGAGCATGAGATAGTGTAAAGGCACCGTGCATCTCTCATTCCGATGGGTAAAGGTTGCTTGCAGTGATGACGAACCTTATGGCTTAGAAGCAATACATTACTCTTTCTCAGTCATTTAACCTACGAGTCCTGGCTTTGCTAGAGCAAATACATGCCTTATAGGTAGTAATGCTATCGAAGGATCATGCCTACAGACCTGCGGGGAGTGTCACAAAGTAATGTAAAGGACTCGTGTTAATGACTCAGTGTATCAAACCAGTAGATTGCAGTAGCACAAGAGTACTAGTGAGCAATGACGTTGTTGTTCATCTATTATAGAATTCTAGCCGTTACCAGAAACATGCCGAACAGGGATCCATGGGACTGAGGTGTTAAAGTGCATCTCTTCTACACATGCTGGAGCTGAGAATGTTGGTACCCTTTTACTACACAGAGCAAAAGGCACCCAGAAGTAGATGAGGAAATGAGTCATCATTTTTCTTACAACATGGATTGGTGCTTGTTGCAAGACCTACCGATCTCTCTACTGTGTATACTCATTGCCCATTCAGGTTGTTCTTTGCCAGATTCCTTTGCAACTACTCAAAGGAACCAACAGCGTTTCTAAAAACGATAGATCTAAGATTAACAGGAAGAGAGCAAGCAGTAAATGACTGGCGATTAATATATCTCTTTTGCACCAAGCAAAGAATAGCATCACTTACAACAAACGCACACAAAAGAGGCTCATACAGAGTCAACTGTTGACATCTCTTCATACTATAAGATTTTCCCTGTATTAAGCATTGTGGTGCTTGTTGTATTACAGCCAAGCAACAAGCATGATATGGACAGATGCATAGGATATAACTGGTGTTATCTGGGGTAAGTCTACTATAATTGCACTTTACATCCTAGTTTAGACCTATGACGCAGCACTACTCCAAGAAAGGACTACTGCTGTATAGACAAGATCCAATATGCTACTCATAGAACTGAAGCACAGTCTATGAGGCGGAATAGCCATCTCATGGCTCTACAAGCCATATTAAGGTTACTATTATTATCATACATATTAGAAAAGTCATTTGCAGTGTAGTGTTTCTAGCCAGCAACTTAGGAACATAAAATCTAAGACATGAATACGCCAGGTGGTTTTTATAGCACCAATAAAAACGCGAACAGTGTCTTAAGACAATGTAAGTGATATCTATACAGGCTGTGTCAATTATGTTCTTCATTTGCTTTCCGTTGCTAGATCATGTACTTATAAGGGAATAAATTCGAGAGTTCTAAGACCGTGATCGTGTAAGTGATACATAAGCACATAAAGACGGCTGCATGTTACACTATCTAGAAAGACGTAAGAGGCATATATTTTCCATCCAATGATGGTACTTGTTCCCGAGCTGGCGGCTTCAGATCTCACTTGTAGTTGTAGAGTGAAGGACAGTACACTTCATAGATCTAATGTGATAAGGAGCAACTGGATGGGAATAAACATATACACTATGAAGAGCACATGTCATTAGCAATCTTTGATGCTATGTTCGCAGCAACTATTTCCGTTACACAAAACGAGTATCATAGCACCAGGGTATTCATTTCACAAGTACAACTTCCGGTACTGAGAGATTAAGGTAGAAGAAAAAGATTACAATGAGTAATATGATAAGAGAAATTATGCATTGCTTTCACATATGCGAGAGGGCAGGTGGTGTGCTCCAATACTCCTTGATTCTCCAGCAGCAATCCTAGTGCACTAGTGATCATCTCCTTCATGTGTGAATCATCTTGTGTGGCAAACGGGTGCTAAGGTCTGTTCCTCGAAGATTGTGTGTTTTGTCGCCTTCTTTTCATCACGTCTACCTTCACATGATTATGTGAAGGTACCAAGGGAGACTGTCATCTTGTTTGCAAACGACTTCACACATAGAGGCTGATACAATTCTGAATGGTTTCTGTGGGTAACAAGTAAATGGTGTAGACACCAGAGCAGCTTTATGGATATCAAATGCACTAGAAACTGGGTCAGATATTATACATTGGCTCAGCAATGTATACTGTTTATCCCAGTCATCATAAGGATCAGAACACAGGTACTGCAGTCAGGAACAAGACTGCTTCTGATCGAAGTCATGAAAAAATAGCTCTATGCGTCTCTTACATATTACTTACACTTGCTTTTTGTTCTCCTTCTCCTTCTTGTTTCTTCGACAGTTACTTCTTCGCGACTAGGGTGAATGAGAGGAAGAAATTGCTAGAGTACTGTTGTTAGGTATTACAAGACAAGAATATGGCCTTGCTTTTTTTCTTAACGTGTTTGTTAAGATCTATCGAAGTTACGACTGTAATTCTTCATATTCTTATCGCAGTTTCGCGAAGTGGTGCTCAGTCTTGCATCACGTTTGCGCCGGACAGAGCTCCCTTGCTTTCCTCTGCACTCAGTGCAAAGATAGACAGGCTTTTTTTTGGGTGCCCTGTATCGTATCGTTTGGTAAGCATAATAAGTGACCATGAGTAAGTTTCGAGATGACAATGAATTAAGCAGATTTTTCGACATTTAAAGGCTATTTTGTTTTTTTTGCGTTTTTGAGGTTTGAAAGTGATTAAGTTGGAACGAGGAAAGGAGAAGCATACAACGGGACTTTTTGAAAAGTACACAAGCCTCCTCATGCCACCAAAACAATACAACAGTAAATTTTCTTGTAATGATTAACTGAGCATATATCAGATCCAATTTCTTAAAAATGGCTGCGCAGTAGGGTTATTGATCTTCATTGAATTCAACGCCGCGAGGCCTTTTACTCTAGCTTTTTTTTTTGTGAGACGTGAGTGTAGAGTAAGCTAATGCAGTAAGAGAAATCAAGTACGACGGCAGAGGCAGAGTAAAGATGCTATACATAAATATTAACACAGCAAAGAATCAACACCTTTTTATTTACGCTCATCTTGCAGTACTTACTAATAGTCAAACAGGTTAAATGCATAGCAATTTACTTCTTTGGGCGGTACATAGGTCCACCATTCGTCTTGCTCTCCACTCGCTCACAAAGACCTCTAGCAAGCAAGTCTTCAAGAGCTATTGTAACACTTTCTCTCGAAGGCCTAGTGCTCGAGCCAAATAGATTCTTAAGAACAGCTGAGACAGTGAAGTGTTTTTTTCGAGAATTTGCGCTGTAACCTACTCAGCAGCTCAGGTGGTGAAATACTCTTTGGCTGTAGAGGCTTCGCTTCAACGTTGCTTCCTTGTCTCTCAGTCGCAAGGTCTTCTGTTACAGAGTTGCCTCCAATTACTTGAGGCAAAGGGAGATCAGCATGTTCTTGAGCAGGGAAAGCATGCGGTACTGTAGTCACCTGGCAGTAAACATCTCTAAGTGCGCCCAATCCTTTTTGAAGAAGCTCGACCTTGCTTCGCGCAACTTCAAGATTCACCCTAAACTCTGAGAGTATCGGTCTCAGGTCATTCTCAAGGTCAGATCTTGATCGGTCAAAGTTCGGTGTACTAAATGGGAAGCTCTCAACCATAGCACTACCCGTCCCATTTTGGAAGGTCTCATCACCAGTGATATCATCAAAGGGCATGAAGTCTTGTAATCCTTCTGTCTCAGTTGGTGAGGCTACTTGCTCTGCCACTCTTAGATCAGTGAGAGCTTCCTCAACGTCCACCTTGGATCTTCTAATCAGTACTCGTATTTGATTGCCTCTCTCAGGCTCCAAGTCAGCAACAGTCTTAGAGACTAAACGCAGAACATCTTCACATGTAACTGAAGCCAGAACTTGTCTAATCACTGAGTCTTCATACTGCTGCAGCTCCGATTGGTAGACTGCCTGCATCACAGAGACTTCTGAAGGCTCAAGGTTCAGCCTCTCAAGATATTCAGTGAACTCTTCTACCGGAACAGGCGACCATGCGCGGATTGCATCAACGATTGTCTTCAGGGCAGACCTGCTTTTTATCAGAGACCACAAGGAGTACTGCTTCTTGTTTCTGATCCATAGGATGTTGCGGTGGATCAGGCACAGAAGAGTACACCGTTGGATCTTTCGGAATCTGTGAATGGGATCTGCAAACCAAATGAGACCCACAAAGACCTTCACAGCCTCATCAAACATCATGCGACCTCGAACACAAGCGACTTTTGATATGATACGTCTTATACTCTCATCGCTGTTTGCTTGTAGCTCCATCATTTCGTCAGAGACCAATACCATCACAGATCTTGATGACAACTCTCCGATCTGGATGCACTCTCCGCGTCGGAAAGTCAGATCTGCCGGTGCAAGCACATACCTGATGCCATGATCAGCGCACCTTTCTGATATCACTTGTGAGATGGCGCCCTCTGACTCCATACACCTTGTCAGCAAGCTTGCTGCAGCAGCTGCATACTTGATGTGGTTACTTTTTGTCGAGAGGTTCAACAACCCAGTCAAAAACTTGGACACGCTCAGCTTCTTCGTCCCCTGTGATATTCCAGAATTCCCGTCAGAATGAACAGCCAACCGTTCAAGATTAATCTGAGCTTCCCCAGTAGACATCCGAAGAAAGAAATGAAAGTAGAAGTCAAAGAAAGCACGGACCATGTTCTCAGATGACCAGATCTGCATCAAAGAGAGGAGGTGCTCCCCTTCAACATCATCAAGGACTGGACACATTCCAATAGCCTTGCTTTGGAAGCTATAGCTGTGCATCAGATCATGCGCAAAAGAGAGTGTAACCTCCTTTATAAAAGCACTCTCCATACGTGCTCCATCACTTTCTTCAACTACCAACTGTAGTATCCTTTTCTGAGCTGCACCGATCAGCCGCGTGCTTAGGAACCCAGTTAGGAAAGGACCATTAAGCAAGCTCTCTGCCATCAGACCTGAGAAAAGCTTCTCAAAGGTAAAAGATGTTCTAGTACCTGACTCGTTGGCTGCGGTCGGATCAGGCAGCAGCTCTAAGAAGCCTCTCACTGAAGAAGCAAAAACTCTTCTGAAGTCTTGGAGTCTGAGGTATGAGAAGTTCTCACGAGAGGAGACAATATCAACTAGATAGAGAAAAGCTTCTCTGATCTGGCTTGCATTTGTACGCAGCTCCACTCTGTAAGGGAACTCAAGTATTTCCTCAGAGAAGAGAACATCTCGTGGTATGGCTGATGATCGCAGAGCTGAAATCATCCTGTACCTTTTTATAATCTTCTTCAAAGCCTTCTGGCCACGCGTGAAAGAAACCCCATACAGGTTCTGTCTTATGGCCTGTTGAAACCAGAACGACCTCTCATGTCCAGGAGTGACCTTACAAAATTTGAACAGGTCCTTCACTGTTGTGTAGCAGTTAACCTTTTGGACCAGTGTGTATCCTCTACCATTGTCATACCCTTGCAGAACTCCGTCTGCCGCCCTTGCAAGCTGCTTGTTGCAGTTCTTGAATAGCCTTGAGAAGAAGAGAAAGTAGTTCGGGCTTACTCCAAGAGCTGCAAACAGTGAGTCCTTTGCAATTGTTATAGTATTTTCTCCGCAAGACGTTGATAGGCACAGATCAAGAGTCAAGTCCATAAAACGTTCAGGCTCAAATGTCGACTCTACCTTGCTGATCAGCTGCTCGTAGTGTTCTATGGGAACTCTAGTCTCATCCTTCTGACCGAAGCAGTAGACCATCAAGCATGACTGACGAGTCCTAAGTTCGATACCTAGGTCGTCGAAAAAACCTCGCAGATTCTCCTGTCGCAATCTACCTTTTATGTTGTAGACTTCTTCAAGATCACCTAGATGCCTCCGAGTGCACATTCGAGAAGAGACATTCTGGCTTCTTAGCAGGCATTCCAAAAGACACCTTCGCCTGCTTGCTACCGCCTCTCTGAACTCCTCCTTGGTCATCTGCTCTGACCAGGAAACATATACAAGCTCTGCACTTCCCAGTTCAGTGTTGACGTAGCCTATTTTCAGTACCATACACTCAGACGCTGCCTTGTATCCAAGGTCATCATTGATGTAGATGTCTCATTTTTTAGCCGAGATGGTCCTGAAGAGCCGAAGCCTGTGTTAACGCAGACAGGCTTCCCACAAAGCGCTGCATATGCGTTTTCAAAAGAGAACGATCCATAGAAGCCGTCAATATCAACATAGATACTGAAAGCACCACCCCGTATACACTCGACTGAATCTGCTGCTTGCTTCTTTCGAAGGCGAATATTGATTCCTTCTGCTAATCCATTCGAGTCCATGACAGGGCAAAAAGGTGGATGCTGCAGTTAGCTAGTATGTACAAGTCAGGTTCCCGTAATTTCCCAGATGAAACAGCTCACCATTAAAGCTATCATACAATTATGAGCAAAAGTAACATAGGTCTTTGCGGATAAAAAATTCTAGAAATCAGGTTTCAGGTATTATCATTGTCTTCAGCGACACTAACCGACGGCTTTTTTTATTGGTTGACACAGACGGTTATTAAGGAAGACAGACTCCCTGAGAAATAAGCTATAGAAGCAAAATACGCTACAGGTGGAGGACAAGCTGTTGATATGCGATGCACATATCAGTAATAAAAAGCTTACGCGTCATCTTTTGTACCTAGGTTGTACAAAGAGAAGACTTGCTGAGTATCGGAAAGTAGCAGTAAAATTTATTGTTCACAAGTATAAGGGCAGTGCAAAGTTACTCAACCCTTGACCACCTTATACTTAAGTCTTCCTTTTTCCTCCCCTGCTTCTCTACATGGTCACTGATCCTGTTTTTTACCAGGTTAGATAGTTTTTTTACAAGGGTAAGGGGTGCTTCTGCTGGTAAATTTCGGCAATATTTTTAGTCAAGTTTAAGCATGTTTTAAAGCATGCGAAGTATCAATATAGATTTATCATATCTTGTTCACTCTCATTGACTGCTTTTTGTGTTAGTACATGTCTTTATTGATAAACTTTTAGCTGCTTGAAAATTAGACTTCTCGAGTATAAACAAAACGTAACTTCCGTAGGTTCTAAATTATATAATACTTGTCATGATGTAATGCTCTATCATATATTATCCTCTCATGTTTAGGGATCCTCTGAGGACGCGTAACGGTTATCTGCGACAGATCGTCTATCACTAGAAAGTTTCCCTGAAGCTGAAAAAGAGAGACAACAACCAATAAAGTAAAAGAGTACAGTCAAGAAAAACATCATAGAAGTGATGATTGGTATAAAAGGTTTCAGAGATGTGTTAGATTGACCTATTATCACTTGATGAACAGACTAATCATAAGAATTTTTAATTGGTGGCAGGTTTAGAGACACGACAACGACGGTACAAAGTGCCTTTAACATTGGTGACTTTGATCAAAGCACCTGTATCAACAAGCAGTTCTAATACCTTTTGCGTATCTGCAACAGATGGTCTTTCAGAAGCTGTGAAGAGATAATTACGGATCTCAGGAAGGGAAAGGCCTTTCAATCTGTACTTGCCAGCAAATCTACGTAAGAGAAGAGCTGAAGCAGACTGCAGCTTGTGATCTACTCCCTCCTGTACCGCACCCTCTTCAACACCCATTCTTTTCGCTTGCTCTCTGAAGAGGTCGTACGAAGATCTTAGAACCTGATTTCTCTCAACCTGAGTCGAAAGCTGCTCTTCAAGTGTTTTGATCTGTAACCGTTGAATCTTAAGCAGAGCTTTTTTACTCCTGTGAGATCTAAGTAGTCTACTGAGCAGTCTTCTTCTTATTACTGACTCCTTTGTTCTGCTGTGCAGCCTTTCACCAGCTACTTCTAAGAAACCATTGGTCAGAGGGAGATCAAAGTCAGGTTCTTGGAAGATCAGATCAGGTACAAATACTGGCTCTGCTACAGTACATACTCCCTCATGACCTTCATCCAGCTCCACAAGCTTCTCTGGTGACTGAATCCTAATCTCAAGGCACTCTATCTGTACTCGCTCTACTCCGGTCCACTCAGAGGCAGCGGCTAATCTGTAAGGCAGAGCCTCAGAAACGGCCTTCACATCTTTCTCAAGAAAGAAGAAGCACAGAAGCTCCCTTAGTTCTAGTCCTGCAACTCTGCTGGTGTAGTCCGAAGCTGCGAACCGCGAACACTCGTCCATGTACTGAGCCTCACAAGCCTCAAGTTCCTCATCCGTCACCTGGACTGTACTCGCAAGGTCACAAGAGAAGACCTCTAACGGACGAGGAAGCCAGTTCTTCACGCTGTTCGCGATACTGGGATCTGTCAGGCATCTCGTGATGCAACGCTGAGGACACACATAGCGCCTGTTCTTGATCCAATCAGCTGACCTTCTGTACATCCCGAACAGCCAGCTGTTGTGAATGCTGGTTTGAACAGCAGAGCCTTTCTTAGTGAAGTAAACCGCACCAGCAAGTAAGAAGACAAGCTCCTGCCTGTTGATGAGACCACTCCTTTTAGGAATGCGGCTCCTCACCGAGTTGCAAATCTTTGCATTCTTGTATGTCAACTCCTCCTTGTCTTTAGTGATGAGCTTCACCAGCTCAACAACTCCTTGCTGCCCGTTCTTCTCAGCCAACTGATTTGATTGGCGGACCTCGTTGATCACAAACTTCACAGAAGATTGTTCAACAGCAGCAGCCAGAGAGTCCAGAAAACTAGCGTCATCCAGTCTACAGGCAATCTTGGCTATTTTGAGAGCTGTGCCTACGTAGTACCGATCTGTATTCCTTCGTGCTTTGCTGCTGAGCAAGGAGTACCACTTCATGACAGACACCGACTTTTCACTGCTGATGGTGTTGTCATTACCTGAGTGACCAATCAGGTTGCTGTATGACATACCAGTATGAATCTTGAAGTAGACATCCAGAAAGGCATGCGCTGGATCAGAGCTGCACTCAATGTCGTACATCATGAGCAGTATCTCAGTGAGTCTTTGAGAATCTCTGAACGAGTCTCTGATCAGTTTCTCGATTACTGTACGCTTCTCATCAATGGATCCAGTTACTCGTGCAATGATTGCTTGCACATCCGGAACAGTCAGACAACTGGGCTCAATATCCCTCTCTTCCATCAGCATGCATTCACGAGCTACTGTCTTGCCCAGCAGATATGTCTTTCCCTTCCCTCCCAAGTAGAACTCTCTGAGTACTGTTTCAGTAACAGCCACCTCAAAGATCTCCTTGAATGTCACGGGAGGAGAAGAAGCAAGGTCTGACACACTCTGGCTGATTCTCATCATTTTGCAGAACTCACTGACTGTTCTTCTGAAAATCCCATCGAACTTCTCGTGCACCAAGAAGGAGAACAGTATCTTGTCTCTCGCCAGATTCAGTAGGTACCGAATCGCAGCTTCTAGGTTCTCATAAATGACTCGCATCTCAAGCCTGAAAGGATGCGATCTTCCCGATCTGATGCCTTTACACCCATTGGCTTCGTCATTGAACACGCAAGATCTCACCAGTGCTCCGTACTTCTTTCTGTAGCTCTCTAGAGAGCCTTTCTTCCTACAGACAGCTCTATCGTACAGAGCTTCCTGCAGCATGTGCACTGTGAGAGGCAGCTGGAATGAGCTTGCTCTCCGCTTGATTGTCTCGAAGGTGTCCTCAAAGGTGGTGTAGAAGTTGATCTTCTCTACTGAGAACGGTGCACTACACTGTGCACACTTCTTCACCTTTACCTTCCCTTTTACAATCTTCACAAAGCTCTTGTTGAAGTTGCACACTTCCTGTGAGAAGAACAGGCTGTAGTTTGGTTTGATCCCTACTCGCTCAAACAGACGCGACGTAGCCAAAGTGATCGTGTCATCTCCGGCGGAGACAGAGACACATACATCCAGTCGCATGACTGGGCAAAAAGATGAATGCTGCAGTTAGCTAGTCCGAAGGAATCTTGATCCATAGTGATCCACAGGGTTTTCTTTCACCACAAAAGCTATCATGCAATAATGAATGTTTTTAATATAGGACATCATATATTCTGTATTCTGGTAATGAGTTTTCATTTATCACTTATACCACTAACGGATTTTTTTACCCCAAACTTTTGGCTTCACAGCGTTACTGGGTAAACAGCGTTACTCCCTGACTGGAGAACAAGCAACATGATGCAGAACGGGAAAGAAGCACTGCAACAATGACAGGGCAAAAAGGTGAATGCTGCAGTTAGCTAGTATGGTCACTGATCCTGTTTTTTACCAGGTTAGGTAGTTTTTAAAAGGGGTAAGGGGTGTTGCAACAGGTAATTTTTTTGGAATAAATATATTCAAGTTAAAGCATGTGTAAAGCAGTAAAAGTACCTTATAACCTTATAAGATCATATCGACATTTATTTACTGCTTGGATGATGGTACCCTGACCACGGAGATCTGGTTAAGGTTAAGTACAGCGGGGACCAGTCACCCCTTGAGTAAATTTTTTTGTCATTGTATGATGTCTTTTATTCCACTATATGTCATTTGAAGAGCTGCTTATAGTATTATTCTACTTGTTTTCAGATACCAATGTCATCTCTGCTTTTGTCACGCGTTCACAAGGCCTGTAGATGGACTTTGGAATACATTTTTTTCAGCTAACAGAAACGCGAGACCACGACACTTAGGAAACAGAGAAGTACACATATACTGCCTAATACTTATCCTGTAATTGCATATATTCTGCTTCAATTTTTGACGTCATCCTGAAGTCTTTTGAGTCGATTTTTGATCTCAGAGCGCTGTATCAAGAATTCAAATCCTCAAGAGAAGTTTCAAAGGAAACAGAAAAAAGAATGAATAGATTTATGAGTTCATACTATTACAATTATGTCCTTCTCTAGCTGTCACGTACACTTGTTTGAGTTTTTGTAAACTCGAATAGCCAAAAATAGAAACGCAAGACCACGCCGATTGGGAAAAAAGTAGAAACATAAAACAGAACTTTGTATACTCAATACATTGCTCGCAACGTGCTAAGAGTTATTGAATCATGTATGCAAGTATAGGATTCCAAAGAGATACTGGAGGTGGCCACAAAATTTTACTACAGGGAAGAGAACCCAGCAGCCGAGGAAACTAGAGACTCAAAAGGTAAACGCGATCTAGTAAACAAGTACAAAGAAGCCATCTGAAAGTTCTATAGGTAGTCAGAAAGGTAAAAGGAATGTTGATGTTTATCTCTGATTTCCAGAGCTAAAAGATTAATTCATCAGACCTTAATCCTTGCAATCAAAAGCACTGCTGTCTGTATCAGCGAGTACCTGCTGACCCTTTGCCACTACCCGTCTAGCCCAGCTGTCAAAAAAGGGCAGCGCTGGGATTAGAACCCGCATCCCCAGATTACCACCTAGAAAGCGCACCACTTCACCACGAAACTAAAACGCACTCAACATGACTACTAATACAATGTGATATCATGTACACCACCTGGTAGCTTCAGATCTACTGGTAGAGACTGGGAGAAGATAATGTGACAGAGCATCCTGCATCAATCAATGGAATAAATAATATGCTTTGATCTTCATTTACTTAATTCGCTTGTAGAGAGGTACTGACTTCCGTTCACCGATTACTCGGCAGAAACCTTTGCGTACAAGGGAATCGAGGCAATTCTTGATGATGTCAATATCTGGTCTCTGCCCAGAGTCAAATGTCTTCGAAAGATCGCGAGCAGTAAAAACATTCTTAAGAGAGAACTGCTTTCTTATCTTCTTAAAGATCTTTGACTCAGCTGTATCAGGCAGCACAGTCGTAAGGCTAAGCCCTCTGATTGTCCAGACACCTGAACTTCTCGAGAACACTCTTGGCAGGAAATGATATGAAGATCTCTCAAGCTCTATAAAAGACGAATTAGTCTTATCTAAAGCTTCTCGAGTTCTCGCCAGTTCATCAGATGATGCAATGTGCACATTGCCTGGTGAAGGCAGTTCTATCGAGACCGCTGTGTCATGCAGTGACTGCAAGTCAAAGTCTTGAGCTGTGTCTGCTGTGACTTCGTACAACACACCGGTATCAATGGTGCTTGTCACCTCTGGCACAACTGCTTCTTCGAGCTGCACCTCTTGACTATCAGCAGGTTGATGTAGTGATGAAAGCGAAGAAAGGAACCTGTCTGAAGCTCGGAGCATCTCAGCAGCCTTTTGTACTGCGCCGGGAGCGAAGAAGCAGCTGAACAGTTCCTCGACAGTAAGACCATAGGCATACTCACAGTAGCTCGATGACTCAAACTGTCTTACTTCGTTCAGGTATCTTTCACACAGTGCTTCTTTCTCTACCGGCTGAAGAACAGCCACCGTGCGAAGGTACTCTTCGAAGACTGCTGTTCCGGCTGGTCGCCAGTCTCTGACTGCCTGAATGAGAGACACACTGGACAGACAAGAAGTTACAGCCTCAGGCGACACAACGTATCTCTTGTTCTTGATCCAGACCTGGCTGCGATGCAACAGTCTGAAGATCAGAGCGTCGTGTACTTGTGCCTGCCTGGTCTTCGCATCTGAAAAGTACACGTGACCAGCGATCATTCTCACCAGCTCGTCCTGATCTGCACGGCCTTTGCGCTTCTGTATCCTGATCAGCACATCACTGCAGACAGCAGCCTGCGCTGTACTCAAAGATTCAAGTCTCTCTGTCACCACTCGTACTACTCTAAGACGTCCTGTCTGTAAAGTCGAGTGGCTGGCTAGGACGTACCGAATGCCCAGTGCGTGGAGATCAGCTCCCAGTGAGACTGCTGCTTGCTCAAGAGATCCAGAGTGTCTTGTAACTAGAATCTTTACTGCTATCTTAACAAAGAATGCAGTTCTCCTCTGTGGCTGCGCGGGCATCAGCTGCTCTAACCACCTCTTCACTGTGACTGACCGGCTCAGGATCTCAAGGTCAGTCGAAGGTGGCAAGCTTGCTCTCCCAGTGAAGGTCCTGAAATACAGCTCAATAAACTCTCGAGCTAATCGCTCTGCAGGAGAGTACTCCAGGCTCACAAGATCCTCCAGGTTACTGATCTGCTCCTCGCTGAGAGCTGAGCATCTTCTGATTAATCTGCAAACCAGCTGTTCTTTAGAAGCTATTCTTGCTCTGATCGAGCGAACTATCTCAGAGACCGGCGGAGGTGTCAGGATGCCGGAGAGACTGGTATCATGTTCTTCGAGAAGGTTGATGCCAGTGCCAAGACCCAGAGCTGAGAAGTTGTTTGTACCACATAGGAATGCCTCCACAAGTATCGTCTCTGCAATACCGGCATTCAAAAGAGACTCGAAGGTGAACTGTTCTCTTTCTAATGCCTCAGCTGCTGTTCCCTCAAGAGCTTCACTAGCACCATCGCATGGCAGAAAGATCAGATCCGTAAACTTTCTAACCGTTCGACCGAAAAAGTCGAGAAAGGTATCTAGTCTTACAAATCGAAAGTTCCTCCTGTCGCTTGCCAAGCCAATCAGAAACCTGAAAGCTTCAGCCAGGTTGTCCTGAACAACACGAGTCTCAAGACGGTAAGGGAATCTGTTGTCAGTTGTCGCAGATTCTTTGCGAGTATGTGCCGAATACTTAGCAAATCTTGAGAGAGAATCATACTTGCCATAGGCTTTCTGATACGCACCTCGCCGTCTACACAGCTTCTCTCCATATAGATGCTCAAGCAGCATACTCTCCATACCAATGCGCTTGTAACGAAAGCGCAGGACATCTGCCAGCTGATCCTCCACTGTGCTGTACAGGTTCAATTTCTCAAAGAGCTCGTGATGGCACTCCAGAACTCCATCCTCTACCTTGAAGAGAACCTTGTTGCAATTCTTGAAGGCTCTAGACAGTAGAGGGAAGTAGTTAGGCTCTGATCCGATGCATGCAAAGAGCTCATCTGCTGCGATGAACAAATGAGATTTTGCTTGTTTTCCTCGCCGCAAGGAAAAAAAGCAAGTATACGTAGCGTTTATGAGGAACATATGATATCATCTTAATAAATATCATTATTGTAAGCTCAACTAAACTTTTACTTTCTAGTGATCTGATGTGTCTGCCCGTTTCTATCAATTAAAAATTTACTCCCGCCATCTGTCTTCTCTTGTCCAGCCAGCTCAGCTTTTCTGAGAGAGCCGGAGTAGTAGGCAAACGGAAAAGGCAAAAAAAATGACGGTAGGAAATAAAAACGGAAGCAAAAGCAGGAAAGCATGCTTTAGGATACAAAGAATATGCTTTAAAGTATAAAACAGAAATAACTAATAGATTATGAATTTAATCGGATGCAGGAAGAACTTTCTCCAGACGATAGAACTGTTTCACTGTATCGTTGCTTTTGTCATACTTGAAGCAATATCCAGACTCCACAAGGCCTTCGATGGCATTTTCTAAAGCCGCCTGAGATGGTCTCGTACTAGGATTGTAGAGAAATTTTCTCACGTCCTGAATAGTGAACTTCTTGTGCCGATACTTCCTACAGAGTTTTTGCTTGAGAAGCTTGATGTCAATTAATGGACGGCCGTACAGTGACTTCAGCCCCCGGTCATTTTGCGAGCTACCAAGGATACCAACAGGAGGGGGGTAGGAAAATGCAGTAGGCAGGCAGGCAGAGATGAAAATCACACTAACAGCCTATAGTAATCAGTTACAAGACGTATTTGAAGATAATTAAAATATGACAGGGCATTACCATGAGCTTTACTCTTTTTTGTACGTATTACGAGGGAGATCTTTCTCTACTTTGCTGACAAGTAATGAAAAAACCTTAGGTTTTGAGTAAATGAAACCTTTAGAGTTATAACGTTAGTCTAATGAGAATGTGATAAAGCTATATCTTACTCTTTTTACGTTGGGACATGGTGTGCATTGCAATCTTTGAGGTCACGATCTACCTTTATCCCTACGAGCACCCCTAAATCTTGAGCAGCCCACGACTTTTGGTGGCTGAGAAATCTGCACTATGTAGGGCAGAGGTGAAAGAAACAACACCAGGAAGAGCAAACAAACTAAATCAACACTCAATGAGAATTTCAATGTTTGCATACTCTTACCATCTACCGGATGGTGTAGTGCTTTCGATAGCCTAAACATGAAGCGGGTTAAAACGGTAAATTAGCCCGACTAAAGACAAAGAGATTAAAGTTGACTTTATTTTCTAGATAGTATATAGCTTTCTATCCCTTGCTTTGTCTTGCCTCTCGGATTGCAGCGACCAGAAGCAACAAGGAGCTCGATCGCTTTCTCAATAGCGGTAAGAGGGGGTCGTTCCGTACTCCTGAACAGACTTCGTCTTATCTCTTGTGCAGTGAATTTTTTCAGCCTATACTTTGCAACCAGTTTCTTGTAGAGCCATTCTTCAGCACACATAAGTGTTCCATGTTCTTCTTGGTATTGTGTATTCTCAAAATCAGCATTTTATTCTCTACTTAATTTTTCGGCATTTATTCTCACGATCTATAAAGAATTAAATGAAAAAAAAACTTATATGTAACATTGTTCAGTCGTACACAGCATATAATGACCTTTATCTTCCTCTGAACTTATTTATTCTGCATTGTAAAATCTATGTGTCGTGAATTCTTGAAATTTTATTGCAATTTTGGAAAGTCTTGTTCACTCTGTAGTAACCTTTGTGCTTTTGCTGTTCTTTTGCGGTAGTATGTAAGGATGCGCAAGATTGAGCTTGTTGTATCGTCTTTTCGCACTATTGAAACAAGAAATTTTTGACCCACTGAAAAACCAGAGCCGGAGCGTGTGAGCGAACGAAGAGATAGCGGCTTGCTGGTGGGATAGGGAGGTGGCGGGGGAGGCTTTCAGGGATAGGTAGGGCGTCACTGTGTGTTCTGTTCTTATCTTTTTTTCTACCTTTATTTTCCATCTCGCTTTTTTTCTTCTCCGTTCACCTGCTACCACGCTTGTAAACACAGAGAGAGCAAACGTAAGGGGATCAGCTGGGTAGTGTCGCGTGAATGATCCTACCTCAATAGATTGTGTGAGTTGGATATCTGATCTTCGTACGAGTTATAAGAATCTTCTAGCTCTATATCATCGCTCTCATCACAGTGCTGGGAGGCACATCCAAAAGCAAAAAGAACAGAGATCCCATGCTAAGACCAGTAAAGTATAAGTGGTATGGAATCCAACGCAGAAGACGAAAATAAGCTTGAGTTAAGTGACACTAATTTACTCTGTTTTCAGTACAGGCATTACAAGAAAGCCAGAGAAGTATTTGATCGTCAGCACCATTCACAATGACAGCTCGGTCTTGAGATGGTCTGTTGCACTCTTTACTAAAGTCAGCCTTGTAAATTGGCCAGCAAGTCTAGACACATCAGATGCTTGTTGGTAAGCTTGCAATCGAATCTCTATTACCCCTTTAGTTGCTCTTGCCGAATTGTCTTGAGCAGTATTACTGACCAAAGATGTCTGATCTTTAGACTAGCAATAGCATCCTCGACTCTTCAACAGCTCTATCAAGGGAAATCTTCACTTTCAGGAAGCTTCTCTTTGTGCTTCAGAAAAGGTGTCTACCTCACCACCTGAGAATTCCAGGATTTGCTTCCCATGGCTGTTAGTGAGCGTGTAAAGTTCTTCTAGGCACCGTACCATATTCTTCAACAAGCTAACGTGTAGTGTTCCAGTGCTAGGTAGAACTCCCTTGCACGCCTGTATCATTACATAAAGATGAGAATCTACCTCTCACCCTTCGCAGAGAGTCCAGAAAATCTGACAGAAGAGTGTAGCTATAAAAGAAGTCATTGGCTGTAGCATGGTATAGGGATCTTAGTAATTCGCCAAGTAGTAGCCTTTTTATATGAGTCTCCTCAGCAGAGAAAAGTCTGACCTTTTGTTCTCTCTGGCCATAGGATTTCCTGACTCAGTAGGATGCATCTCAGGTAGTTTGTCAAGTCTCCCTATGAGAGCACTACAGCTCGGAAGTATTTCTTTTCACATTTCCTTATCTCTTGTCGTGACCTCAGTCAAACTCTGCAGGTATAGCAGACGTTGCTTAGCTTCAACGATCACGTTCCTTTACTCAGTATCAGCCTTCTCATCAAACACTTCACCAGGTCATCCAGAACTTTTGAGTGTGGTTGTAACAGAGCCCTCAGGACCGTATAGAGGGAGCATCTCTTAGTCTCTTCTTCTCTCTGAGATTCAGGAGATTGGCTTAAGATCCTATCTAAGGGGTTTTTGGTAGGAGATCGAGAAAGAAAACTCTTCGCGTCCTAGTATAGTAAAGAAAGCCAGCAATTCTGACAAATTCGTGTTCGAGCCTCCTTATCCTTTGTGTGCTCATAGGCGGACGTCGTCTTGTCAAAACCTGACAAACTTCTTGCTGGGAACAGATGTAGCCTGCCATTCACATCACTAAATAAGGACTCATAGATTGAAAGAAGATACTCGCGTCCTTCGTGAGTAGAATAGGTTCTGCTCTTTCGTCGCGCAGCCTGTACTTTTTTCCTCATTTCCTCAACCCTCTGTTTTACAAGGAGCAGTGGGTCCAGGCGAGGAATACAGATGCATCGACACCATATGGACACGGCTTTCTCATCGCATACGCTCTCGCGCAATCAGAACCATATGTTCTGAGGAGTCTTTTCGTTAAATCCTTCTGAGATCTTATCTATCTCTTCAAACTCTGTTTTAGCCACGACAGCTGGAAGAAGTGTAGAAAAGGATGAGAGACTGCACCTCAAGCACCGCATACTCTCATATGTTATATCTGCAGTAACCTCATGACTTGACATTCTAGTTATCCGCAGTGTGTTGAAACAGTCGAGTATATCCTGGACATCTCCAGTCACTCCCCTAAGACTCGTCCCATCGATTCGATCCTTATCATCATCGGAGTAATGTACTGGATGTGACCCAGACATTTTTAAGAAGCCTTGATCCTTGCTCTCGTGCTACTCAGCAACCTTGAGACATAAGAGAGAAGCAGTCAGGAATGTGAATGTTTGTAGTGAGACGTAGGCTGTTGTCAAACTATCCGATTCATGACCAGGCCGTCTCTTTCCATCTTCGCTCAGCTGAACTATCTCACAAAGTCCATCGAACCATTTCTTGACAGAAGAGAAAAGAAAGACACGGTGTGGTCTGTAAGCATGAGTTACAGGAAGACATTTCACAATGTCTCTTTTGCAGAGAAGCACTTGAAAGGAGTTGCTGCATCTTGCTTCTCTCATCTTTTAAATCATCTTGTAAGGCACTTTTCTTGCCTTCTTTCACGAGAGAGACAGTTACAGCATAGTCCGAGTCATTCAAGCGCATCCGATTACTCAGAAGACAGCTTCTCAGGAGTAGTGTATTATCCTTCCTGGACTACATCTTGATTCAGCCGGATGAGCTGCAAGTGTCTCGACCTTCTTGCTGGCTTCTCTCTCAAACCTTACTCGAGAAGACTAAATCCATCGTTACCCCTTGAGATGTCTATTCCAGCATCGAGACAGGCCATCTCCACACTCTCCTGATTCTCAGCACTTGTAGAAGTCACGGTAGTTGTAGCGTCTCCCGATGATGGACAAGTGATAGAAAGGTCTCTTGTCTTGTATTGAAACCGTGCCCTTTCAGATAACACTTTTGTAGTGTTGTAACGGATGTTGGGCGATAACCCAGAGCTTGCAAAAATACGAGTACTGAGAAGGCTAGTCTATTCCTTAAATACCTATCTCTATAACACCCAGATATGCCAAAGAGTACGAACTCTGTTGCACTGACAAAGCTACAGTTGTGATAGACATATATAGCACCTATATCTTCGCCTTTATACTTTTCGGGAAAGCGTGATAGAACCTAGATATTCATAGGTCAAGAAATCAGAGTATCACCTATATCATACTACAGATGGCATCACGGCACTCTATTGTTGTTTGATCTCGTATAGAAATAGTAGAAGGATATAAGACATCTATACAGCTGTCTTTGCTGTCAGCATCGTACAGCTCCACCAGTAGTCTTGTCAGATCAAGAAAAAGATTGTATCAGCTGCTATGGCCCTAAAGAATATTTGCGATAGACAGGCTTTTTTTTGGGTGCCCTGTATCGTATCGTTTGGTAAGCATAATAAGTGACCATGAGTAAGTTTCGAGATGACAATGAATTAAGCAGATTTTTCGACATTTAAAGGCTATTTTGTTTTTTTTGCGTTTTTGAGGTTTGAAAGTGATTAAGTTGGAACGAGGAAAGGAGAAGCATACAACGGGACTTTTTGAAAAGTACACAAGCCTCCTCATGCCACCAAAACAATACAACAGTAAATTTTCTTGTAATGATTAACTGAGCATATATCAGATCCAATTTCTTAAAAATGGCTGCGCAGTAGGGTTATTGATCTTCATTGAATTCAACGCCGCGAGGCCTTTTACTCTAGCTTTTTTTTTTGTGAGACGTGAGTGTAGAGTAAGCTAATGCAGTAAGAGAAATCAAGTACGACGGCAGAGGCAGAGTAAAGATGCTATACATAAATATTAACACAGCAAAGAATCAACACCTTTTTATTTACGCTCATCTTGCAGTACTTACTAATAGTCAAACAGGTTAAATGCATAGCAATTTACTTCTTTGGGCGGTACATAGGTCCACCATTCGTCTTGCTCTCCACTCGCTCACAAAGACCTCTAGCAAGCAAGTCTTCAAGAGCTATTGTAACACTTTCTCTCGAAGGCCTAGTGCTCGGGCCAAATAGATTCTTAAGAACAGCTGAGACAGTGAAGTGTTTTTTCGAGAATTTGCGCTGTAACCTACTCAGCAGCTCAGGTGGTGAAATACTCTTTGGCTGTAGAGGCTTCGCTTCAATGTTGCTTCCTTGTCTCTCAGTCGCAAGGTCTTCTTTTACAGAGTTGCCTCCAATTACTTGAGGCAAAGGGAGATCAGCTTGTTCTTGAGCAGGGAAAGCATGCGGTACTGTAGTCACCTGGCAGTAAACATCTCTAAGTGCGCCCAATCCTTTTTGAAGAAGCTCGACCTTGCTTCGCGCAACTTCAAGATTCACCCTAAACTCTGAGAGTATCGGTCTCAGGTCATTCTCAAGGTCAGATCTTGATCGGTCAAAGTTCGGTGTACTAAATGGGAAGCTCTCAACCATAGCACTACCCGTCCCATTTTGGAAGGTCTCATCACCAGTGATATCATCAAAGGGCGTAAAGTCTTGGAATCCTTCTGTCTCAGTTGGTGAGGCTACTTGCTCTGCCACTCTTAGATCAGTGAGAGCTTCCTCAACGTCTACCTTGGATCTTCTAATCAGTACTCGTATTTGATTGCCTCTCTCATGCTCCAAGTCAGCAACAGTCTTAGAGACTAAACGCAGAACATCTTCGCATGTAACTGAAGCCAGAACTTGTCTAATCACTGAGTCTTCATACTGCTGCAGCTCCGATTGGTAGACTGCCTGCATCACAGAGACTTCCGAAGGCTCAAGGTTCAGCCTCTCAAGATATTCAGTGAACTCTTCTACCGGAACAGGCGACCATGCGCGAATTGCATCGACCATTGTCTTCAGGGCAGACCTGCTTTTTATCAGAGACCACAAGGAGTACTGCTTCTTGTTTCTGATCCATAGGATGTTGCGGTGGATCAGGCACAGAAGAGTACACCGTTGGATCTTTCGGAATCTGTGAATGGGATCTGCAAACCAAATGAGACCCACAAAGACCTTCACAGCCTCATCAAACATCATGCGACCTCGAACACAAGCGACTTTTGATATGATACGTCTTATACTCTCATCGCTGTTTGCTTGTAGCTCCATCATTTCGTCAGAGACCAATACCATCACAGATCTTGATGACAACTCTCCGATCTGGATGCACTCTCCGCGTCGGAAAGTCAGATCTGCCGGTGCAAGCACATACCTGATGCCATGATCAGCGCACCTTTCTGATATCACTTGTGAGATGGCGCCCTCTGACTCCATACACCTTGTCAGCAAGCTTGCTGCAGCAGCTGCATACTTGATGTGGTTACTTTTTGTCGAGAGGTTCAACAACCCAGTCAAAAACTTGGACACGCTCAGCTTCTTCGTCCCCTGTGATATTCCAGAATTCCCGTCAGAATGAACAGCCAACCGTTCAAGATTAATCTGAGCTTCCCCAGTAGACATCCGAAGAAAGAAATGAAAGTAGAAGTCAAAGAAAGCACGGACCATGTTCTCAGATGACCAGATCTGCATCAAAGAGAGGAGGTACTCCCTTTCAGCATCATCAAGGACTGGACACATTCCAATAGCCTTGCTTTGGAAGCTATGTACTCAGTAAATTTAACTGTTGCTGCGGGGAATTGGGCAAAAATGAGGGGGGCAGAATTTTTGCAGACGGCCATTTGATACATGATACGATTAAATCACTTCAGCTCAACTGAGCATCTTATCACACAATTTAGGAATGCATTGAGACTAGAATGATCTATTGTCAATGGATTGGCGATCAGTTTGCCGTAACAAGGATGCTCACGCTATTACAGCCACAAATATCACGCAGGTTACTCAAAAAATACAATCAGCGTTGCCCGTGAGAGGATTCGCGCACAGAATTGTTTGACAATAAATTGTAGGTTATTTTCCGTTTCAGGTCTTCCATGGGCAACGATGCCTGATAAGAATGAGTTTCGCTTAGTCGAGCAAAGTCAAGTTTTTTTAGTCCTCACTCACACTTTCCCGCCACTTTTCGTAGGCAGTAACGGTCGAAAGTATCAAGAAACAAAACGAAACAGAGGAAACGCTGATGACAAACTCAGGCATTAAATAAGTAATCATGTAAGTATGCCGCTATTTTAATCATGGAATTACGTATCAATTTGAGATCAATGATAGAGTCGACAATCTGCAAGACGACTGTAAACCCTGGAGACAATATAATAGCATTATTAACTTATACGTGTTGAAGTTAGCTATGAGGATTTAATCAGTGACATCGTCAAATACAACTCTGAACACCGATAGTGTACCGGTTTTCCCTGTTTCAACGCAACGTCCCGATACTACTAAGAGCGAGAAGACTTGCTGCAGCTGCGAATAGGAAGGACGATCACGACTACCAAAGAGGTTGTTTCGAACGTCACGCAAAGTGAAATGCTTCCGCCGAAAGTTGCGAACTATTCTGTGGAATAGCTGGTCGGAAGACATAAAGAATGATGATGCTAAAGTCATTTCCGGCACTCCTCTATCGTCACTTAATTTCACTTCTGCTCCTTCAACTAACCCCTCCGTTTTTACAGCGGCTTCAATACTAGGCACCTGTACCAGAGGAACTACCACCGATTGATCCCGGGCAGTATCAGAGAAAGCAGCCAATTGGTTATCATGACCCTCAAAGACATCAGGCTCAAAAGCAAACTCTCTGTTAACCAAGTCTTGCGCTCCTTCCTGGTATCTTCTGATTACTTTGTGCGCCTCAGAGAGCTGTCTCTGCAAAAGCCTGTTCCTTCTAATGTTGCTCTGCACCAATCTAATCCGCCTTGAACACATATTGCATCTGTCCTCATGCTCAGTGTCTCTGGCTATACCTGGCAAAGTACTGGAAGCAACAGGCGTATCATAGTAAGGCCTATCTTCTTCTAAGACATACAGATCGCTAGTTTCCTTCGATACGGCTGTGTCTACTTCTCTCAAAGAAAAGCCCAGCCTAATAACGAATTTCCTTGTACAGATAGCTACAGCAGGCGTGTTTGCCCGCGCCAGGGATCGCTCAACATTTGCGATCACGTTATCATTGTATAGACATTTGAGTATTTCACGTGTACCAAGACCGTCAACCTTTTCATTGTACCCAAAAGACCTGAACTCTTCATACTCCTGGCAGTATCTTTCATGTAAAACCTGTCTCTCTGATTCCTGCAGCTCTATCGTGTTTAAGAGAGCAGCTGTAAAACTGTCGATGGGCTTGGGAGTCCATGTTCTCACCCGCCTAATTAGTCTCTCGTCTGTAAGACACAATTTGATAAATCTGTTTGCGAAGAAGTATTTCTTACCAGGGACCCAGAGCCGTGCAGCTCGATACAGGCCAAATATGAGATTGTACCTTAAGGATGTGAGTCTCAGATTGCGCAGCGAAAAATAAGTGGCACCGACAAGAAGGTTTATAAGCTCGTCATTTGTAAGGCGGCAACTCGTTTTAGGGATACTGTCTACGATTTCACGAAACTTTTCTGACAGGCCCTTTTCCGCAGATGGGGTGACTGTAAAATTCCCTTGGCCAAAAGAAAGCTTCACCATTGGCAGCGGGCGATTCTCTTTCTCACACTCGTGCCTCTTCTTAGACAAGCTGAACCAGTGATCCAAGAACACATAGGATACCCCCCTAGTTTCCATGAACTCTCCCAGTAATGTAAAGAAAGCAGTTTCTGTCTCCTGAGTAAGAGTCAACATCATAGTAAGAGCTATCCCAGTCCAGTAGCACGGACTCTTCTTAGGACTTCGCATATTTAGTCGTCTTACCCACGAGTTGAAATCACAACTCTGTTCGGTAGTAATGGTAATCTCATTAGGGTTTTCTCTTAGGCCTATCAGCTCTGAATAAGTCTTCTTGGAAAAGAGGTTGTAGTAAGTCTTGAGAAACTGGACAAGGGATGGACTTGAGTACTCCAGATCAAGAAGTAAGCTAGCCTTCTCTTTTGATTCCTGTGATAATCTTGTGTTCTTCTGAATGAGCTTGTAAATGGCTACTTTTTGGTCCTTCAGATTGCTTCTCACATGCTCTACAATCTTATTTGCTGGAACGCTCCAAACTGCGCTCTTATCATGAAATGTCTCGCTCACTTGCTGCACGGCTTTTTTTGCTTTAACACCGAAAATACTAGAAGTCATTCTTCCTGACAGGTAGACATCCTTCAGCAGCCGCTCCGCAATTGACATTCGTAGAATATCAGAGAACCTGAAGATCGTATGGGGATTCTCATAACCAGAACGAGTCATCACGCTCAGAAAGTCCTGTACGGTCGCACTGAATACCGTGAAAAACTCATCATACTCTACATATGCAAAGAACTCTTCGCGAGCAGCCAGTTGTAGTAAGTATTCTATTGCCTCCTCTATCATGCAAGCGGGAACCCTGACCTCTAAACGATAAGGAAACTCTCGCGCTGAGTTGGTACAGCGAATGTGATTACTGACTGGAATAAAAGCGCAGAGTTCAGAAACTGCCTCGTACCTCTTAACAAACCGGTCGTAACCCTTGTTCTTCTGTGAGATGCTGTATCCGTATAGCTTATCTGAGAGAGCAGTATCAGTGAGAGGCACACATCCAGCGAGCGACTGAACGAACAGCTGCTCATACTGGTCCTTCACAGTAGAGTAGCAGTTGAACTTTTCAATTCTTAGGCTATTTCCAGCGCAAAAAAGCTTGCTAGCATCCATTCTGCCATCCTTTAACCTAACAAAACTACAGTTGTAATTAAGAAAGTTTGAGGAAAAGAAAAGTGTGTAATTAGGCACAAGGCCAAGATGCAAGAAAAGCTCTTCCTTTGCCAGTGTGATTGTTCGGCCTCCCGAGTAGATCGAGATACAGACGTCATATTTCAACCCTTGAAGAAGCCTAACATCAAGACCGTCAGCTAAACTGTTGACAAGTTCTTTATAATTTTCAATCTTTGTCCTTGTTTGGTGCTTCTGACCGTAGCCTTCTAAAAACAACACCGAGAAACGATCCACCGTCTGAAGATATTCTACAGCATCAAAGAATGCCTTAAAATCATGTGGCTGGACGAGCCCTGTGATCCAAGCAGGGCACTTTTCACTATCATCTGCAGAGCTGATCCTTTCACGACTAGAAGTGCTCTCATTTCCAGGCACTACCTTTTCATATCCCCATTTCTTGTCTGTGACTAGTCCACTTGAATGAATGAGTTTCATCATCGCTCTCCTAAGCTGAATGGTGAGTAGCGCTCTATTCTTGGCCTCACTTGAGTTGAGAAGAGTAACAAGACGGATGTCTGTATGACCAAGTGGCGTGCTTATGTATCCAAGCTTTAAGAAAACACACTTTTTTACAGGCCAAACACCCACTTCATGACCAAAATCACAGACAGCTCCTTTGTGTTGCCGGTCATCGAGTCGATCCGGAATCATCTTAATGAAAAGCTTGGTCTTCAAAAACGCCTGAGCAGCCATTCGGAGTGTAATGCTGGCGGTGAATCCATCAACGTCAACATATATCTCACGAGAAGGAGGTCTGGTAGCGTTAACACGAGCCTTTGCGCTTTGATGAGGATTTGGTGATCTTATTTCTCGGTCTATAGGAATATCAGTGACAGTACTCATTGGGGTTTGGCAGGCAGCAAACAGAAGAGCTATGGGTTTTTGAGACAGAACTCATCATGTGAGAGCAAAGCGTGCTTTTCTTGTGTATTATACAATGAACTTATCAACTACCACCTGTACAAGCATAATTAAACTGTCCTATCCCGTGGGATGATGTGATTTAGTTCTTATAATTAAATAGATTTTACTCCGATCATCTGCCTTATCTAGTCCCAGAAGTCTGACATTCTTATTGTGAACGTGTACAAGATTCTCGATACTGACACCAGTGATCGACTGTAAAAGATTGCTTGTATATAATGCATACGTTAACCTTCTTGTTTCAATAAAAGTGTGCTGTACAGTTGTTGTGCATCACACATAAGTGTTCTATGTTGTCTTGTTATTTGTTGTCCTCAAGATTCACACTTCATTCGGTCCTTGACTTTTTAGGCTTTTCTTTCTCACGATCTATGCAGAACTGAAGTGTAAGATTTTACATGTAACATTGTTCAGTCATGTACAACATGTATTGACTTCACACTTCGTCCACACTTATTTAATCTGCATTGTAAAATCTATGTCTCGAGAATTCTTGAAATTTTATTGTAATTTTGAGAAGTATTGTTCACTCTGTAGTAAACTTTGTGCTTTTGCTGTTTCTTTCCGGTAGTGTGAAAGGATGTGCAAGATTGAGCTTGTTGTGTCTTCTTTTCCGCACTATTTAAACAAGAAATTGTTGGACCCTCAGAAAAACCAGAGCCTGAGCGTGCGAGAGAAAATGAATATAGTGGCTTGCTGGTGGGAGAGGGAGGGGGCTGGGGAGGCTGCCAGGGGTAGTTAGGGGATATTCATGTGCTCCTCTCCCTCCTCTGTCTTCTTCTCTTTCTCCTTGTTTACACCCTACACTCTCACTCTCCTCTTCTATCTCACTCTGTCTTGTCCCTTCTACATCATCATCTCTTGCTACCTCTTGCTATTACATTACACACATCTCTTGCTACCTCTTACCATTACATACATACATACGCTATCGCCTGGTCTCTCTCACTCCTTCACTCCTATTATCTTCTAATGCATCACTAATACACGCACTCTTACATTCCCACCTCTTACTCATCAACTCTTATTCATCCTTTTCTCTTGCAAGTGTTGCGGCGCTGTTGTTCGTTGTGGTGGGCACCTTGGTCGTTGATAGTGGTGCCTGGTACACAGTCAGCAAGGAGAGGATGCACAAACATGTGCATGTGCATTCACGTGGATATATTTGAGGTGCGAGTAGATGGTGTGACCATAATGGTAGCGCGGCTAGTGAAGTTCCATTTACTTCTTCATTTAAGTAGTGAGTCGTCTGAGGGTATAAGTACTAAGTTGTTCGTGAGCGAAAAAAGAAGGTATCATACATACATACATGTTGGCAGGTATCTAGGGACGACTGCCATGAGAAAATATGCTAAAGATGCAACTGTCAAGACTAGTGATGAGTAAACGCAGAACAAGAAATCACAAATTATGGAGTACTAAGGAGAGGGGTGAAAATTAGGCGTAAGGATAAGATAGAGCTAGTGTTAGAAATAGGTATCCATGCACACATACCAGACTCAACAACAAAGAGGTTCTCAAGATGATGGATGCAGCGCAGGGGGATAAAAATAGAAGCAAGTCAGAAAGCTTAGATTCTTCGTCCATAAAGACTCTGGCAATCCATCACTTGCAGCGAGTATCGAGAAATTCTCATGAATGGA